>JASPKZ010009790.1:0-465000 GCA_030220185.1 Diploptera punctata
TTATTATTATTTTACACTATTATTCTTATTATTAGGCACGAATTATTATTATTATTCTTATACACTATTATTATTAATTATTCCCTATATTATTATTATTGTACACTTTATTATTTTATTTACACTATTAATTATTTATTATTACAACTATTCTTATTTATTATTACCTATTTTATTTTTTACAACTATTATTAATTATTATTACCTATTATTATATTATTACACAATTATTTATAATACTATTATTATTTATACTATTATTTACTAATTATACTATATTACTATTACTATGACTATACTATTACTATTATTAACTAACTATTACTATTATTACTATTACTATTACCATTATTACTATTACCTTATTACTAATTACCATTATTACTATTTACCATTATTACGATTACTATTACTATTATTACGTATTTACTAATTAACATTACTATTAATAACGATTACTATTATTCTATTACTATAGTACTATTACTATTATTACTATCATTACTATTATTACTATCATTACTTTATTACTATCATTACTATTATTAACTTATCAGGACTATTATTCTAGCATTACTATTATTCACTATCCTTACTATATTCTATCATTACTATTTTAACTATCATTCATTATTACTATAATATACTATCATTACTATTACTATATTACTATTACTATTACTATTTATTACTATTACTATTATTACTATTAACTATTATTACTATCTATTATTACTACTACTATTATTAACGATTACTATTATTAATTACTAATTATTACTATTACTATTTTCATTACTATTATACTATACTATTATTATCGATACTATTATTACCTTTCCTATTACTATTATTACTATTACTATTACTATTATTACTATTACTATTCTTACTATTACTATTATTACTATTACTATTACTATTATTACTATTACTATACTATTATTACTATTACTATTACTATTATTACTATTACTATTACTATTATTACTATTACTATTATTACTATTACTATTATTACTATCATTACTATTACTATCATTACTATTACTATCATTACATTACTATATTATTACTATTACTATTATTACTATTACTATTATTACTATTACTATTATTACTATTACTATTATTACTATTACTATTATTAGTATTATTACTATTATTATTATTATTACTATTATTATTATTATTATTATTATTATTATTATTATTATTATTATTATTATTATTATTATTATTATTATTATTACAGAGCGATTCCATGAAAAGTCATACCGAGATGAAAATTTTGAAATTGATGCAGGAATAATTTTTTTGGTGTAATATATATCTTTAAGGATCAAATTTTCTGATTCTATAAGGTAATGTTCCATAAGTGTATTACTTTAAACTAATATTAGTGGTAGAACTTTTAATATTCCAAACCTGTAAAAGCACGCAAAATATTACCAATTTGTTGTTTAATGATTTGGTCGTATTAATTCGTTTTATTTTACAAACTCTTTTGTTAAACCAGACTTTGGTTCTCCCTAGTCGTAAATGTAATAATATTAATTGCATTCTAATGTTCTATATACTTTAAATGTGTCCTATATTTAACTGCAAGCTATGGTCAGTCAGTCACGGAAAACGTAAAAAATTACTGTACACAACATAATAATTGATGGACTAAAATTTCCTCTTGGATTCTACGTTATCGGTACACAACTAACAAAAAACGTATTGCAGACATTTTCTTGTAAACTCATTATTTTTCCCGCTAGTGTCCCGTGACTGACTGACTTTTTGTCCTATAATGTATATGCTAATATGCATGGCGCAGTCAGTTGCTTGCTGCACTCCGCTGAGGATTAACATAGACATGGTTTAGGAAATCTGGTAGACTGTTCGGCTCAGCTGTTCCATAAAATAAGTACTGACCTTTTTTTCTGTGTGAATTTGAGCTAAAAGACAGCGGAAGCATTTAAATATATTCAGAAAAAAGGTTGCAATAAACGAAGCAGCCATACTTGTCGATTTCTCAGAAAATTATATCTACAAAGAACACAATGAGATCCAGACAGTTCATTGGAAAAATTATCATAGGGCCTATCTCAATATTAACTGCTGTTGCCTAGTTTAGGTGGAAGATGACAGAAGTTCAGAAAATACTTTGTTCTAGTGTCAGGTTATGTGACACATGGCAAGTGTGCTATAGATGTTTGCTATAGAAAAGTGTTTTTAACTATAGTGATTTCATCCAAAACTAGAGGTGATAAAAATTTTCAGTTGGAGCAGCAGGTAATAGAAATAGGCCTATACGTTTAGCAATGTGACACTGCTTACTCGCATATTTGGATTTCGACATACAATGGCATTTCCTTGAATCGTACAATGGAAAGGGGGCTATAAATGCGATTGGCGGCCAAGTAAAAAAGATGGCACAGATATATGAAAAATCGGGAAGGAAGATACAAAATGGTGCAGAATTATGTAATGTGAGTTGTAAAAAACAACCAAATAACTGGAGTCACAATATGATATGGAAGAAGGAAAGAATTTTTTTAGAAAAATAATTTGAATATCTTGCATCTATCACAGACTCATTGCGTATACAGTATGTTATAGAGTATGCACAACCGTCAGACAATCAGCACAACAAATTATTAAGTTCGTATGTTAAAAAAACTGAGTAGCGTGACAGGCCTAGAAAGTCCTTGGCTGCTAATCTAACATCCAAGTATATCAGTCACAGAGGTGGACAATCATCTAACCAATATATAGGGTGATATGTGGTCACCATGTCGGATACTCCACCCGTTATGGCTGGTTTTCTCGACCGCAACCGCTAAATATTGTAGCTTCCTAAATTCTTCATGATTTTGGGCGGGTACCAATCCCACTGCGGCCGAAATTCCATGAGACAATTTTTTCTCTCATGGGGCTCGAATCAGTGCTCTCTATTGAGACAGCTTGACTCAAGTCATTCAGTTACAGCGTGGGACTTAGTGCGTGACAGGAAACGTTATTTTTATTAATGGGTCAACTCAGGTCAAGTTAGCGGCGAAGACTAGAGAGAGAAATGATTGTATAAGCGATTTCATATACACCGATGTTATGATGTGAGTCATCAGAACTCGGGTAATTAGAGTTATGTTTTTATGGTTGTTTAAAAGTAGAATTCAATACGTCAGCAACTGTTTACTAATTACATCTTAGTAATGCGATTTACGATAATTTGTTTTGAAAGTACATGCACTCTGATAAATAACTTATTAAGAATATGTATACATTCTGGGGGGATTAATTTTTTTTATTTCAGTGGTTCAATCTAGAAATCAAAAATATTAAATCTTACATCAGGTAAACTGTAATAAACTCCACTCCAAGCGTGACAGGTCCAGTTGGCCCTTGGTCTACCAACCGGCTGCTGGCCTAACGCCAACGTGTTAATCACAGAGATATACGATCATAAGCCAGTGTATGGGGTGATATGTGGTCAGCATGTTGGGTTACCCAGCCGTTATACTTAGTCTTATAAACCTGGAGTCGTTACTTATTATAGCTACTCAAATGCCTCACGATTCTGGATGGGCACCTGTCCCATACTGGCCGAAATTCCATGGGGACTGGAACCAGCACAAGTCCCATAGCTCTGCGCCAAGGCTATGGCGCTGGACTAAATTGTAATCAGTTACTATGTATTCTTCTTCTTCCTTCCTTCCAAGTATTAGGCCAAGGTCTGTTACGATCCTATAGAAAATTTTCCCTCCAGCATTTTATAGGACGGCCCAGAGATCTTCGTCCTCTTGGTATATAATTATAAACAGCTTTGGGGATCCGATTTGAACTCATTCTTTGAAGATGGTGTTTCCAATTTAGTCATAAGTTTGATCCATCCGGGAAATTCTCGTATAAGTCTTGAAAGTATAATAATAGTCCCTTCGATTGGTTGCTGACCAAAGGAAGGCAAGACCAGCGATGGGGCTGCCATCTTATAGACTCTGGTCAGGCTTTTCTGGAGAAGAAAGGAAAATAAAGGAAAGAAGAAATGGAAGAAAGGAAAGACTCAGCCCTCAGATGCCCTAATAGCGTTGGGGTCGAAAAAAACAAGAGTTAACAAAGAGAGGTTAGATAGTAAAGTTAAAAGAGTCTGGTATAAGTAAGTGGAAGTAATGAAGGAAGAAATACCAGATCAGTTAAAGATAAAAGTAAGGAGCAAAACACAAGTAAGTGGAAGCAATGGTTTGCTCAGCTTGTGGTCGCCATCCACATATGGGGAGGTTACTATATATATATATATATATATATATATATGGTATGATAAGAAAAATAAATGCCTGGACGGGATTCGAACCCGGATCTGATCCGGGTTCGAATCCCGTCCAGGCATTTATTTTTCTTATCATACCATATTAAGCTTGCATTGCTCAATGTTAAAGATTTAATTATAACATATATATATGTATATATATGTGTATACATATGTATATATATATATATATATATATATGTATATATATATGTATACATATATACATACATACATACGTACATAAATACATTTAACAATAGAGAAGGCACTTTGTTATTAAGTATTTAATAGTTTCGTTATTTTATATAATTTAAAATGGTACATGGCAAGCGAGTTAATTTAATTGCATTATTGATAGATTATACAGAGACTTAGATCTGCTGAAATGAGATATCTTCGGAGGACTGCAGGATACACACTATTAGATCACAAAAAAAATGAAGACATCTTAGAAGAATTACACATGGAATCTTTAGAAAACAAAATTTCTGATTATAAGTCAAGATGGATACAACATGTTCATCGAATGGAAGATCTCAGAATACCCAAACTAATGTTAAGATATCAACCTGCAGGAAGAAGAAGACCAGGACGTCCACTCAAAAGACTTCTGGATGGTGTTTCTCTTGAGGCCTAAACAGGTCAACAAATGGCCTAAATTCTTGAATGTACTATGATGATGATGATGATGATTGATTTAGATTAATATTTATTTTACAGCAAAATTAATTTTAACAATTTTCGTAGAATTGATAAAGTATTTGCAGTTCTTTATTAATATCTGGTACCGAAGCTGTTTATCTAGTTTCAAAATATTTTGTTACATTTGTGTTGCATTTAGAAATTCTAAATAAAATATGTCAGTCAGTCACACATCACATATTAGGTCGTAACTTCGGTATTAATTGTGATTGAGGTTTATTTTTTATTTAAAATGTAACTAGAAATATGCCCTCCAAACGGTATTTTGCAAAAATGAATTAAGTAACACATTTCACAGAATGATGTAGGTGAACATGTTAAGCTGCATGATGAGTTGACATTTATGTCAGTCAGTCACACATACTTTGATAGATAATAAATAATATTGTTTTTTTTCAGAAGTTGTATATTTATGTACAATCTTAATCAGTCACTTTTTCTCTATCATATCGCGTATGTAACATCTCTAATTTCAACCAATTGTAATATATATGCAAGCACTTTGCAGCAAAAGTGAATTGAAAATATCAGTCAGTCACATATGGAATTGCTCTATAATTTCCAAAATCTGTTTTGGAATGGAAACATGAGTATTATGCACTGCAGAGACTCTTGGTGAGCCAACTCCTTTAAAAAAACGTTAAACTGAAAATATATAAAACTATTATTCTACCAGTTATATTATATGGATACGAAACATGGACTCTTACTTTAAGGGAGTATTTGAGAATAAAGTACTTAGGAACATGTTTGGACCAAAGAAAGATGAACAGACAGGTGAATGGAGAAGACTTCATAACACTGAACTACATGGTCTTTATAGGAAGACAGATATAATAAGAACATTTAAGTCTCGTAGACTGCGATGGGCAGGACATGTGGCACGTATGGGGAATGAAAGACTTGCATGGAAGCTTCTTGTAGGGAAGCCAGAGGGGAAACGCCCAGTTGGTAGACCAAGAATGAGGTGGGAGAATAACATCAACTATGATTTGAGGAAAGTAGATTATACAGGGAATGATTGGAAAGAATTAGCTCAAGATAGGGACGTATGGAGAACTTATGTCCGCGCGGCCATGAACCTACGGGTTCGATAGTGCCAGTGAGTAAGTAAGTAATGGAAAAGATGAGGGAAGACGAGGTAGAAGAAGAAGCTAAAACCTCCTGGAGTCAGGGAATAAATTTAATGAGCAATTGCATATGTGACTGACTGACATTTACAATACACTTTTGCAGCAAAATGATTGCATAAATATTACAATTGATTGAAAATAGGGGTGCTATCTACGTGATATGATAGAGGAATAGTGTGTGGTTAAGACTGTACTTAAATATACAACTTTTGAAGAAAAACAGTGGCATTTATTATCTATCAAAGTATGTGTGACTGACTGACATAAATGGCAACTCATCATGCAGCTTAACATGTTCATCTGCATCATTCTCTGAAGTGTGATTCCTAATTCAATTTTCCAAAATACCGTTTGGAGGACACATTTCAAGTTACATTCTCAATAAAAAAGAAAAAAAAATCACAATTAAGACCCGAGTTATAACCTAATGTATGATGTGTGACTGACTGACTACATTCTGTGACTGACTGACATATCTGAATTTTATTTAGACTTTAATATTCTGGAGCTGCAAATATTATACAAATATTACAAAATAATATGAAATTATAATAGATAAGTCCACCGCTGTGGTCTCGAAGTAGCGTGCTGCCTTGTCACGCTGCGGGCCTGGGTTCGATCCCCGGTTGGGACAGTTTTTCTGAGTGAGGTTTTTATCGGAGTTTTTCCTAACCTGCAAGACAAATGTCAGGAAAACTTTAAGGCCCAAACGGTCCCCGAAACCATATGGCCATCATCATCCTTATCATCATCATCCTTCACCAGTGTGGAAAGCAACGGGAAGCTACCACATCTACAGTTCCCTAGTAAAGCTCCAAGCATAGCGTGAAAACGCTATGATTGCAGTGAAAGACCTTCCGTCGGACAGAATTACTATAGATGGATAATATATAAAAAGCGATAATATGGAGATGAATAAAGAACTTCACTCCTTTTATTGTGTATAGGAAATGTACAATTTGATATGCTGTAAAAATATTAAATAAATAGTGTAATTTATTTAACTTGGTTACCATGTATCATTTTAAATTTCACAAAATAAAGAAAATATTAACTTCTTAACGACAAAGGGCCTTCTCTATAGTTAAACATGCCTAATATGAGTATAATTTTATTACCACCATATTAACTGATTAAAATTTATCTGATGATGTTAATAGATTGAACCATTAAAATAAATAAAAATGCCGATATATAATTTGCATTGTTCGTTCCAGAACACTAAAATTAACTTTCACGCGTCTCAACTATAAAGACAAAAAAAAATAACGAAAAAGTACAGTATACAAATTATTAAAATTTTTATTTAAATGTGGAAAATTCTGTTATAATTCTTTCAAAGCAACTGATTACAAATTGTATTGCTGACACGAGTTCTATTTTTATACTAAACAATCGAAAGAAACCTCTTACAATGCAAGAAATCTTACTTTATGACTGACTGCAGCAGGTGCACTTAGTACAGCGCTGTCATACGTATTTTGACTCTGTTGGTTTCCAATAACGCTACACCCAATAATAATTTTATTTTACACTACAGGTTATACATACTTAATCACATATACTCCACACCAATTGTATTTTTTTATACAAGAAACTTCATATGATTTAAAACTGTTTTTGCAATCAACAAGCATGACTCTGTTTCACAAAGTGAATGCTATCACAATGTGACAACACCGCACTGTGGATCCCCGATAATGCGACACACATGACATGTCAAAGGTGAAACTAATGCCAGAACCTTTCAAGTTCAAGGACTCCACACACATTTTCTAACACAAAAGAACCGCGCACTTTTTTTTATTTCCACTCACTTAATAACATACATATTGAAGAATCGCATAATGAGGAATTATTTAAATGCCATTAATAAAAATATAAAAATGTAATTAATATAATTAGCGTAATTACTTTACAAGACAATGTCGTTAATACTTTTTTGTTAGTTATGTACCGATAACGTAGAATCCCAGAGGAAATTTGGATCAATTAAATATCGTACTGTGTACAATAATTTTTGTATGTTTTATGTGACTGACTGTAGCTTACTTACTTACTCACTGGCACTATCGAACCCGTAGGTTCATGGCCGCGCGGACATACGCTCTCCATACATCCCTATCCTGAGCTAATATTTTCCAATCATTCCCTGTATAATCTACTTCCCTCAAATCATAGTTAATGTTATTCTCCCACCTCATTCTTGGTCTACCAACTGGGCGTTTTCCCTCTGGCTTTCCTAGAAGAACCTTCCATGCAAGTCTTTTATTCCCCATACGTGCAACATGTCCTGCCCATCGCAGTCTACGAGACTTAACTGTTCTTATTATATCTGGCTTCCTATAAAGACCATGTAGTTCATTGTTATGTAGTCTTCTCCATTCTCCTGTCTGTTCATCTCTCTTTGGTCCAAAAATTTTCCTAAGTACTTTATTCTCAAATACTTGTAATCTCCTTTCCTACCTTAAAGTAAGAGTCCATGTTTCGCACCCATATAATATAACTGGTAGAATAATAGTTTTATATATTTTCAGTTTAACGTTTTTTGAAAGGAGTTGGGATATCAAGAGTCTCTGCAATGCATAATAGCACGGATTTCCAGAATTGAGCCTATGTTTAATTTCTTTGTGCATCTCATTCCTATTTGTGATTATTGTTCCTAGGTATTTGAATTCAGCCACTTCCTCAAAATTTCCCTCATTTGTCATTAGCTGTCCATTTCCATTATATAATGAATTCCTACATGTGACCATATATTTAGTTTTATTGCTATTTAATTCCAGTCCTAATTTCTTAGTGTTACTCAATAGTGTGTGCGTGTTGGCCTTTAGTATCTCCTCGCTATCGGCCAATAATACTACATCATCAGCATAAACTAACAGTTTATTAATACCATTGACTTGTAAGCCTTCCTCATTCTCTAAAGATTTAATTGCATGCTCTAGTACAAAATTAAATAGTAGAGGAGATAGTGCATCTCCTTGCTTCAACCCATTCTGGATTTCAAAAGTGTCCGAAAACTGTTTGCCTACATGCACCCTACTCTTTGTGCCATTTAGACACATTCGTGTAAGTCTAACTTTTTAGGAATTCCAAACTGCAGCAGGATACTATATAACTTCTCCCTCTTAATTGAATCATATGCTTTTTTGAAGTCTACATATAGTTGATGTACAGTACCATTATATTCCCATTTCTTTTCTAAAATCTGTCTTATACTAAAAATCTGATCTGTTGTAGTCCTGTTTCTTCTAAATGCACATTGATGATCTCCTAGAACGTCATCAATATAGGGAGTAAGTCTGCTTACTAATATATTTGTTAGAATTTTGTACGAAGTTGAAAGTAATGAGATGCCCCTGTAGTTGTTGCCATCGGTTTTATCTCCTTTCTTATAAATTGATACGATAATTGATTCCTTCCATTCATCTGGAAGAGCTTCTTTTTCCCAAATCATACTAAGCAACCAGCGTATATTGTCCATCAGTTTTTCTCCCCCTGATTTTATCAGTTCTGCTGGGATCTCATCTGAACCTGATGCTTTATACATCTTCAATTTTTCTATCGCCATTTCAACCTCTAATGTACTTTGTTCTGCGACTAGCATTTCTGCTGTCTGTAAATTATCCTCCTCAATGTCCTGTTCTGTATGTACATTTAATAGCTGATTAAAGTAACTTCTCCATCTATTTAATATACTCCTGGAATCTGCAATAATATCCCCATTTTCATTCCGAATTGTGTTTGTTCTAGCCTGAAACCCTTTCTTCTCTATACCAATTCCCTGATATAATTCTCTAATGTTCCAATTTTTTGCATTCATTTCAAGATCATTAATCTTCTTCTCTCTCAAAAATTCCCTCTTTTTATTCTTTTGTAACTTGGTGGTTTCCCGTCTAATACTACCCAATTGCTCTAAATTTACCTCATTTGGCTCGTGTAACCATTTCAATTTTGCTAGCTTTCTCTCTTTCACAATGTCGGCACATTCCTCATCAAACCATTTCTTGTTTTGCCTCTTTTTTAAACAACCAATGCTTTCTGATGCTGACAATTTAATAGTATCTCTTATAGCCTCCCATTGTTTATTTATATCAGTTTCTTCTTCGTTTGTCACATTGTCAACTGAAGATCCCAGTACTTCAAATCTATTAGCAATTTTGATTTGGTATTCTTGCCGGACTGACTGTAGCTTACCCTTAATAATAATAGGGCGCATTAATTTATCTAGAATATTATAATACAATTATTAGTATTACATTTATGATCAGGAGGGACCGAAACATGGAATAACAAAAGAGTCGGTGAAACAAAACAAATTTATACAGTGAAATCGTAAAACAAAATTTCGTTTAATTTTGTATGTGTTTTCAGGTTTCGGAATATATCATGTCCTACTATTAATTTAGATTAAAATAATCCGTATTTCAAACATTAACCTATAATCGTAAAATTTCATCTGCAAAAAAATATCTCATCGAAAAAATTACTCCTGCGTCAATTTAAAAATTTTCACATCGGTATGACATTTTCATGTAATTACTCTACATTTAAGTCCTTCCGCTGACTGCCTTTTAGCTCAAACTGTCACAGAAGAAGGGCCAGTAATTATTTTATGAAACAGCTGAGCCGAACAGTCTACCAGATTTCCTAAATCATGTTTATGTTAATACACAGCGGAGTCCAGCAAGCAACTGACTACGTTATGCGTATTAGCAATATAAGTGAGGGGACAAAAAGTCAGTCAGTCACGGGACTCCAAGGGGAAAAATAATGACTTTACAAGAAAATGCCATCTATACTTTTTTGTTAGTTGTGTACCGATAACGTAGAATCCAAGAGGAAATTTTAATCCATCAATTATTATGTTGTGTACAGTAATTTTTATCCGTTTTCTGTGACTGACTGACCATAATTTACAGTTAACAACTATAGGACACATTTAAGGTATATAGAATATTAGAATCCAATTAAAATTGTTTAATATACGACCAAGGAGGACCAAAGTATGATTTAACAAAAGATTTTGTGAAATAAAACGAATTCATACGACCAAATCATCAAACAAGAAATTGGTAAAATCTTCGTGTTTTTTCAGGTTTGGAATATGACAAGTTCTACCGCTATTATTAGAATAAAATAATGCACATTGAAACATTTTCTTATAGAATTATAAAATGTGATATTTACAGATATATATTACATCAACAAAATTATTCCTGCGTCAGTTTCAAAATTTTCACCTCGGTATGACATTTTCATGGAATCGCTCTTATATATGAAGGAGAAACATCTACAACCAGGAGATTGGATGGACCGACAAAATTGGGAATCGGACGATGTCAAAGACATTAACCAACCGATGATCTATCTATCTATTATTATTATTATTATTATTATTATTATTACTATTATTATTCTTTTTATTTTGACTACACGTCCAGTGCTATAGGCGACCTCTTTAAGACACCAAGCTTTGGTGCAGAGATGTGGTACTTGCACAGATTTGACCCTCAAGTAGGAAAACATTTTCTCATTGAATTTCGGTCTGTAGGGGACCGGTGCCAAGCCAGCATCATGGGGAATTTGGATAGTTATAACAGGTGGAGGCTCTAGGTTGAGAAAACCAGCTATAACGACTGGGAGACCCGATATGCTGAACATGTGTCACCCCTATACTGGTTGGATAGTCATCCACCTCTATGATTAACATATCGATGGTGGGCAATAAAAACCTCGTAATTCCATTTTGGTAAAATTTACAGGAGAAACAAATAACTATATTAAATAATTATTAAAATTGATAAACAATAGTTCCCACATAATTTACTACAAAATACAAGCCAATTTATTAATAAATGTGAAGTCCGTATTTTCAACAGATTATGCATCACATATTTCTGTGCTGGCTACTGGACTTATGTAGTTTTAAATGACTGATGGACTTACGAGGTTTTTCATTGCCTACCTCGATATGTGAATGTTAGCCCAGCAGCCGGCTAGGCCTGTCGCGCCATGGACCTTTTCTTTATAATTTGACTACACAAGAACAAAAATTAGAAATTAAGAAATAAGAATACAGCTGGACATTTAGACAATAGGCGAATAGGTGGAAAAAGGAATATTTTAATGGAATCAATACATACCCCGCATGACACCAGATAGAATTGTACGCATAGTAAGGGATAAGTTACTAGAAGTTTGGAGAAGGTCACGTGGAAGACAAAAAGCAAACGGAGAGACTCTTAATTGTGGATGGAACTGGTCATGTTCCTCGCTCCATGACCTATCAATCGTTTTTAAAATTTGCTGCATCCTCTGACACCCTGTATAATTATTAGTGTAAGTTAATTTGTGAAATGTGATTAACTACAGCGTGAAATAAATTGTATCTTGCGCTCAATTAACCAATGTGACCAATAAATACAATGAAATTCCGTTTGTTGCGTGTTTCAATCAACGGTTTAATAACTTCAGTAATTGTAAAATGTTGTGTTCAAAAGCTCCACCGAGAGCACACCGCCCGATGGAATAAACAGAACGCATTAAAAAAAGACTCCATATTAGATGGATCCATCACTGTCATAAAATAAAATAAGTTAAAATATACCTTCTTAGGTAAAATCCGTCGTCCTCAACTTATAAAATATGTAATCTTTATGCCTGTAGGCCTTTCAGAACATCCGTTCCATCTTCAGCAGGTCACTCTTCGCTACAACATCCAGTATGATGGTTGACGCTGCTAGTCCTAATGTGGCTTTGTCACGAAAAAGCCACATTAGGACCAGCAGCATCAACCATCATACTGGATGTTGTAGCGAAGAGTGACCTGCTGAAGATGGAACGGATGTTCTGGGCCTATAGGCATAAAGATTACATATGTTATAAGTTGAGGACGACGGATTTTACCTAAGAAGGTATATTTTAACTTATTTTATTTTATGACTCTCCACCTCAACGGTTTTAACAATGAATTTTATTAGTATTGACTCCATCACTGTGGTCTCGAGGTAGCGTGCTACCTTGTCGTGTAGCGGGACCGGGTTCTATTCCCGGTCGGGAGAGGCTCCTAGGTGAGGTTTTTCGGGGTTTTTCCTCACCTGTAACACAAATGTCTGAAAGTTTAGAACCCAACGGTCCCCGAAAATCATCCAGTCATTATCATCATCAACCTTCGCCGGTGTGGAAAGCAACAGGAAGCTACCACACCTATAATTCCCTAGTAAAGCTGCAAATCATAGCCTGAAAATGCTATGGTTGCAGCAAAAGACCTGCCCTCGGGCAGAATTACTACGGATGGATGGATACACCGCCTATTTTAATTTTTTGGAGCAAAGTATAAAATATAATTATACAAGTTTTTAACAGAGGAAAAGGGCTCCCATCTTGTTGTAAAACAAATATTATTTTCAAATTTGCTAAGCATATAACATGTTTAATTAGACTATTTAACTCATGCTCCAAATGGTAGTCAATGACCAATCCCGTTTCAATGAATTTTGTATTACAACCAATGATAGTCGTGTTTTATCTCGCTCTTTAACGATTTCTCTTTATCAGCTCCTGTTTTTGTGATAAAAAAACTCCTCCTTTTTAATATTCTGAACATGTCAGAGCATTATTTTTCTCCAACAAATGCTTTGAACATAGCAAATAATGAACAGATTTCGTGATTTACTGAGTTGTTTACTAAAAATAAATGAATAACCCATAATGTTGATTATAATATACAGTTTGATGTGCTTCATCATTTCTCCACTATAGGGCGAAACTTACAATATTGCGATCCTATTTGGAAATAAATAATATGATCAAGTTGCAGTGAATATACATAACCTCACATTTCTGATTTGTTTTCAAACATCGCCGTTTACATTAAGTTTATAAATATTTAGGTTCAACTGCACTTCTACTAGCACTTGATTTTTCAGTTATATTGTTGTAAAACATTGCTCTTCTTCTGTATTTACTAACATTATTCAATATTTTAAAGTTTTTCAAACAATTTTATAACATTATTAGACAATTTTGAAGTATTTATTTAAATACGCAAATCACAATATTATGACCCTGTTAGACAACATTGTGATCCTAACTGTTATTTTCTCCACAGAGTATATTACTTAGTCTATGATATTTCTATCACTGTTTTGTGTTATCGCTGGTTGGATCAGCGTTAGGGAGTGATAAGTAAGTGTACACCCATTTTTAATAAACGTTTGGTAATTTTAATATTATTAACATATTTTTTTAAACATAGATTTGTGTATTTATTGCTAAGATTGGTAATTTAAATTTCATAGCGACGGATAGTAATCGAGGATGATATGTGATTCGATTCTGGGTTATCGCTGACTCTATAAACTCTGTCGCATGCGCAATATTGTTCTATAGGACTTTGAAAATATTTCACGCTAGTTTAGGTGTAATTGTTCCAATATTTTAAAATAGCGGTAACTATTTTTTAATTATGATTTTTGAGTAAAGATCTTAATTTTATTCGTTAAATAGTCCTAACAAATTTCACCCTTGATTTCCAAATCCTCTAGATAAATTCACTAGGTAGTCACTTCGTGACTCGTGAATTTATCAATGATTTGGAAATCATTTTACTTATGACTGTTTAACTCATGCCCCAAATGGGAGTTATTTTAGGATTTCCGTCTGAGGCCTTTCAAAAGACATAGGCCTACTGAAATTTTGCTTAAATTAATGTAGAAAAAATGATACTGTATTGTATCCGCGCTAATATCAGAGTTAAAATGTTTATGTTAAGAGCTGTTTTTATGTTAAGAGATACAGAAAAATACTTTTTCCTGAATATTATTCGAGCAATGCGCCTCTTTAAATGTAAGTGGTTGGACAATTTCATGAATTCTTTGAAAGTATTCTCCTATGATAACATATCTAGAAGACGAAACTGTTCCTCTCAAGTCATGGTGAATGAAATTTCCTGATTTAAGTTTTGACGAACGGTATACTCTTCTTAGTGATTCCATATAGGCTAATGAATGCTTTGTCGCTCACTTCTTTTCATCGCCTTTCATATTTACATAATAAGTGTAAATGTTGTAAGGATTTAGTTGTCATGATTTATAATTATTTTCTAACCTTGAGTGTCGTCCTTGTCTAACAATATTCATAATAATATTTATGGTTAATGGCCTTAATTTGTTAATTTTTTTTTTTATTTTGGAAATGCTTGGTTTTTTTCACCACTGCCTTTGCTACATGTTCCAACGCGTGGTGTTTTAGTTAAGCACGACATTCAACTGTTTTTAGTCTTCCCTCAAGCATATCATGGTGACGGAGGGAAAGGAGAGTATCCGTCTCTTTCATAAAACAGACCAGATTACTTCACTCTCTTAAAACAATCCGACAACTAAATGATCACTGACTATAAACGGATTTGTGTTTCCTGAAGTCTTCAGGTGCTTTACGGTACCTTATATTTTGTACAGGTTTTGATTCTATAAGGCCCTGAAGATAAATATATTGTGCATCCTTGTTTGCAAATTTGTTAACAATATTGTGATATTTGCTTTTGTATCAATTGAAACACCTTGGCAACGGTTCTTTTTACATCTGAAATATAAAAGGAATCTCGTAAACAATATTCGGAACAATATTTAATATCATTGTTATTTATAGCCACTTTAATTTCGAGGTTATATCACGACATAAACCACTTTAAACATTATTGGAATTATTTGTAGATGTACAACTTTGATGCGTTCTGGATTGTAGAAGCTTAAAATCCATCGGTCTGGGCTGGGTTTGAACCCGCGACCTTTGAGCTATCAAGGCCGACTTCTTACTGTTGTTAATATTGTTATCAAAATCAATCTAATTATTATTGTAAACTTACCCGCAATCTGATCCTGTTTTCCTATATGAAGCATTTTTCCCCCCACGTGGTTCTTGTGGCTTAATCCTTTCATTTTAGCTTCTCTTACAATGTCATGTTTATAATTTCCTTTATTCACTATTTCTTTTCACTTTTCGGTATTGTTTGAAAATTCTCTTCACTATTTGGCAACATTTCTCACTTGGTAATACACGATAACGAAGCATAATGTCTTTCAATTCACATGACAGCTGCTCTACTACATTCTGTTGTTGGTTCAGCACGAGAAACATGGTTTGCGCATGCGTATTAATGTATTTTCGCATGGAGATCCAAGCTGCTTGCTTCGAGAACACATCTAACACAAATATAAGTTATCAGACCAAACGACTGAATTGCTAGTGCTGTAAAGCACATGCAGTTCTCCTAGAGAAAGAAGTCCCAATAAGGAATGTGGGTGAGCACAACACAGCCACGCGAGTCTAGGTTGTATTGTACAGTTCGAAAACATAGTTTGGCATTGCGCTGTAAGCATCATTAAAATGGCTCAACTGCACTTCTACTAGCGCTTGATTTTTCAGTTATATTGTTGTAAACTATAGCTCTTCTTCTGTATTTACCAACATTTTTTAATATTTTAAACTTTTTGAAACAATTTTTTAACATTATTAGACAGTTTTGAAGAATTTATTTAAATATGCAAGTCACAACATTATGACACTATTAGACAATATTGTGATGCTAACTGCTATTTTCTCCACAGAGTATATTACTTAGTCTATGATTTTTCAATCGCTGTTTTGGGTTATCGCTAGTTGGATCAGCGTTAGGGAGTGATAAGTAAGTGTACACCCATTTTTAATAAATATTTGGTAATTTTGATATTATTAACATATTTTTTAACATAGATTTGCGGATTTATTGCAAATATTGGTCATTTAATTTTCATAGCGACAGTAATCGAGTATGATATTCGATATGTGGTTCGATTGTGGGTTATCGCTAGCTCAATAAACTCTGGTTCATGCGCATTGTTGTTCTACGTGCAGTTTTTCCATTAAAATTAATATAACATAAAAACTAATATAAAATGTAGGAAAAACAGCACTTTAGGTTACTTACTTACTTACTCACTGGCACTATCGAACCCGTAGGTTCATGGCCGCGCGGACATAAGCTCTCCATACATCCCTATCCTGAGCTAATGCTTTCCAATCATTCCCTGTATAATCTACTTCCCTCAAATCATAGTTAATGTTGTTCTCCCACCTCATTCTTGGTCTACCAACTGGGCGTTTTCCCTCTGGCTTTCCTACAAGAAGCTTCCATGCACGTCTTTCATTTCCCATACGTGCAACATGTCCTGCCCATCGCAGTCTACGAGACTTAACTGTTCTTATTATATCTGGCTTCCTATAAAGACCATGTAGTTCATTGTTATGAAGTCTTCTCCATTCACCTGTCTCTTCATCTCTCTTTGGTCCAAAAATTTTCCTAAGAACTTTATTCTCAAATACTCGTAATCTCCTTTCCTCCCTTAAAGTAAGAGTCCATGTTTCGCACCCATATAATATAACTGGTAGAATAATAGTTTTATATATTTTCAGCTTAACGTTTTTTGAAAGGAGTTGGGACATCAAAAGTCTCTGCAATGCATAATAGCATGCATTTCCAGAATTGAGCCTATGTTTAATTTTTTTGTGCATCTCATTCCTATTTGTGATTATTGTTCCTAGGTATTTGAATTCAGCCACTTCCTCAAAATTTCCCTCATTTGTCATTAGCTGTCCATTTCCATTATATAATGAATTCCTACATGTGACCATATATTTAGTTTTATTGCTATTTAATTCCAGTCCTAATTTCTTAGTGTTACTCAATAGTGTGTGCGTGTTGGCCTTTAGTATCTCCTCGCTATCGGCCAATAGTACTACATCATCAGCATAAACTAACAGCTTATTAATACCATTCAGTTGTACGCCTTCCTCATTCTCTAAAGATTTAATGGCATGCTCTAGTACAAAATTAAATAGTGCACTTTAGGTTACCTTATATATTTTCAGAGTCCTATAGAATAACAGTGCGCATGCGCCAGAGTTTATAGAGCCTGCGATAACCCACCATAGAACCACATTTCGATTATCACTCTGAAATTTAAATGAACAATTTTTGCAATAAATCCCCAAATCTACATTAAAGAAATATACTAATACTATTAAAATTACCAAAGGTTTATTAAAAATTAAAAGGTATACTAGTGTGACGCAATATGATTGAAATAGTTAAATTAACACTATCATTCCTTTATCTCTTAAACTCTAATTACCAAGACATTTACTTAATCTAATTATATATTATCTTCTTCTTCTTTACTTCACGGGCTAGGCAAAAATTGCCTGTTCCGCCTCACAGTTGCTCCGTCCATCTTTTCACTGGCCTTCCTACATTCCTTGAACCTCCTGGCTTGTAGTTGAATGCTGCTCTTGGTAATCTTGTTTCATTCATTCTTTCCACATGTGTAAACCATTTCTCTCTATATTCTCTTATTTTCTCATTCGATGGATATATATTTAACTCTATTATATATTATTTTTGTTATTATTGTCATTACTACTAATTATTTAATGATAAATTAGGGATATTTTGAGGAAGTGACTGAATTCAAATACCTCGGAACAATAATCACAAATAGGAATGCGATACACAAATAAATTAAACATAGGATCAATTCTGGAAATGCGTGCTATTATGCATTACAGAGACTCTTAACGTCCCATCTCCTTTAAAAAAAACGTTAAACTGAAAAAATATAAAACTGTTATTCTACCAGTTATATTATATGGGTGCAAAACATGGACTCTTAAGGTACGTACACACTTGCGCGCCGCGCGCGCGCACCATGTTCGTCAGATTTGGACGGGGTTTTAAGGTGTGCGCGAACGGCGCGCGCGCCGCGCGCGCTTCTCTCACCACGATCCACTCATTGTCGGTTTTTTCCACAAACACTTTGATGGTTCGCTGTTTAGATTTGGACGGGTACCTGAGAGGTTCGTTGTTTTCGGTACGCACCTATTATTTGAGTATGGAGTGGTCAGAGGAAAACATGTTAAAACTTATTGACATTTATAGAAGCAAGCAATTATTGTGGGATCCTCAACATAAGGATCATTTTTAAAAATCATTGAAAGGAGATGCATGTTTTTTTTTTCAATGTGTGTTTTTTTGTTTCATGTGTACTGTAATTGTATGAATGAATTAGAATTATTTAGAAAACATTATTTATTTAAGACGTTCATTTCATAATACTCGTATGAGGTATCACAAAACAATACAATATATAAACACATTTATTACTAATTATTTATTTATTTCTTCAAAGACTCCAAAGAGTAAGATTGCTAATGTTAAGGGGCAATATACAAAAAATAATGGCCATAAAACAATTAACAATAAAAACAAGAAAACAAATTCAGGCTTAAGTTTAAATAATACAAACTACTATAGAAGCACAATATAGGCTATATACACATATAAATACAATATTTAAACAGGATAATATTAATAATAATAATAAAATTAACAAAATTAACTAAGAAAGCAATGAGAAAAAATATGTTTTAATACAATTAGAAAAATGTTTAACATTCGTGAAATGTTGATATTCAATAGGTAAGTTATTGTAATGGTTGATTAATGCATAACGAATTCCTTTTATACTTTTTTTTTTAGAAACTAGTATCTCTGTGCAATAAAGTACAACCTCTAGTATAATTATCATGTACGTCTTTATTGAAAATTAAGGCCATGTTATGGTGAGATAGATTCTTAATAATTTTAAACATATATATACAAATCATATATTTTTTAAAATTCCTTTAATGCTATAATATTTGAAAAAGTATAAATAAATTTATAAGATGTAATAAGTAATAAGCGTGACCAGACGTCCCGATTTTGGCGGGACAGTCCCGATTTTGGCGGGACAGTCCCGATTTTTAACAATTTGTCCCGCGTCCCGCGGCATTTTAAAAAAAAAATCCCTATTTTTGGGAAATAATGCAGGACAAGCGGGAGAACGGAAAGGGAATAGACATGGTTGGTTACACCTGCTCTGCAAAATGTCTACTGAAGGTTTGTGGGTTTCCTATGGATCGCAGGAGGTTCGTTGAAATTAATAATTTCGACGAACATAACACGCGCCGCCCATGCGCCGCGCGCGCACCGCATATGTGTACGCACCTTTATATTAAGGGAGGAAAGGAGATTACGTGTATTTGAGAATAAACTTCTTAGGAACATTTTTGGACCAAAGAGAGATGAACAGACAGGTGAAAGGAGAAGACTACAACAATGAACAACATGGTCTTTATAGGAAGCCAGTTATAATAAGAACAGTTAAGTCTCGTAGACTGCGATTGGCACGATATGTGGCACGAATTGGGAATGAAAGACGTGCATGGAAGTTTCTTGTAGGAAAACCAGAGGGAAAACGCCCAGTTGGTAGACCAAGAATAAGGTGGGACAATAAGAGTAACTATGATTTGAGGGACGTAGTTTATACAGGGGTGATTGGAAAATATTAGCTCAGAATAGGGACGAATAGATAGCTTATGTCCGCGCGGCCATGAACCTATGGGTTCGATAGTGCCAGTGAGTAAGTTGTTATTATTATTAATAATACAATTCTTTATTTCTTTCTCTTGTCAACTTTATATTGTGCAGCCTATATCTATTATGTATCATTAATCAACATGTAGATAATTCATAATTCTTATTGTATGTATAATTTAATCCTGGTGAAGTGGAAGAGAAGACCTCTATAAGGTAAAATAAATAAATAAATAAAAATATATAAAAAATAAACCTTACTCTAATCGCAAAAAACTATACCAAATAAATGGACTAGTGGTTATGTTCCTTGTCTCTGGTCCCGATGGTCGCGAGTTCAAACCCGTCCGGGGTCGATATATTTTTAGGAAGGAGCAAGTCTTCCGGGAGGGACTTTAAGCTGCGGACCCTAATCTGAAGATTTCCAGGCTCGTAAAAGATCCTTAAGCCTGAATAAAGAAGTTTACTTTCTTCATTTAAGTAATATCTTAGTTTCCTAGTAAATATCTCATTGGGTCGGAATGTTGACCGCATACCATTCATGACATCTTTAAGAAAATAAACCTAAATTAACTTGGTCTAGCAACTCCAAACAAAGGAGAGGCTAAGACGCAACAGTGGGCTGTTGTACCATTATAGAAAGAGATGAACGGTACAACAATTAGCACGTCATCACTAGATATTCGAGGAATCCACCTGCATACGAACTCAACACCCCTCCCCTGTTCGGCAATAGACCATCTCCGCGCGGAGACTTTCTTTCAGTGGGGGTATAGTATAAGATCTTCTTCATCCAACCAAGTCTTAGACCTGTTACGATCTCACTGATGAATTTTGTATCCAGCGTTTCCTTGGACGGTCCAAATATCTCTTCCCTGTTGGACAAAAATGAAGCATGGCCTTGGGAACTCTACCTAAACTCATCCGTCAGAAATGATTCATCCAATTGTTCTGGTATCTATGTATGTATTCAATGACCGGTTCTAAACGTAGTTCCTTCAAGATATCTTTGCATTTGTGATCCCATTTGGTATATCCTGCTGTATATCTCATGAATCTCATTTCACTAGAAGTTATCCAGCTCTCTTTTCTTTCATCAAAGTCCATGCCTCACTGCCGTAGCAAAGTGCACGTCTTGCTAATGTTTTGTATAACCGTATTCTGGTATGTCTCTAGATAAGCGAAGGTTTCATTACTGAATTTATTATTCCCATGGATTTATTAAAATTAATAATTTTATTTGATATGTCTACTTCATCCAGATATGATAACGTATATCCAAGGTAGGTAAATAAATTTACTCATTCCAGTATTTTTGAATCTATACAAATGTTGCTACATACAGGGTATTTTCCTTAAAAACATTACTTTTGTTTTATCTACATCGATTTTCGTGTTATATTTAAGGTTATTTTGTTAAATGCATATACTGAATATTGTACGTATTCAGTATATATTCAGTATATATAGTTTTATTATATAGTATAAGGCAGCGATTCCCAACATTTTTAGACTCACGAACCCCTTCCACAACGATCTGAGTTGTGTGAACCACCGACTTTTAAATATAGGCCTACATACAGTAGATAATAGAAATACATACATTTTAATTCCAAGCAACAGGTTTAATAATCTTAAATTAACTTAAACCTTAACGGTTAAAACCTACTCAGGGATTCGCGGTAAATATTAATTTATTGTTAAAATGATGTGATAAATTCCCGAAGTTACACATATGTAATAAGGGACATTAATAATAATAATAATAATAATAATAATAATAATAATAATAATAATAATGATAATGATAATAATAATAATAGCTTCATTTTACCTGGCAGAGTTAAGGCCTTAAGGCTTTGTCTGCCACTCAACCAAGTTTTTAAAAAATACAAAAATAGTCACATCAAAATTACAATAAACATAAACGATTACATGTTATACATACAATCAATTATTATTTATAATGTATTTTGATTTACTCTAGATTTAACGAATATAATATGTACAAGATATATAAAAAACGATAAAAATTATTGACATAATATAAATTTAAATAAATAGAGAAAAATTATTTATTAAACAGGCATTATAGGGTTAATTTAATTTTATAATAATAATAATAATAATAATAATAATAATAATAATAATAATAATAATAATAATAATAATCTTGTCTTGTAAGCCCATGTTTCCCTTAACATAGATTTATGCGCTCTCCTCCTACAGGGAAGAATTTGAACCATACTAATTTAGTTACACTTGTTTTCGTATAGATGTCATTTAAGTGGTCCGTGGTCAGCGTTCCGCCTAATACTGACATCTGGGAAACCAAGGTAGTACTAGGACGGGAAAAATCGGTAAATTTTGCTTAGAGGACTTTTCATTCAGGCTTAAGGATCTTTTACGAGCCTGAAAATCTTCAGACTCGGGACCCACGGCTTAAAGTCCCTCCCGGAGGACTTGCTCCTTGGATTTTCCCATCCTAAAAAATCCATCAACCCCGGCCGGTTTTGAACCCGCGACCCTTGGGACCAGAGGCAAGGAGCATAACCACTAGTCCACTAGTAATAATAATAATAATAATAATAATAATAATAATAATAATAATAATAATAATAATAATAATAATAACAATAACAATAACAATAATAATAATAATAATAATGAAAAAATGAATAGGCGAAGGACAATATCTATTTATTTTAAAAGTTTATCTTATTTTTGTACCTTGTGTATCAGGGTTGATTAAAATATACATTTTTGATAACAGTAGTCTCGAGGTATTTGGAGTTATTAAATTAATTAACTTATTGTTTTAAAATATTAATAATAGTTTTTTAGTGATGACATGTTAGCCTAACCTCGAAACCCGTCATTACGGAAAAGTTTTGGCGAACCCCTTGAAATATTTTACGAACTCCCTGGGGATTCGCGAACCACAGGTTGGGAAACGATGGTATAAGGTATAACCTGTAACTGCTTAGGCACGCAACAAGCTGATAGTAACCACTGTACTTATTGGATGATCGCCTGCCTCTGCGATTAACACACATGGTGTAAGGTCATCAATTGGCTGGTAGGCCACTGGCCTTCTACGCCTAGAGAGCCACGGAGTCAGTTTATCAGCAAACTATTCACGATTCCAATTAGGAACTTTTTTCTTTCGTTCGTGTTTAACACCACGACCCATGTTATTCAATTATTTCTTGCGCTCAATTAAACAATGGAGCCAATAATTACAATCTAAATCCCTTTGTTGCGTGTTTCAATCAACTTTAGTATTTGTAACGCGCTATGTTCAATGGCTTCATCATAAGCTACAGTTTATTCAGGCTCTCGATGGATTAAATTTTAAAATTTCCGTCGTGCAGGAACTGCGTAAACTAAGCTAATTGCTCAGTAAGTAGAATTTATAGTCCGATTTCGCGTTTTACGGATTATATCTTTCTTTTGTCAAATCTTATGTATCCAGTTACGTTGCAAGAAAACAAACATGATGGCTCATAGAACGATTTTTATACTAGGGCATTCAATTAGTAATGGCAACACTGTTGTAAATCGGCGATCCTAGTGGTGACCATTGTAATCTAGTAGTTTGTTGTTGAGTAGTCTTTGTTGTATAAATCTGTAATATTGAAAGTCTCGAATTAGCAACATTTACTTTTTTTACATATAGTAAAGTAATACCGCCCTAAAAAGATGTTCATAAGTAATGCCACGAGTGATTTCCAAATTATCGATAAATTCACGACTCACGAAGTGAGGAGTGGATTTATCTAGAGAATTTGGAAATCAAGAGTGGCATTTGTTAGGACTATTTAACGAATAAAATTAAGCTGTTTACTCACAAATCATTATTTAACTATAGTTATTTTAAAATATTTATATATTTAATGTAAACGGCGATGTTTGAAAACAAATGAGAAGCGATAGGTACGCTTCATCTGCTTTTTTTGTTTATCACTGCAACCAGATCATACTATTTATTGCCAAAGGAACGCAATATTGTAAGAATGCTCTCTAGTGAAGAAAAAATGAAACACATCAAACTGTATATTAATTAATTTCTGATGTCGTATGATGTAAATATGACAATTATATTTTTCTGGATTGTTACTTGGGAAAAAATACATTTAAGAAAGTGCAAACAGTGGTTTCTTTTTTTGGTGGTATAATCAATTGCTACAAATGTTTTTATATTAACTTCCGCATGCGGCATGTGTTGACATTCATGCACTATATATACAATCTGGTAGCCGTATTTCATAGAGAGTCAGTCACTGCAAAATAATGGTCAGACCTGTTCAGATTATTAAAAAGGAGGAGCCTTCTTTAATATGGTAATTATAACACTGATAAATATTTCGTGAAACACGACTCTGATTGGTTGTAAAACAGAAATCATTGAAATGTGATTGGCCATTGAGTCCCATTTGGGGCACGAGTTAAATAGTCAATAAAATTTGTTTAGAAGGTGCAATTGGGAAGTACTCGAACATACACCAAATTCACCGGATAGGAGCCTTTGTGACTATAACTTATTCTCATCATCATCATCCGGTATCATGGCAGCTGCCACCGTCTTCCGGAAACCAAACGCCATTCATCTCTGTCCATCCATTGATCTTCCTCCATTCCTCTGATATTCATAGTTGCTTGTACCCCTTCTATCCAAGTTTCCTTCGGTCTTTCTCTCTTCCTCCTTTCCATTGGGATCCCTTCCATAACAATTTTAGGCAATCTTTGTTCTGACATTCTTTTGACATGGCTATACCACTGTAATCTTTTCTTTTCTATAATGTCTATTATGTCCGGCTCCTCTTGTACACCCATTATTTCCCTTATTTCTTTATTTCGTATTCTATCCATTCTAGATTTTCCAGCTGATCTTCTTAAAACATCCATTTCTGTACTTAAAAACTTATTCTCAAAAACCAAATAACTTCTACGAGGCATTTGATTTCAATCAAGAGTTGATATCAGAAAACTCTAGATCGATCAGATGATAGAGATATCCAGAAATGGTGCTGCAGATGGAGTACGACGTATTCCAAGGATTTGGAAACGTATAAATCACTTTCCAGGAGACCATAAATTAAGTTCGTAATGTCAAAAGTAACCTAAATACATGTTTTGTGATGTAACAGTGTTGCCATCACTTATCGAATATCCTAGAATTTCTCTTTAAATAAACGTTATTTTTGTCTGACCGGGAATCGCATCCAGGGCCTCATGAACTATAGTCACATTTTTAAATAAATACCGGTATCCTGGGAAATACTTTACAGCACGTGACGCGAAAAGTTTTTCTAAGTTCGAATCATACACCATGTATATGCGCCAACAATCGCGAAGCGGTTTACACTATGGGATCACGGGATGCAGCCAACATATACACGATA
This sequence comes from Diploptera punctata, assembly GCA_030220185.1. Taxonomy (NCBI): domain Eukaryota; kingdom Metazoa; phylum Arthropoda; class Insecta; order Blattodea; family Blaberidae; genus Diploptera; species Diploptera punctata. The sequence continues at coordinate 25,996 of JASPKZ010009790.1, forward strand.
TTTAACGAACCTAAAAGCTACCCTAACACAATTTAAGTACTCTAACCTGTGAAAGACCAACCTAAAAGCTAACCTAACGCAATTTAAGCACTCTAACCTGTGAAAGAATGCAACGCCCAAAAATAAATAGCAAGTTCGTAAATTTTGAAGTATGTGTGCACAGTTAATTGGTGCATACTCCATGTTGACTGCACTGGAACATATATTTGTTGTTGCAGGGAATATTCCTTAAAATCAATATAGCTGCCACGTCTTCATGCTACGTATGAAGTTAAATATCATATACTATTTAACTCATGCCCCAAATGGGAGTCAATGACCAATCACGTTTCAATGAATTTTGTTTTACAACCAATGACAGTCGTGTTTTACTTCAATATTTATCGAATTTTGTTTACCAAAATAAAGTAACTTCTTTTTTAATAATCAAAACCGGTCAGAGCATTATTTTGCAGTGACTGGCTCTCCAACAAATACATTGAATATAGCAAATAATGAACAGATTCCTTCAAACTACAAATTTGATAATTGTGTGTTCAATAATTGTGTTTTTAAATAATGATTTTAGTGAATTATTTCCTAAAAAATAATAACCTATAATGTTGGTTATAATAAGATTATACGGTTTGATATGTTTCATTTTTTCTTCTCTAAGGTGTATTCTTACAATATTGCGAACCTATTTGACAATAAATTTTATCAAGTTGCAATGGATGAACAAATGAAACATAACCAAACATTTCTCACTTATTTTCAAACATTGCCGTTTACATGAAATATATAAATATTTTAAAATAACTATATTTAAATAGTCCACCGCTGTGGTCTCGAGGTAGCGTGCTGCCTTGTCACGCAGCGGTCCCGGATTCGATTCCCGGTCGGGGCAGTTTTTCTGGGTGAGGTTTTTATCGGGGTTTTTTCCTCACCTGTAAGACAAATATCAGGAAAACTTTAAGGCCCAAACGGCTCCCGAAGTTATATGGCCATCATCATCACCCTTATCATTATCATCACCATCATCCTTCACCAGTGTGGAAAGCAACGAGAAGCTACCACACCTACACAATTCCCTAGTAAAGCTGCAAGCATAGCATGAAAATGCTATGATTGTAGTGAAGGACCTGCCTTCGGGCAGAATTACTATGGATGGATGGATATTTAAATAATTATTTGTGAGTAAACAGCTTAATTTTATACGTTAAATAGTCCTAACAAATGCCATTCTCGATTTCCAAATCCTCTAGATAAATTAGAAATCACTAGTGACATTACTTGTGAAAAATATATTGAAATAATCGTTAGAAAAAATGTAAAAATCATTGTAAATGATGGGAAATAATTTGAAAAATGAAAGCCTAAGAATAAAATTTGTCAGGAGTTTATGAAGGAATTAAAAAAGTCACGTCACAATTTGTAAAGTTCAGCTACAGTTTATACATAGCCCACATGAGAGTTAAATCCAGTGTGGTTGGTGAAGGAAGTTGAATTGTGAAGTGGTTTGGAACGCTTTGCAGCAGAAAAAAAGAGAATTACCTTCATTAAAATTGCATGCCAAGATCTCCCTCCCGTCTGATAGCAAAGGGAAGTGATATCGGCAGCCCGGATGTTGAGATGCTTCGTGCTCAGTAATTGCTCAGACGTTTTTGAGAAAAAGTAATCCCAGATGAAAATTCAAAATGTTAGCACCAAGTGAGATTAAAATAATGTATTTTACAAAGAGAATTTATTCGATAGTTACTAAGAAGAGTACTTATGCAAGATATAAAAATGTAAAGACGGCTAAATTGATTTGAAAATCATAGTTATCAAGCTAGATAGTTCAAATTATAGTATTTGAGATTAGTTCCAATGTCCCAGGTTCAAAACTCTGTGTCGATCAATATGGGTAAGCTTTTAAACGTATTTCGAAGAAATGAAGCTATTGACGCTCTTAAAAAAAAAATTATTTTGTATTTTCTGTACATATTTTCATTGATACCGTAAATGTTCATAAATATATATATATATATATATATATATATATATATATATATTCTTGTAAGCCCTTGTTTTCCTCAAAGAGATTTAGTCGCTCTCCCCTAAGGGAAGAAATTGAACCATACTAATTTAGTTACACTTGTTTTCGTATAGATGTCATTAGAGTGGCCCATGGTCAGCGTTCCGCCTCACACTGACATCTACGAAACCAAGGAAGCACTAGAACGGGAAAATTCGGTAAATTTTGCTTAGAGGCATTTTTATTCAGGCTTAAGAATCTTTCACGAGCCTGAAAATCTCGGGATACAAGGCTTAAGTCCCCCCCGAAGGACTTGCTCCTTGGATTTTTCCATCCTAAAAAATCCATCGATCCCTCGGGACCAGAGGCAAGGAGAATAGCCACTAGTCCACCGCGGCTGATATATATATATATATATTCCATTCCATAGTAATTCTCCACGAGGGCAGGTATTTCACGGCAATCATAGCATTTTCATGCTATGCTTTGCAGCTTTACTAGGGAATTATAGGTGTGATAGCTTCCCGTCTCTTTCCACACCGGTGAAGGAAGATGATGATAATGATAAGTATGATGATGATGGCCAGATGATTTTCGGGGAACGTTGGGCCCTAAGCTTCCTGACATTTGTCTTACAGGTGAAAAAAAAAACGAAAAAACCTCACCCAGGAAACTGTCCCGACCGGGAATCGAACCCAGGCCCGCTGCGTGACAAGGCAGCACGCTACCTCGAGACCACAGCGGTGGACATACATATATACTGGCTAATACTCGGCGTGCGCTGCTACGCCTAAATAAATGATGGGTATTTACTTTTAGTTGAAAAAGTAAAAGGAAAAATATTTATAAATTTATAGCGTCATTATTTTTAGATACCCCGTGCTGATTACCCAGCATTGCCCGGGAATCTACGTATCCCGAAGTATTTGGCATAAATGAGCTGAAAGACAAAATTCGTTATTTCGAGTTATCTGTGCTGCTGCTTATCCCGATCTTCTTGGCATCAATGAAAGACAAAAATGACTATTGTGAGTTATCCGTAAAAGATAAACACATGCTGTCGCGGACTTTTTTGTAAGTTTTTTTAAATATTTAATTATGTGTAAATTAATTTTGTGTATTTGTTAAGCTTTGGCAGCTTAAGCCATTTAAGCGTCAAAAAAGGATTTTTTTCACGTTTTTCACTACAAAGGGTGGTTTTTAAGGGTGTAGGAGTTGAGTATCACACTCTCTTACAGCCTATGTTCATCCCGGGAATCTCGTGAACATTTTGAAAAAAAAAATCACAATCGGATGAACGGTATGGCAGCGCATAAAATACGAACAAACAAACATTAATTTTTATATATTAGATATTTGTGAAAAGCAACGGAAAGCTACCATACCTATAAACCCCTAGTAAAAGTGTAAAGTATAGCATCAAAATGTTAATATTGCAGTGAAAGACATTCCCTAGGGCACAACATTGTAGGATAGAATATACATTTTACAAGAAAAGAAAAAAACACCTGAACCGGGATTTGAACCAAAGTCCTCTAGCCTAACTTTATACGTCAATGAGATAGATATAATCTTTGCAATTCAGGTTCCCAGAGTAAACAATTTTTCTTTCCTTATATGCAATTCTCTACCATAAGAGGTATCGGGACTTACCTTGCAATGCCATCTTACGGCTTCTATGGTAAGAAAGCACTATTAATGAGAATATTTTACTTTATAGCAGTAACGCTATATATATATCCGTTAACCTTCTGGCGGCCACTTTTTTTCGGAATCAAACTCGGCATGTAGCAATCAATTAAAAAAAAATTGGTTCAACAATTTTCCTAAGAACTTTATTCTTAAATACTTGTAATCGTTTCTCCACCCTTAAAGTAAGAATCATTACTTACCACCATCCATATTATGTAACTGGAAGATTAATATAATTATACATTTTCAATTTAACGTTTACTTTTTAGTGAAGCTGGAGTGAAAAATAATAATTGGTCAATTTCTGAGAATCTAAAGAATGAAGAAGCAATATTGGTTTTATTTGGAGCACAGAAGTAGAAACGAAAAGGAAGAAGCAATTGGTTGATCATGATATTGTTGCAGAATACAATGCGCTCTTTTGTTAATCCAAGACTTAAGAACAGTCAATTGATTTTCTAGATTACTTTAACCAGCATTTTTATACATGTTACTTGGTGATTCGCATAAGAGCCAATTTTCCTTTATAGCAAGCTGGGCCAGATGGTCCCTCAGACAATAGAACAGAGCTAAATTTGTTCACTGGGTGTATAAAAACTTGAAGATAAGTTACACATACTATTTGGTGCCACGAATTAATACCATTCTCGTTTTCCAACCTTTATCCACTCTATCCGCTTGTGTAATGCTTGTTTAAGAATACAAACAATGAAAAGTAGAGCCTACATTAAATTTAATGTTTTATTTATTCTACTTGTTGGAGTTAAACCCGTAAGATCTTAACTACCGCTTCACAAGGGTAAATCATACACATAATAATAATTATCAATTATCTACAACTAGATTAAAAATATGATTTATAATAGGCACAATAATCAGATGACAAACAAATAACAAAGAATATTGAAACAAAAAAAATAATAATAATATTAGCAATAATGACATAATTTGATTAAATAATAATTCGCTTGATGTAGGCAAACTGTTTTAGGTTACTTTCGAAATCCACAACGGGTTGAAGCAAGGAGATGCACTATCTCCTCTACTATTTAATGTTGTACTAGAACATGCCATCAAATCATTAGAGGATGAAGAAGGCCTTCAACTCAATGGTATTAATAAGCTGTTAGTTTATGCTGATGATGTGGTACTATTGGGTAATTACGAAGAGATACTAAAGGCCAACATGCACACGTTATTGAGTAAAACAACGAAATTGGGACTGGAACTAAATAGCAATACTAAATATGTAGTCACACATAGAAATACATTATATAATGGAAATGGTCAGCTAATGACAAATGAGGGAAATTTTGAGGAAGTGACTGAATTAAAATACCTAAGAACAATAATCACAAATAGGAATTAGATGCACGAAGAAATTAAACATAGGCTGAATTCTGGAAATGCATGCTATTATGCATTGCAGAGACTCTTGACGTCACAACTCCTTTCAAAAAAGTTAAACTGAAAATATATAAAACAGTTTAGTTATTCTACCAGTTATATTATATGGATGCGAAACATGGACTCTTTCTTTAAGGGAGGAAAGGAGATTACGAGTATTTGGGAATAAAGTTCTTAGGAAAAGTTTTGGACCAAAGAGAGATGAACAGACAGGTGAATGGAGAAGACTACTTTAAAATGTTCCTATAGTATAGATTAAAAGATTATAAAATTGTTTAAAGCTCCAGGTGGTTCATTGTTCTTGTAAAGTTTTATTTTGATTCCTGTACTTCTACTATTATTTAATACTTTCCCATTCCCTACTCTTAATCAAGAGACAATAAACTTACTTCCCATTAACAATTTAACAACCCTACCATTAATTAAACTCTATAATTTTCCTGATTTGTGTTTCTGTTTACAATTGGAGGCTTAACAGGGGTTGTTCTTGCTAACTCATCAATTGACATCGTTCTTCATACCTACTATAGTCTCTCTGCTTTAACTTTACGAGAAATTTGTAGAATGAGACAACTGTACTCACCTCTCTCACTCGCACCAGTGTTGCCGGAGTTTCTTACTCAGATGTTAAAGGGGAAAGGGGGAAGAGGATAACTGACACTTTTGGAAGTGTTCCTTTAACGATTTTTTCATAAAGGATCTTATTTAATTCTGCATTAAACTTTTTTTTCATTTTTTATAGAACGAAATTATTTTTCAATTTCATGTAGTATTGATAATAAATTTATATTTTTTAAGAAAAGTTTATCTAAAAAATAATTTGATATATTTTTTAATATATACATTTTGCTTTTTTGTATAAAAAAGTATTTTATTTTAATATTTTTCTATTAATATTTTTTGATTATCATAAAAAATTGAGAATAAAATATTCCTTTTTGAATATTTTTTCAATGCGTTTATTAAACGGATTAAAAAAGGGTGGGTTCTTCCTTTTGTACCTGGACTAAAGTAGCCCACGATCTACCCTTGTATCTCCATCTGTCCCTCTCTGCCAAGTTAGCCAGCTATACAATAATAGTGAACTACATGGTCTCCCTACCTGAATAATAGTGGAGTAGAGTGAGGTGTTGTAATACTTCCATATAATTTAAATGAGAGATTTGGCGCTGGATTTAGTGTCTTTCACTTAAAAATGGCAGATTTTTTTAGGCACGGCTTTGGTACATCACAACGCTTCTCTGGAAGAAATTTCAGTGTAGGTTTCGGCATGCAATGGTTGATAGTTCCCTTGTGAGTTCTAACTCAAATCTAAATTCAGATTCTTCTTCTTCTTTACTTCACGGGCTAGGCAAATTGCCTGTTCCGCCTTACAGTTGTTCTGTCCATCTTTTCACTGGCCTTCCTACATTCCTTGAACCTCTTGGCTTGTAGTTGAATGCTGCTCTTAATGTAATCTTGTTACATTCTTTCTTCCCACATGTGTAAACAATTTCTCTCTATATTCTCTGATTTTCTCATCCAATGGATATATATTTAACTCTGTTCATTCCTTATCCGATCCAATCTTGTGCAGCCTTTTGTTCTTCTAAGGAAGTTCATTTCTGCGCTTCGTATTTTACTTTGCAATTTTTTGGTCATTGCCCAAGTTTCGCTCCCATAAAGTAATGCAGGAACTGCCAATGTTTTATAAAACTTCAATCTAGTATCTCTTCTTGTTTTATTCTTTAGTGTTTTATGTATAGTTCCGCATATCATTTGAAATTTCGACAGTTTCATTTAATCTAAATTCAGATTAATCAAGGTAATCATCATCTTCGTCACTCCAAGCACTAGGCAATTGCCCGTTCCGACTTCATAATGCATGAGTTCAACGTTTCCTAGGTCTTCCGAAATCACATCTTCCTCTTGCTTGATAATTTCTTGCTATAACAATGGATATCTCTCCTTACTCATTCCATTCATGTGATCAATTCACTTTCGTCTATAATTCGTAACTTTATCCAATAAAGGCTGCATTTTTAATTCTTCTCTTATATCCTCATTTCTAATTCTATCACAAGTTTTGTACATCCTTGAACTTGTCTTTGGAACCTCATCTCCGTCGTCTGTATTGTATCTTTGTTTTTTCGTTGGAGTCCAAGTTTCACACCCATACATTATTGAGGGAATTGCCATAAATGTATACATTTTTATTTTTGTTTCTTTTTTAATTTTATGTTTAAACGTTCTCTGTATAGTTCGACATTCCATCTGAAATGTATTTATTTTGAATTGAGTATCTCTTTCCATACTGAAGCTGATAGTGCAGCCTAAATATTTGAAACCGGACACCTGTGCCATAATATAGTTTTCTAAAATAATTTTGGATCTCACTGGATGTTTTCCTCTAAAAGCCATGAACTTTGTTTTACTTACTTATATCTTTAGATTATATAATGTATATATTTTATTTAAATCATGCAAATATTTATGTTAATCATCTTCATATTTCTGTATTATAATTAAATCATCTGCAAACAACAGATTATTTATATGTACTTTATTATCTTCTCTTATTCCTGGATTCACTAAAACTTCCCATTTATTTAAAATGTTTATATGACGTGAATATTTGTTATAAGGCACGAGAATTATTAATTAGTAAATTCCAGAGAGAAATACTTAGTACAATGGTACATGTGCATTTAGTAATAAAACACATCTACGCTCGTTCAGGGTGGAGACATAATTAAACAGAATACATTAGCCGCGTTTAAAGAAATTATAAATCTTGTATAACAAGTGCACAAGTATAATTAAGTTATAAGGTACAAGCTGTACCCAAAGTACATACATAAGGACTTCATTAAACTAAAAGTAAGATACATACAATGTTATTTACAAATATGTGGATCGCACGGGCAGTAAGCCGTATGTGCTGTTGACAGTCCGTTACAGTAAGTTGATGTTTAAAAAAACAATAATATTACAATTAGATATCAATACAATTACATTATACATTAACTTAGTTATGTAGAATTATTAAGAATTAATGGTATTGCAATTTGTTAACATATTTATTTATTCCTGAATAAGTGTTGTTCTTATTTTCCGCGTTTTGTCCAGAAATCTACCCAAGTTTATCCAATTTTCTGGGTTTACCAGTAACTCGTAGCATGCCAATCTTCCACGATTTGAATTTATAAATCTTTCCGGTAATAACTGACGCCTCCAATATTCCAAATCGTTACATTTTCCTAGTATATGTATCTCGTCTTCAAAGCTCCCGCACATTGGACATATTCGCATATCGTGATCGTAGCTAATTTTTAAAAATTTCCATGCCCCTAACCTGAACCAAGCAAGCCCTGATCTCTTTAAATCCTAGATTGAGTATATAAGATTATTTTCTCCAAACTTGTTTTAGGTCTCTTTGTAAAAACAGCTGTACCCAAAGTAACAAAAGCAGATACGGTAACATTTAGCCATGAATAGTACGAAAAGTTCTCGGTCACTCCATGTGGGTTTCGTGGTGGACGTGGGGAAGTTTTTCTCAATTGCTATATGCTGAGTATGCCCACCGCTGTGGTCTCGAGGCAGCCTGCTGCCTTGTCACGCAGCGGGCCCGTGTTCGATCCCCGGTCGGGGCAGTTTTTCTGGGTGAGGTTTTCATTGGGGTTTTTCCTCACCTGTAAGACAAATGTCAGGAAAACTTTAAGGACCAAACGGTCCCCGAAATCATATGGCCATCATTATCATCATCCTTCACCGGCGTGGAAAGCAACGGGAAGCTACCACACCTACAATTCTCTAATAAAGCTGCAAGCATAGCATGAAAATGCTATGATTGCAGTGAAGGACATACCTTCGGGCAGAATTACTATGGATGGATATGCTGAGTTTAGGTCCACAAAAATACAAAAACAAATATTGCAGCCGCGAGTGTTAACATATATATATATGACATGATAAGAAAAATAAATGCCTGGACGGGATTCGAACCCGCTATCATGCTATGATTTGCAGCTTTATTAGGGAATAATAGGTGCGGTAGCTTCCAGTTGCTTTCCACACGGGGGAAATATGATGATGATATTGATAGGGATGATAATGATGGCCGGATGATTTTCGGGGACCGTTGGACCCTAATCTTCCTGATATTTGTCTTACAGGTGAGGAAAAACCCCGAAAAAAACCTAACCCAGGAGACAGTCCCGACCGGGAATCGAACCTGCGCCCGCTGCATGACAAGCACGCTGCCTCGAGACCACAGAGATATATAATATATATAGGCCCTACATACTCGGTAATTTGTATACTTGTTACAGCAGCTACGAGAGGGCAGTGAGATCAAGATCCCGCTACCTCTAATGATAGAGAATATATATCATCATCATCATCATCAACAACAAGGATTAAGCCCAATGGCCTGTTCCGATCTCATTGTAGGTCGAATTGGTCCTTCCATCTCTTCAATGGTCTTCCCAACATTCTTCTCCCTTTTGGTTTATAATTATAGATTCTTTTTGGTATGCGATGTTCATTCATTCGTAATACGTGCTGAAGATAAGCATTTTGATGATATGTTATTCTTTCACAGAGATTAAATATATTAAGTTCTGTTCTTATATCTTCGTTTTTATTTTTATCGGTCCTTTGGTATCCTGCTATTGCTCTCAACATCTTCATTTCAGCAGCCTCTATTTGTTTACTATCTGTCTTTGTTAATAGATGCTTTGAGATAGCAGCCCTGTCAGCGCTCGTAACGCGGTCAGGGCACATTTATTATTACTGATTCATCTCAAAGCAAAGGCCGGATTGGATTCCTGGATACTGTAATGGAAAAATAAATTTGTCTTCTAGGATGCCTGGATAGCGTATATGGTAGTGCACTAATGTTTCCAGTTAGAAGTCCTGGGTTTAAATCCTGGTTCAGGCATCTATTTTTATTTTCATGTCATATTTAACTTCATTGCTAAATGTCTAAATTTACTTCAAACATCGAATAAAGAAACGTCACTGTTATAAAGTAAACATTCTCTCTAATTTACTTATTTATTATAGAAGCCACTAGAGGGAAGTGAGACCGAGTTCCGTTACCTCTCTTGATAGAGAATATATATAAAGGAAAAAAAAAATGTTTGTGCTAGGATGCATGGATAGCATAGGTGGTAGTGCACTAACCTATCAAGTTAGAGGTCCTGGGTTCAAATCCCGGTTCAGACATTCATATATATATATATATATCAAGATGTTCAAAATTAGACAAAGTAAGAAATTGTGTCATAAGAGAAAATATGAATATTGGTTATTAAATAGTAGATTATATACGCTATAAGCAATTGAATTGGTATGGGCACGTACGACGAAGGCAAGAAGAAAGATTACCCAGGAAAATATTGGAGTGGTGTTCACCTGGAAGAAGGAGGAGAGGAAGACCTCGAAACTCGTGGATGCAGGAAATAAGAACTGGAATGAGAGCAAGAGGACTGGAGGACATAGATATTGGATGGAGAGAGACGAGTGGAGAAGAAAAATAAAACTTTAGGCACTGAAGATGTGTAACATTAAAATTCTGTATATAAATAAAACATCTAAAATGGTATAACAGCCCATTGTTGAGCCTTACCCTCTCCTTTGTTATGAGTTACTAGACCAAGTTAATTTAGTTACGCTTATTTTCCTACATACGTCACGAATGGCATGCAGTGAACACACCGACCCCCATGAGACATCTAGTAGGCAACCAAGATATTAATATAATGAAGAAGCTAGGAGAATTTTGCACAGAGGCCTTTTTTATTCAGGTTTGCAGTTTTTTACGAGCCTAAAAATCTTCAGACTCGGGACTCACGCCTTAAAATCCCTCCCGGAGGACTTGCTCCTTGAATTTTTCCATCCTAAAAAAGTTCCATCGACCCCGACCGAGTTTGAAGCACGACTCTCGAGATCAGAGGCAACGAACGTAACCTTTAGTCCATAGAAGCCGTTAGTATATATATAGTAAAACTTGCTCAAAGCGGAATCGCATGGGACCAATTTTTTTCCACATTGGACAAAATTACGCATTATAAAAAACTAAAACTTATTAATAATCTTAGACTATAGAGTACCGTATATGACTTTTTTACTTCGTACGTACCTAGGATTAATTGTAGTCCCGCTGCCGTTGAAAAGTGAGGTATAGTATGTATGAGCGACTTGGACGGTAACGCGCGAAAAAAACAGTCCCATTTCGTCAGCGTTAAAAATGTCTCGTTAGGTGCGTATCATGAAATTCAAGTATGCAGTTTCAGTTTTCGCTCATTAACTACACTTTCGTCCACATCATTTGATTCCCCACAAATTTCATTCCACGCTACATTGTGTCGTCTTTTAAAGCTGTCGAGCCAACCTGATGATTCCTTGAAATCTTTATTCCTTTAAGGATTTAACATGAGCTAGAGCTTGACTTTGGAGCATCGGTCCGGAAATGTTTGGAGATTTATTTTCAATCACTTACACTTTTTCGCTTAATGACAATGATACATCCCCACCTAGGGAGTGCAAGACCTTATAGTTGGTGGTGGGGTTTCGAGTACCTCGATGACCCTGAGAGCTATGCCGGCGGTAGCGTAGCTACTGATAGGGTTTCCCATGCCGGAAAGGTCAAAGGAGTGAGGTCAGGCGAAGAAGCACTCCAGAAGAGGATATCCAATGGCTTCTTAGGCGGATGAAGAGTTTGGAATCTCAACGGCGAAGAAGGCAGAAGAGATTACCTCAGGATAGGGAGCTGGCTGCCTTGCAGGATGGGAGTTGGTTCTCCAAAGGCTAGGGGAAGACATCCTCGATTACAAATTACCTGGTCCTCCAGGTTGGGGGTTAGGCAGAGGGCTAGCACCCAGATCCTATAAAACAAAGCTTGCTACGTTTCCCAAGAAATTAGCCGGACGGATTAATAGGCATCGACTTTGGTTACGTAAACGGACTTTGGTATGCGGAACTTGGAATATACAAGGAATAAGTGGAAAACTAGTAAAAATAGTTAAAAGAACTAGATACTCTGGATATGGATATAGTAGTTTTAAATGAGACAAAAAAGGAAGGACAAGGACAAGTGGTGGTGGGGATTATATACATTTCTGGAGTGGAGTGCCAAAATCAGAGAGAGCAAAATCAGGAGTGGCTATCCTCATAAAGAGGAAATGGAAATCTGGAATAGTTAATTGGAAAGAAATAAGTGACAGGATAATTAAGATAACTATACGCATTCATGAAACTACTGTGGAAGTAATAGGGTATATGCCCCCAACAATGATGCTTCAGTTGATGAGAAAAGGGCTTTTTATGAAGATTTGAGATAAGTAATTGATGATTGTGTGAATGGACATGAGCTCTTGCTAATGGGAGATTTTAATGGACGTGTCGGTAGAAAAATTAATAGTAACATTGTTGGAGCCTGGGGAGAAGATACAGAAAATGATAATGGCAGGAGGTTGATTGAATTCTGTAAGGAGCAGGAATGTGTTATCATGAATACAACGTTTAAACACGAGGATATACATAAATATACCTGGGTAAATCACTCCAGGAATTTGAAGTCTATTATAGACTACGTAATAGTAAGACAGCAACGATTGATTAAAGTACAATATGTTAGAGTACGAAGGAAGATAGAATGTGGATCGGATCATCATATTGTTGTATCAAAAATTGCGTTCCCAATGAAAACTAAATTAAAAACAACTAAAACTCAGAAAAATAAAGAAATGACTATTATAGATGACTCCAGATATTTGGTGCATCTATTACAGGAAGATAGTGTACGCTATCTATATCAGGAAAGGCTGAAAAATAGACTGAAAGTAGTAGAGGAGGATTTGAATTCTGAAGGCCTGTATGTTTTTTTAAAACATTGTGTTAATGGAGTAGCTGAGGAAGTGTTGGGAAGGGAGAGGAAAAGTGGAGGAAGGACAGAATGGATGACTATGGAAGCACTGGAAATTATTAATGAAAAAAAGAAATTGTACTATAAGTGGTTGAGCTCTAAGAGTGAAGAAGACCTACAGAAGTATAGAGAATGCAAGAGAAAGGTAAAGAAGGTTATAATAAAATGTAAAGAAGAATCATGGGAAAAAGTATTTGCTGAAATTGATCATTCATTAGGATACAGAAGATCTGCAGAGGCATGGAGAGTTATAAGGAGGATGAGGGCAGTTAATAATCCATCACCAGCCTTAAATCTTGTGAATATGGAACAATGGGAGAAGCACTTTAAAAATCTGCTTGTTGAGAAAAGGAAGGGACAAAAATGTGAAAATTTGGAGTATATGGACAATATATCGTCACGTATGGAACCTATTTTAGAGGAAGAAATAAATCAGCCACTGAAAAAAGCAAAGAATGGTAAAGCCAGTGGACCCAGTGGAATAATGACAGAATTATGGAAATATGATAATAATAATAATAATAATAGCTTTATTTTACCTGGCAGAGTTAAGGCCTTAAGGCCTTGTCTACCACTCAACCAGGTTTAAAAAAATACAACACAAAAATAGTCTTAAATCTAAATTACAATATATATATATATATATATATATATATAATATAAACGATTACAAGTTATGAATACAATACAATTAATATTTATAATGTATTTTGATTTACTCTAAATTAACGAATTAAATATATATGTACAATATATATATAATAATTAATATATATATAAAAAAACAGGAAAAGATTAATGACATAGTATAAATTAAATAAATAGAGAAAAATTAATTATTAGACAACAGGTAACTGTATAAGCGTGACTTAAAGGTACCAAGTGTGCGGCAACCCCTGATCTCTTGAGGAAGGAGATTCCAGGAGCGGGCAGAGGCTACTGTGAAGGAAGTAGAATAGGAGGAAGTGCTATGAAGAGGAATTGTTAGCAGACTGCTGTCTTGTGATCTAGTGTCAATATTGTGGTAAGAGGATAACTTCTCAAATCTAGACGCCAGGTAAGTAGGGATGTAGGAATTCAGAAGCTTGAAAAGTAGTGAAAGAGAGTGCAATTTACGTCTGTCAGTAAGACGGAGCCAAGAGAGGTTATTAAAGTGTTCGGAAATATGGTCATAACGGCGGATATTGAAAATGAATCGAACGCAAGCATTATGAACACGCTGCAGTCTCTGCGACAAGTCATAGTTTAGATAATTATATATAATGTCACAATAATCGAAGTGTGGTAACACAAGATTCTGCACAAGGATTTGTTTTAACGAAACTGGGAGAAAATTCTTTAAACGTCTAAGATAATGTAAGATGGAGAAAGTCTTTTTACATATGTGTTTCACTTGTGTTTGCCAGGTTAAATTTGCGTCTAGATGTAGCCCAAGATCTATTACTGAAGAAGAATAAGGGATAATTATATTATTTATAGTAATGTTTGGTAGTGTAGATATGTCAAAGGTTGTAAGCAGTCTTTGTTGTCCCATTAGAATTACTTGTGACTTGTTAGGATTTAGATTTAGACCGATACTTGACCCCTCTTATTAAAAAGACTATCTGTAAAATGTTTAATCAGATTTTGGAGGGTGATGAAATACCAAAGGATTGGTGTATGTCATATATAACATCTATTCATAAAAAGGGCTATCGTAAAGACCCTGGAAATTACAGAGGAATCAGTGTGATGTCATCCATGAGTAGAATTTTTAGCAGTATCATCACAAAGAGACTTGAACACTCCATCGAAGGAAGAATTTTGGAAGACCAAGCAGGATTTACCAGAGGGAAATCATGCATGGATCACATTTTTAGTCTGAGACAGATAACAGAAAAATCACATGCTAAGGACCAGGAAATTCATTTGATATTTGTTGATTTAGAAAAGGCCTATGACTCAGTGCCAATCAACCAACTTTGGGATGCAATGGTTGATGTTGGTATAGATTTACCAACAATTTCACTTGTCCGACGGTTGTGCCAGCAGTGTCAGGCTTCGGTTAAAGTGGGTAAGATGATATCCTCTCCATTCAGAACTACTAAATGGCCTGCGACAGGGCTGTAGTACGTCCTCTACTCTGTTCAAAATATACATCCAGCATATATTGGAGCAGTGGAATCGATATTGTGGAGGCATGGGAGTACCAGTCCAAGGTGGCACAATACATTCCTTATTATTTGCAGACGATCAAGTGTTGATAGCTCAGAGTCGTGAGGGGTGTGAATGAAATACATGATGAGAAAAATTCTAAATGCTTTTGAAATAGGAGGATTAAGAGTAAACATGGAAAAAACTGAATATCTTGTAGTAGGAGGAAGTGGACGAGATATATCCCTATCCCAAGGAATTATTAGAGCTGTTAAAAAAATTAAATATTTGGGATCACTTATTGATGAATCAGGGAGTTGTAAAGCTGAAGTAGATAGCAGGTTAGTACAAGCACGAAGAGCCATAAAAATGAATGGAGTACTGTGGAGTAGGACCATGTCAAACCACACGAAGAAGAGGATTTTGAAGTCTGTTGTGGAAAGCATAATGACTTATGGTGCTGAGGGATGGACTTTGGTAGAGGGACAAAAAACTAAGATCTTGGCAGTGGAGATGGATGGAATAAGACGCAGTGCCAGGGTGTCCAGGTTGGAAAGAAGAAGAAATGAAGAAGTGAGGCAGATGATGGATATAGAGGAGACAGTGGTGGAAAGGATCGAAAGACGAGCTCTTCAGTGGTATGGCCATGTCAGGAGAATGCAGGATGATAGGTGGCCCAAAACTCTTTTGGAATGGTCACCTTCTGGTAGAAGGAAACGGGGCAGGCCAAGAACAACTTGGAGAGGAGAGATCCATAGATTGATGAACGACCGAGGTCTGGAGGAGGATGAATGGCGTGTTCGGCAAGAATGGCGAATGGGAATACAGGGTAACCGCTGAAAAGTGGAGAGGCCCTCAAAAGTAAAAAGTAAGTAAGAATGATGCATACGTTTCAGCCATCTTTATTCCGTAAAATTCAGAACGCTACCTGTGAAAGATCGGCCTCAGAACTTAACTAATTTAAGATTTTACAGCGCAATTGTTATTTGCAAGAGAGGTATCCGTGTTTCGCACAACGGGTGTGCAATGAGGCCGAATCTATACAGGCAGAATCTGTACTGTAAAAGCTCCTTATTTGCGGGGGCTATATTCCGCAAATATGCCGTGAATATAGAAACCGCGAATATGGAATGGTAATTTGTATGGGTATATAGGGATACGAACCAAGATTACAGAACAAAATAAAAATTATCAAAATAAAATTAATTAATGAGAGATTCTGAACCATTTCTATTAATTTTTACTGTCTGGTTTAGGCAAGGACATAAAGAACTTAGTTCTCTTTTTCCTATTTTGCCGCTTTTAAAAGGTTTTTCGATTAACACTGATATTCAAGTGTGAATTTTACAATATAATTGATTATTTTGTATTCGGATTTCTCGATTCATTAACATTGAAACAGCGTGATATAGACGCAAACGACTCGCCAACGCGTATAAACGGTTAAGAATTTTTATTTTCACTTTAAGCGGCAACACTTTTTTTTTTCTCTTAGGTACTAATTATTTTTCTTTGCTTTCACTCGACATTATAAACTGGGAACAAAGCACAAGATACACGTGTTATTCATTCAAAATTATTGCAACGAACAAGTTAAAACAATAATATACCGACCGTGGCGATGGAGGTATTTATAAGTAATGCCACGAGTGATTTCCAATTTAGCTAGAGAATTTGGAAATCAAGAGTGGCATTTGTTAGGACAATTTAACGAATAAAATTAAGCTGTTTACTCACAAATCATTATTTAAATACACTTACTTACTTACTCACTGGCACTATCGAACCCGTAGGTTCATGGCCGCACGGACATAAGCTCTCCATACATCCCTATCCTGAACTAATACTTTCCAATCATTCCCTGTATAATCTACGTTCCTCAAATCATAGTTAATGTTATTCTCCCACCTCATAAAATATAGTTATTTTAAAATATGTATACATTTAATGTAAACGGCGATGTTGAAAAACAAATGAGAAACGTTATATATAATTGTAGGCTTTCACGGCCGGCGTCTTGATCCATATTTGGTTCGTCTTCCGGGCTTATAGGCCGTGGTCTGGTTGTCTTCTTACTCGACGTTTCGTCTACTGCTGCGGTAGACCTCCATCAGGAGATACTGCGTGCTCTCTGTGAACTCCTCAACAGTCGGCAGAGAGACAGTTTCCAACCACCAGCCAGTCTGCAGCCGACTGTTGAGGAGTTCACAGAGAGCACGCAGTATCTCCTGATGAGGTCTACCGCAGCAGTAGACGAAACGTCGAGTAAGAAGACAACCAGACCACGGCCTATAAGCCCGGAAGACGAACCAAATATGGAGAAACGTTATGTTTCACTTGTTTATCACTGCAACCAGATCATATTATTTATTGCCAATGGATCGCAATATTGTAAGAATGCACCCTAGTGGAGAAAAAATGAAACACATCAAACTGTACATTAATTAATTTCTGATGTCCTATGATGTAAATATGTCAATTATATTTTTCTGTAACGTTATTACCTGGGGAAAAATGCGTTTAAGAAAGTGCAAACAGTGTTTTTTTGTGGTATAATCAATTGCTACAAATGTTTTTTGATTATCTCTCGCATCCACGATCTGGTTAAATCAGTGCACTACTCGTATATATATATATATATATATATATATATATATATATATATATATACACATAATCTGGTAGCCGCATGCAATCACTGCAAAATAATGCTATGACCTATTCAGAATGTTAAAAAGAAAGAGCTCAATTTTACAGTGATAAAGTTAAACTGATAAAATCGAGATGAAAAACGACTGATTGGTTGTAAATAAAAAATCATTTAAATGTGATTGGTCATTGACTCCCATTTGGGGCAAGAGTTAAATAGTCAAAGTACATATCGGCATGTGAAATAAGACGACAGCTTTTAACTATGAACTTTAGGGTCAGTGACAATTAGGTTTCTTTTCTTTTCATATGTACTTGTCCATTTGGTTTGAATCACTATTTGTACAAGCCGTCTTGACACCTGCCTTCAGTAAAAAAAAAAATATATAAAAAAAACTGCTGATGGTTAATAAATATATATACTTTTCCACTTTATAATTTGTTTTCATGAATTGTGTAGATATATCCTTGCGTTTCCGTGTTGGATAGATTCCGTTTTATGCAAAATAAATACACGTAAAATTAATATTATTTCGCCGGGACCAATAAATTTGTTCACATTGGACAGATTTCCGCATTATTCACGTTCCGGATTATATATATATATATATATATATATATATATATATATATAGAGAGAGAGAGAGAGAGAGAGAGAGAGAGAGAGAGAGAGAGAGAGAGAGAGAGAGGAAATAATGTAAGAGCGCATATTTTAAGTATGTAATTCTTGTTGTAAATATAATCAAAATTACTTACATTCTGGGGAGTAAACGTACAGTTTTGTCAATAAAATATTTCCTTATAAAAATTTACTGGTGCATTACTTTATAATTATGGCGAGTATAGAGAAAAAAAATTTAAGATCATAACCCATAATATATATATATATATATATATATATATATATATATATATATAGGTAAAGACAAAAGACCTTTCTATCCTCTGTTTGTCAACCGATTTTAATTATTTTTTAATAGCTGTTGACGAGCTTTAGAATTATCAATAATCTTTTTGGAAACAGTTTTTTTTTTCTACTTCTGACACAAAACAGTTAAATACCTTTTTCTCCTTTTGTCGATAGACTTTCTTGCCATCGCTGCCATTAGAGGATCAATTTCAATTTTAAGAAACCATATTTACAAACTTACTTTATAGTATGTATACTTCAATTAGGCCTACAAGTTGATTTTTTTAATGTATTTACAAAATGTATTTAATCCGATCCGATTGAGGGTCTTTCCACTTTTCAGCGGTTGCCCTTCTACCAGCCGGCTGCTGGCCCTTCACATCCACAAGTGTCAATCACAGAGATAGATGATCAACAGCCAGTGTAGGGGTGACATATGGTTAGCATGTCGAGTCCCCCAGCCGTTATAGCTAGTTCCTCAACCTGGAGCCGCTACTTATTGTAGCTACCAAATTGCCTCACGTCACGATGCTGGGTGGGCACCGGTCCCATACTGGCCGAAATACCATGAGAAAATTTCTTCCCGCATGGAGACTCGAACCAGCGAAAGTCCCGTAGCTCTGCGCCAAGGCTTCCTAACTTAATTTAATCAATTATAAACATTAATTGTCTGTATCACTTTGTCCTTGAGGCAATCCTCTAATGAGGAAAGCTTTTATATACTAATATCTCTCTCTCTCTCTCTCTCTCTCTCTCTCTCTCTCTCTCTCTCTCTCTCTCTTCTTTTTTTTGTGTTATTGGGGAGCTTTAGTGTTATCAATAAAAACATTGGAAACATTTAGTTCTTTCCCTTACTTTCGACGTAGAGTCAAAGTCTTTATTTAAATCGTCATATTTCACGCTCCTTACGTCTACAATCTACAATTTGAACAATACTCAATACAGATCAGTTTCAAATAATGTTTATACTATTATATTATCATTATATAAACAACAACAAAAGAAACGAAAAGAGGGAGAAATGTCAAGAACAAAACACAAAGAAAATACAATCCTTCATATGAATGTCAAAACAGAATAATACTAATCTTAAGGTATGAGTTAGTTAATGTTCAATATATATATATATATATATATATATATATATATATATATATATATGATAATAAAATGTCCCCATCACTGGGCCGTCCTATGAAACGCTGGAGGGAAAATTTTCTATAGGATCGTAACAGGCCTTGGCCTAATACTTGGAAGGAAGAAGAAGAAGATAAAATGTCCAGCATAATGTAAAATAAAATACAATTTAAATCTAACAATGTCTAATAAAATGTAAAGTGAGATAATAAGTACGGAAACGTGTTATTTATGGTCGAATTTCAACCTATGTGCGAACACTAGTAATAATAATTATCAGTTAATATTTGTACAAATTAAATTGAAATTAAAATTAATGATGTCGATATTTTTAGAGAAGCGAAAATAGAAAAAAAAAATCAATTCGATTATATTAGATTAGATTAGTGTCATAGAATGAATGATATGGAATCTACTCTAGATTATATGCAGTCTGTTATGGTGTTCCATACACATCAAGCATTCACACGCTTAACTTATACCGACATTTATTTGGGTTGCGCCCAAGGACTCGAGGAGAGGCTACAACCCTCTCTTGACCCTATTCTGCTCTAAATTGACACAATCTCAGAGTAATGAGGAAGTACGTGAGAGTTCCCCACTATATCCACATATTTTAAACATCTCTGATTTTCTAAACTAGCCCCCCTTTTTTTTTGCCTAACATAAGATGAGATTAAAAATAATATAAAGTGAATGAATGGTGATGGGGAAGGGAAGAGGAGTGAAGAGAATTGTCAGATGATATTCGGGAAATAATAATAATAATAATAATAATAATAATAATAATAATAATAATAATAATAATAATAATAATAATAATAATAATAACAACAACAGTAATAGTAACAGTAATAACAGTAGCAATAACAGTAGTAATAACAGAAGCAGCAGTAACACGACAGCAACAGCGACGACAACAATAACAACGACGACGCCGAAAACAACAACGACCACAACGGCGACAACGAGGGCAACGACGACAATAATAATAATAATAATAATAATAATAATAATAATAATAATAATATATAATAATAATAATAATAATAATAATAATAATAACAATAATAATTATAATTATAATAATAATAATAATTATAATAATAATAATTATTATTATAATAAATAATTATAATAATAATAATAATTATAATTTATAATAATAATTATTATTGTATTATTTATTATTATTATTATTATTATTATTATTATTATTATTATTATGGTTTATTTTACTTGATGGAGTTAAAATCGTTAGGATCCCACTTCACCAGGGTTAAATTATATCAACTATTTAACTCATGCCACAAATGGGAGTCAGTGACAACCACATTTCAATGATTTTTTATTTACAACCAATCACAGTCGTGTTTCGCCTTGAATTTATCAACTGAAGTTAATCATATTAGAGAATATTAAAGAGAGCTCCTCCTTTTTAACATTCTGAATAGGTCATAGCATTATTTTGCAGTGACTGGCTCTCTAAGAAATACGGTTACCAGATTGTATATATAGTGTATGAAAGTCAGCAGATAGCGCATGTGGGAGATAATATAAAAACATTTGTAGTAATTGATTATACCACAAAAAAGAAAGAAACCACTATTTGCACTTTAAATGAATTACGTTTCAGGAAATGACGTTGGAGAAAAATATAATTGACATATTTACATCATAGTGTACCGAATTGACGTTTTCGGTAGTAAGATTACATAATACTGCGCAACCACTACGTCATCGTATCTTCGTTCTTCAGTGATCTTAGTGAACAGTGCCAAATTCCCTCCTACATACCGCCCCTTTTCCTTTATGCGCCGTGTGCTATTGCGCATCCTCCCCTCTGCTAAGTAAGTCCTCAAATAAGCTGTGCTCATGAATATCAGGGTCATCATCTGTTTAGGATTCGGCGAGTCAAGTCGATATAGTTCGAAGGAGCTTGTTTGTTTAATCGGTCCCTTAGGCCAGGGTAGGCCACAAAGTCCGTGTACTCTAGCCCTTGGCGGGACTGTTGTGAGTGGAAGAGTGTACGTATGTTTATTATCATTATTGTTATAGGGTTTTGTTTACATGACCAATAAGGTTACTATTTTCTTTCTTAACTTATTTTCAATGTCAAGAAAACTATATTTTATTATTTGTATGTTATATCTGACTTTTTCGACTCTTATTAAATATAAGCTATTTTTTTAGTTAACTTCTGTTTATTGATTGAGTAGCTAGTCATGTCAGATATTGATATAAAACTCCAAAGCTTTCTCAAGCGGATATAATCTCCTCTTTCCTTAAGACTTCCACGATTGTAATACTGTGTAGCTTACTATATTATATGCTTAACAATTTATTAAGGAAAGATGAATTAATATTTGCCTTTTATGGGCCAAGGCAAAGGTATGTTGAATTAAGCATTCTATATTTTCAAACTCAAGGTAATTGTAAACAAGATTGGTACGATCCAGCACGAACACGCGAGTGGTTCGGTGCAATAGGACATCAGAAATTAATTTAATACCTATAATGTTGGTTATAAATTTCTCCACTATGGTGCATTCTTAGAATATTGCGATCCTTTGGCAATAAATAATATGATCAGGTTGCAGTGATGAACAAAAGAAGTAAATGAAGCGTACCTATCATTTCTCATTTGTTTTCAAACATCGCCGTTTACATTAAATATATAAATATTTTAAAATAACTATAGTTATATAATGATTTGTGAGTAAACAGATTAATTTTATTCGTTATATAATCCTAACAAATGCCACTCTTGATTTCCATATTCTCTACATAAATTCACTCCTCACTTCGTAAGTCGTGAATTTATCGATAATTTGGAAATCACTCGTGGCATTACTTATGATATTAACAATTATGAATTATCAGAAGCATGATTTATAATAATTAATAGGCATACACAATATACGGATGATAAAGAAAGAACAAAACAGTTTAAATGCTTATAGATATGATGATAATATTAACAATGATATGTGTATTTATGGAATTACTCAGTGTTATATTTATCACCGCAAGATGGACATGGAGTGCAGAGCAGTTTAATTTCTGGAGAAGTTTAAAACCTGACTATTCCATTAGCAGATTGACTGACGTCTATATGCAAAAAAAGATGTTATACAATAGTGTTCCTGGCTATATATGCAGCCAGGTATAACTCATAGGTAAGCCATAACACATTTATCATTATGAACATCTTTATTCGTCTCGTGAGTTCCATTTTATAAAACACCTTCATGGAAGTAACATTACTTTCTGCTAACATATTTTAGTTTCAGCAGCCATTTTTATTAAACTATACCTATTCTGCCCGAGGGCAGGTCTTTCACTGCAATCATATCATTTTCATGCTATGCTTTGCAGATTTACTACGGAATTACAGGCGTGGTAGCTTTTCGTTGCTTTCCATACCGGTGAAGGATGATGATGATAATGATAAAGATGATGATGGCCAAATGATTTTCGGGGACCGTTAGGCCCTAAGCTTCCTGATATTTGTCTTATAGGTGAGGAAAAAACCCGAAGAAACCTCACCCAGGAGCCGATCCCGACCGGGAATCGAACCCGTGCCCGCTGCATGACAAGGCAGCACGCTATCTCTAGACCACAGCGGTGGACAAAACCTAACTAAACTAAAACAAACTCCTGTCACTATTGAACCCATAGGTTCATGACCGCGCGGACATAAGCTCTTCCCTAAGTCCCTATCCCGAGCTAATATTTACCATCATCCTCTGAATAATATACTTGCATCAAATCAAGGTAATATTATTCTCCCACCTCGTTTTAGCTCTAACTATTGGGTGCTTTACCACTGGAATTCCTACGAGTTTTCATGCCCCTCTTTCATTCATCATTCGTTCCACATGCCCTGTCATCGCAGCCTATGAGACTTAATTGCTCTTATAATATCTGGTATCCCATAAGATCATGTAGGTCAGTGTTATGTAGTCTTCTCCATTTGCCTGTCTGTTCAGCTCTCCTTGGTCCAAAATTTTTTCCTAACAACTTTATATTCTCAAATACTCATAGACTTTCCTCCTCCCTTAAAGTAAGAGTCCGTGTTTCGGATTCATATAACTGGGAGAATAACTGTTGTTTCATATATTTTAAGTTTAACGTTTTTTTGAAGGAAGTGGGAGGGCAAGAGTCTCTGTATTGCATTATAGCATGAATTTCTAGAACTGATCTATGTTTAATTTCTTTCTGTATTTCATTCCTACTTGTAATTATCGTCCCTACGTATTTGAATTCAGCCACTTCAAATCTTCCCTCATTTGTCATTAACTGTCCACTTCCATTATATAATACATTTTTATGTGTTTACATATGGTATTTATTTTTGTAGATGCTTACTTTCAGTCCGAAGTTGTTAGTGATACATAATAGAGAGAGAGAGAGAGAGAGAGAGAGAGAGAGAGAGAGAGAGAGGAGAGGGAGAGAGGGAAGAGAGAGGAGAGAGAGGAGAGAGTGGGAGAGAGAGAGAGAGAGAGAGAGAGGAGAGAGAGAGAGAGAGAGAGAGAGTGTGTGTGTGTGTGTGTGTGCGTGTTTTGACACTTAGTATCTACTCGTTATTGTCTAATAATACTACAACATTAGCATAAACAATCACTATAATAATAATAATAATAATAATAATAATAATAATAATAATAATAATAATAATAATAATAATCATCATCATAGTTAATTTACGAATTTAGGCCATTTGTTTACCTTTTTCGGCCTCAAGAGAAACACCATCCAAAAGTATTTTGAGTGGACGTCCTGGTCTTCTTCTTCTTCCTGCAGATTGATAGCTTAACATTTGTTTGGGTGTCCTGTAATCTTCCATTCGATGAACATTTTGCATCCATCTACTGACCACATGTCACCTCTATACTGGTTCGATGATCGTCTACTTCTGTAATTAACACATGTGGATGTGAGGCCAGCAGCTAGGCCTATCGCGCTTCGAGTTTGTATGCGTCATAGCCGACTGGTTAAGGCAAGAAGCCTTGGCACAGAGCTATGGGACTTGCGCTGTTCGAGTCCCCATGGGGGAAGAAATTTTTCTCATGGAATTTCGGCCAGTATGGGACCGGTGCGCACCCAGCATTGTGAGGCATTTGGGTAGTTACAACAAGTAGCGACTCCAGGTTGAAAAGACCATCTATAACGGCTAGGGACCCGACATGCTGACCACATGTCATCCCTATACTGACTAGATGATTGTCCACCTCTATGATTAACACATGTGGATGTGAGGCCAGCAGCCGGCTGGTAGGCCAAGGATCTTCTAGGCCTGTCGCGCTTGGAGTTTTTTATCTTGACTTATAATCAGAAATGTTGTTTTCTACAGGTTTCATGTGTAATGCTTCTAAGATGTCCAAGTGTGTATCCTGCAGTCATCCGAAGATATCTCATTTGAGCAGATCTAAGTCTCTGCATATCCTTCTGTTTCAATGTCCATACTTCGCTACCAAACGAAAGAGTTGGAAGAGCCAGTATTTTATACACATTTAATCTTAGATAGCATATACAAGCAGCTTATTAATACAACTGAGTTGTAAACCTTATTCATCCTCTAAAGATTTGATGGCATGCTAATAAGGAGGCACGTGGCAAATATGGACGCATAGATTGACATTGTGGGATCCCAGAATCGGCAGACGGAGAGTGGGACGCCAGTCGACCCGATGGGCCGATTTCTTCAGGAAAAAGACAGGACCTCAACGGACGAGTAACAGCAAGAGTCAGGCAGCTATAGAGGGATCTGGAAGCCCGTCCTCAATGAATAATGTTTAGTGTTTATTTTAGTGTGGTGCAAATGCAAAACTTAAGAATACACATAGTGATTGTATTCGTATAAATAACGCAGAAATGCATCCACTTTCGATGCTGTCACTTCATAGGACCAGCTCACCTAACGAGTGAACTACTGAGCTAAGCCTGTTAATCAGGTGGCACTTGCTCTTACGGGATCTAGTAGGCTAAATTTATTTATTATTTATTTATCTTGTTCTGTAAATTAAAAATTGAATCCACAACGAAAACAAACAATAAACGCTTTAAACTCTGATGGGCAAAAATATTACAAAAAATAGACAATTAAAAATATATCAAACCATAGTTCAGATCATTTTAACATATGGTGATGAAGTTTGGCAAATTTATACCATGGAAATAAAAAAAAAGTACAGAAATGGATGTGTTAAGAAGATCAGCTGGAAATTCTAGAATGGATGGAATACGAAATAAAAAATAAGGGAAATTACGGGTGTACAAGAGGAGCCGGGTATAACAGACATTATAGAAAAGAAAATATTACAGTGGTATAGCCATGTTAAAAGAATGCCAGAGCAAAGATTGCCCAAACTTATTATGGAAAGGGAGGAAGAAAGGAAGACCAGGAAAAACCTGGATAGAAGATGTGCAGGCGGTTGTGATTATCAGAGGATTGGAGGAAGATCAATTGATGGACATAGAGGAATGGCGCTTGGTTTCCGGAAGACGGTGGCAGCTGTCATGATACCGGATGATGAGTTATCTAGTTCAAAATTGAATAGTAAAGGAGATAGTGTATATCTTTGCTTTAACCCATTGTGAATTTCAAACTTATCCGAAAACTGTTTACCAATACGTACCCTACTCTTTGTATCATCTAGACACACTGAATAAGTCTAGCTATCTCTTTATGAATTCCGAATTCCAGCAGGATACTATGTAACTTCTTCCTCTTAAAACGGCAATTAAATTATAATATTAGAGACAAATATTTTCAGAGGAACTTGTGTAACTAATATAAATTAATATAATTGGAGCTTGTAAGTATTTTGAAGTGTCCCCTGAGTACGCTACTAACATACTGCAGGGTTAGTCCTTTGGAGGGGCTGCCTCCTTAAAGCCTTTGGACTTGCTTCCTTGTGTTTTATCCCCACAAGGAGGGTTGCCTCTTCCGCCTTTTGCCGTTGAGGACTTCACTCTTGTTTCCCCGAGCTGGGTCTGTTATTTCATCCCCAGAGATTAGGTTGCCACTTCCGCCATTTTCGCCGTTCCGATATTTCTATCTCCGCCGAGTCTGCCGTTGTGGTATTCCGTGTTTGCAGCTTCCAGTGTGGTCGTTGCTCCCACGTTGCGGATTATTCTCACAAAAATAAAAAAACAATGGTCTTCAAGGGTGCTCATCCAGTTCGGACAAAGATAATATTAGAAAATAAACCAATAGAACAAGTAGTAACATATAACTTCCTAGGTTGCGAAATATCATACACAGCAGAAACAAATATAAATAACAAAATAAATAAGTTTAATTATATAACAGGTACACTAAAAAGAATTTTGAAAAATAAAACCAGGAAAGACTCTATAATGAAATTATACAAGACAATGGCAGTGCCTATTATTACTTATGGATCCGAAACATGGACAGTGACAACAACAATCTCCCAAGATACAAGCTGCTGAAATGAGATTCCTCAGACCAATAGCAGGATATCAAAGAACAGACAAAAACATAACACAGAAATAAGACAACTAAAATAGAGGAATTAAACTCAACAATAGAGAAATACAGAACAAACTGGAAAGAACACTTGGCAATGATGACTGAGAATAGAATACCAAAAGCAGCATACAACTATTCACCACGAGGAAGAAGAAGTTTGGGAAGACCAAGGAAAAGATGGAAAGAGCAGCAATTTGGAGCCGGAACAGGCTAGTAAATAAGCCTAAACCGTGAAGAAGAAGAAGAAGAAGAAGACGTGTATCCATGTTTTATGCTTTGCTTCACAGCATACGTGAACATTTTTATTCAATTAGAGTGTAAACTTGAGAAAGAAAAAGTAAAAAAATGTAGTTAGCGTTATTGTAGCTGGAAAATTGCACGCTGGGGTGGAAAGAAGCCAATATATGTTGAGACGCACAAGATATTGCGATGTATTCCGCACGTTATGAGAATTTGCTTGTCGACAAGTTTCACTTGAGACAGTTTCTATGGAAACCATCCAACAGGCCATGGTTTGCGCACACTTTTATTTCTATTTCCAAGTAAACGGAATGTCGAACACACACATTCTATAAGTCTACAGAGTGTATCAGCAACACGGCTATACGATGTTGAGTTTTTTGAAGGAGACAATTTATTCCCGGAAACTGCAAAATGTCAGCATACTAAAGATACCAATTGAAAAAGAAATGAATGCCTTGCCATGAATAAAAAAGCAATGAATTACTTTCCAAAACTACTTCTATATCACCAGGTTATCTTACGACCTTTATGGCATTCTCTATTGGAATTGTGCGAATTGTAAATAACTTGCGGAGTTGGGGATCCTGGAAGGCGGAATTACGTATCCCGATGATGGGTTAATGCTAATCTTTTTCTTCTTCTTCTTCTTCACTTCATGAATTAGGCTAACTGTCTGTTCCGTCAACACAGTGCGTTTTTCCATCTACTTCTCGGCTTCCCTACGTCTCTCTTTCCTTTAGGATCATATAGATAAGCTATTTTTGGAAGTCTGGTATCTTCCATTCTTCAAACATGTTCAAACCATCTTGTTCTATATCTATCCATTCTTGAGTTGATAGCTCCACTTCTAATTCTTTTCTTATTTCTTCATTTCTAATTCTGTCTTCTCTTGTTAAAATTAAAAAATTAATGGTTTAAGACTACTTAACAGTGAACTACATGGTCTTTATAGAAAGCCAGATATAATAACAGTTAAGTCTAGTAGACTGCGATGGGCAGGACATGTGGCACGAATGGGGAATGGAAGATGTGCATGGAAGCTTCTTGTAGGAAAACCAGAGGAAAAACGCCCAGTTGGTAGACTAACGATGAGGTGGGAGAATAACATTAATTGAAGGAAGTAGATTATACAGGGAATGATTGGAAAACATTAGCTCAGGATAGGGATGTATAGAGAGTTTACGTCTGTGCGGCCATGAATCTCCTGGTTCAATAATGCCAGTGAGTTAGTTAGTTAATGCTTTATTTTACCTGATTGCGTTATGATCGAAAAAGGGTATGTCTTCCATTTCCACCAGGGTTAAACGAGAAAGATATTAACATTATGAAGTATCGATAACTTGATTCATAATACATAACAGAATAGGTTACGCAATATGTAAGATGACAAGGAAAGAACAAAACATATTAAAACAATATGTTTTGCACTTTGTTTACCAAGCAAAATATTTAATCAAGTTATATGTCATTATTATTATTAATATTATTAAAATAATAATAATAATAATAATAATAATAATAATAATGACCTATAACTTGATTAAATATTTGGCTCGCTAAACAAAGTGCAAAATATAAAAGAATGAAAAATATATAGGCCTACGTATAATATGGCTATATACTATATTGTCTAAGGAAATATGTAATTAGTTTTTTGAGTCGGGCAGTTCTAGGTATAAGAGGGGAGGGAATTCCAGAGTCGGGTAGCTATGAGGAATAGTGAGATGTTTGATGTAGATATACAGCTAGAGTTAAATTCTCTCTCGGTCGTATGTTAATGTTATGGCGGGATGACAGTTAATGGAAGCGAGTAGAAGTATAAAGCGGCGATGAGGTTAGGAGATAATGATAATGTAGTACCACGAGAGTCCTTATATCTAAACTTAATCTAAATTACAGATCACGTGCGACCACAGGAATAATTTTAAGGAAAAAATACTTGGTCTGACCGGAAATCGATCCGAGTCATCCTGAACTGTAGTCAAAAGGTCTGACCACAAAGCCATGAGAGATTTATATTTATGTTTCGATGTAAATAGGGAATAGTTTGAGGCAATGAGGTGACTTGGATATTATTGTTGTAATTGAGGACCTGAATTAGAGAACATGCTAACTCCAAAATATGACAAATTGAGTTAAACACAATATATATATGGCAATGTCTCAGGCTACGGTCCTAAATGACAAAAATTCTCTAAATTACACTCTTTCCCATATTTATTGACATACTTAAATTTTAAACCGTGCTATGTCCATGGAGTTGGAAAGATTAAGAATTCAATTTATACGTAATTATTTATTACATTATGCACTTTTTCCATAATTCTGCTGCTAAATCATACTAAGTCCATTTTTTAAATTTGATTTTGAAGGAAAAAAACAACAGCCTGGTTGTTCCTTTTATCTTAAGATATATTTTAGTATGCCTTACATAACAAACAAATTCAGAACCAAAAAACTCAAATAACAACTGGATTAAACTGTTTTATGCTTCTCCTGAAAATTTAAAAGATGGACATAGTATGTTTTGGAATTCAGGTCTCCAACTGCTTTTGTTTATTTCAAGAATTTGAAGTATTTATTTTCCAACGGCAACGTCATGCTAACAACTCACTGGAACTATCGAACCCGAAGGTTCATGTAACGCGGACATTAGCTCTCCATATATCCCTGTCCTAAGCTAATATTTGCCTGATAATTGTTTTCCCCTGTATAATTTACTTCCATTAAATCATGTTTGATGTTATTAAGGGGTTTTAAGTTAATTCTCTGATATCGTAAGCCATTTTGGTTTTTGTGGCTGATGTTCTTCTTTGCATGGTGTGAAACCTGAATGATTTTGTTGAGGTATCCACGTAGAAGCCAAGGTATTACATGGTTTACAGTTTTTAAAGGTTCCTGCTTCAGGAATATTCTGTTTTATTGGACTATTTTCCTTCCTTTTCTAGACATAATGTGCTCGTAAAAATATAAAATAAGTACCTGATTATCAGTCATCCTCGACGAAAATGAATTTCTGTTTTAAAAAAAGTCAGGCCTTTCAGGAACATGTTCCATCTTCAGCATGTCATTTGGAAAGGCCTACATGGTTTTAACTACTTGAAGTTTTTATAAACAGAAATCGATTTCAGTTGAGGGCGACTGACATATCAAGCATTTATTTTAATATTTGATGTTTTATTAGAAGAAAAAAATAGAAGAAAACGTTTGAAATGGTATGGAAACCTCATAAGAATGGAAGAAGGTAGAATACCAAAGAAGATCCTTGATTGGAAAGATAATGGAAGAAGTATAAGAGGCAGACCTAGAGAACGTTGGATAGATGGAGTGAGAAGAGGTATGGAAGCTAAAGATTTTAGGAAAGAAGATGCTTTAGACAGTAACCTCTGGAGACAAATCACTTTGGGTTGAAGGAGAAACACTGTAATGTCGAATATTCCAAATAATATATATATATATATATATATATATAACCTCAAAGGTGATTTACAATGCATTTTAGAAGTATTAATGTTTTCAATTTTCAAAGAGAAAATTTATATTGGATACCAGAATGGAAGGAGAAGACTGAGATGACGACCAAGGAAAATATTTATGGAAGTTGAGAAGGACATTACAGGTTTGGGATTGAAGTTCTGGAAATGACAGAGGACAATGGAAGGCTGCTGTGAGGGAAATCAAGGCTCATTTTGGGTCTAGTATTATAAAGAAGAAGAATTGTAATTTGACTTAATGTCTGAGGAAAAACTGATATGAAAGAAGCACTCTGCAAACGAAGACAGCTATAGCTTTGCCTTTGTGAATATAAACTCCCATTTTACTCATATAAATCACCCACAACAAGATTTATTGCCATTCCTTTGATATGAATGGAATTTTCTTTCTCTGTTTGTGCTTTCGTCATATTTTAAATGGAAGAGATAAAAAAGTGGGAAATGAAATAGACTGAATTACAGTCCATTCACACTTATAAATGATACGGAATGAATAACTTACCAGACTTACTAAATAATGAAGTTGTACCACGCCCTCTTATAAAACCAGTAAATGGCGTAGTTCAATTGTCTATTAAGCTAAAAACAAAAGATAACAGCAACTTGTTTTCGATGCTGCTATTGTCACCAATAACATCAGCCTCAATGTTTTATAGTCAGAGCTTCTAATTACAGTTCATGAGATCCTAGGTTCGATTCCCGGTTAAACACTTGCATATTTCCTGCGGTCGCCCATAGTCTGAAAATTGGGTTAAGTTTATAAAATTGATTGCGGATCCGTAGACTTTCTCTGTACTTACAAAGTTTTATTTTTAAAGTCACGGTGCTTCATTATTATTTATCACCCACACACCCACACACACACACACACACACACACACACACACATATAGATGTTATAACTATATTTTTGATATTTGGCAATGAAGGCAGATATGATATGAAAAGAAAAATGAATCCGAGTCTCTAAACTCTGTACGTTTAGCGCTCTAACGGCCTGAGCTACCCAAGTATCCCAACACAAACATACATTTTTCTTATATATGTAGTATTCTCAATTCACACAAGAGGTAGCGGAATATCTAAATATACAAGCGTTACTGCTATAAAGTAAATATTCCCTTTAAAATTTGCTTAACTGTTATGTTGGACATTAGATGTCAGTCGGAACGATGAATACCAGGCGCTTGTTCTGGGGGTAAAGACGGCCGTTAAGCAAGGCTGACAATCCAACTGACATCAAGTACCGATTGTCTAGAAAAAGTGGGAGCCTTAACCTCGTACTACCCAAAGGTCTCATGTGGCCTGTAGTGGGATCACTTTACTTATATATATATATATATATATATATATATATATATGTGTGTGTGTATAGGTGTGTGTGTGTATAGGTGTGTGTGTGTGTATGGGTGTGTGTGTGTGTGTGTATGGGTGTGTGTGTTTGTGTGTGTGTGTGTGTGTGTGTGTGTGTGTGAGTGTGATGAAAATAAAAAATAATGCCTTGACCGGGATTTGAATACCCGGGACCTCTAAATATATTCAGCTACGCTGTCCAGGGATATAGGGTATACTAAGTTTCGTTGAGAAAAATTGAAAATTGTGACCGCCAGAGCGATTTTTAAATTTTGTTTCAGGTTTACTGCTACATATGATATTGTTTAGAACATATTAGATAGCGACTAAACACCCGCCGTATCCGGAAATTTTCATGAAGATATTTTGAGCTATTTAGAATAAAATACAAACATATACGCAGGTGTATTTTTATATATAAAGATGTAGACCCCCCCACCAGCCTCATGGACTAGTGGTCAGCGTTTCTGCCTACAGTTCATGAGGTCCCGAGTTCGATTCCCGGTCAGACCATAGGAAATTTTCCTTAAAGGGAATTATTCTTGTGGTTGCCCATGGTATGGAATTTAGGTTAAGTTTAGGTTAAGGACTCTCCTGGCGCTTATGATCATTATCACCATCATCCTTATTATTATCATCATCATAATCCTTCACCGGTGTGGAAAACAACGGGAAGCTACCAGACCTACAATTCCCTATAGTCGGTTCCAGATGTCTACGGAGCAGATGTAAACAGTGGTTGTAACGGCGAAAAAGCGCGGTTCACAAGCGGATAAACCTTACGAGTACATCGACACGCAATTACGGTTTCATAACATATTTCTTTAACAAAAATGGAATGCAATACTGACAATAATAACGAAATTAACAATGATAATAGTAATAATGATAATAATAATATTAATAATAACAATAATAATATAATAATAACAACAATAATAATATAATAATAACAACAATAATATAATAATAATAATAATAATAATAATAATAATAAATAATAATAATACTAATAATAATAAAAATTCGAATACTAATAATGAATACCAATAATAATGATAATAATATATTAATAAATAATAAAAATAAATACTAATAATAATATAATAATACTAATAATATAACAAAAATAAATAATACTAATATTAATAATAAATACCAATAATAATAATCTCTAATCGCCGTGTGAGGGTTCTCCTTCAATAACGTTTCATAAACGTTTATAATTGCCTGTATTTCTCCCGAACGAAATCCTTTCCTCTGTTTATGTTTCTTCACAGGATACATTCTGGAAGGACCTGGCATAGAATTATCGGACATCTTTTCAGAAAGGGATACTGCACTTATTTAAAAAAAAACACTTGCACACGCCAGCTAAATATATCACATTCATTACTGCAGGCTCAACACTTATTTAATTTTACTGAACATAACGCTTCATCAGTACTCAGCACACAAGTGATACTGAGGGAAAAAAACAAGAACTTGTGTTGTAATAAATAAATAACTCACTGGCGCAATCGAAACCGTAGATTCATGGCCGTACATAAGCTCTCCATATATCCTTATCCTGAGCTAATGTTTTCCAATCATTCCGTGTATAATCTACTTCCCTCATGTAATATATGTAACTAATTGTAGCATGTACAGTCATTATAATGTACGAGTATGACTATCATATTCTAACACCCTTTATTGACCTAATTGATCTCTTATTAAATATGCTGAAGAATACCTTCTTAAAGAATTATATTGTAATAATTGAATATGTATTACAATTGTAGTTATTTGGAATAGTCATGCAATATAAGGGAGTGTTACACAATGGGTGGCCAGACATAATTATGACTTAGCTTTTAAAAGTTCATAGGTTAAACACATTCAAAATAATGACTTTCCAGAAGGGGAGAACTTGGTTACATATACACTACTATGCACCCGAATTGGTTCACACGTATCCTTAACAAGTACGTCATCTTGCACACGAAAGATGGGCGTGACTAAATCCAAGCGTCCCTTTACACCCACTAAGGGCGTTGTCACTCAAAATTGTATATGTGTGTAAAAACTTACAATTGTAACTAGACGTTTATTCAGTTGTAACAGACGTTTATTTCATCGGTGTAACCGATACGCTGTCTCACTTATTATGTATTAAAGTCTGTTATTATTGTCTACATTCTCAGCTGAGTTTCTTCATAGTTAGGTTTAACCCTATCTACCAACTACATCTCCGAAGGTCTCCTGGTCCAGATTCCTAAATAATATCTTAAATTATAGATTCTACTAGAACTTCAAGAAGATCTTCACCTCCTGAAACAACACTTACTTTCTTTTAATTATTATTTATATTATAAATAATCCTTTTAATTATAGAAGGAATCGACCAGAATATTACATGGTGGCAGCGAGTAAGGATTGGAAAACCAGCGAGCAGTGAGACATCCGAAGGTGCGTACGAGCTGGAGAGACTCTTCAATTAGTCCCAGATAATCCAGAGCCTATCCCGAGGGATCAACGCTCCAGAGTAATCCACAGACACCGTGGTACCCGTAAACACACCAGAGGAAAGCAGACTGTGGTCCTGAGGCCAACACCAGCAGCCACCGACGCGCTCGAGGGACGTCCTTGGTGTTCAGCCGTTGGCAGCCTGCACCGCGAGAGGGGTCGCACCCTGAGGGGAGCTGAAAGGCCATCACTACGACCCTGAACTGTGCACCTCAGACCACCCTACATCTTTTAGGTAAGTCCATTCATCATGACAAGCCAGACCAAATCGCGCTTTAAGTTGTTTAAGTTGTAAATGTAATAATGTGTGGTTAAATGATTAAGCCTTGCCCAATAAAAATTACCCGAGCAGTTGAGATAGTTTATGAAGACTATAGACCACTTTGAATTAAGTTGACGTAATTATTATTTATATGCAGTCAGACTAATGATAATCATAATCATGAAAATTGTAATAGTAATGATAATGAAAATATATTAAGTGAATTCAAAACGTATGTCATTAAACGTAGTGCTGAATTACATTCTAATCCCATTTCATTCAAATTTATCTTTGAATTTAAATGTCAAAAAAATATATATATATTTAATAATAATATATATATATGTGTACTTTCAGATTAACTCCAACATAGTATTTAATTTAACTTTGGTGCAAATTAAATTTATCTCATTATGGAATTATACAGGATCAGTTAGAACCAAATCAGATTGACAGGGGCATAATACACAAGATTATCGCTTATTGTGGAATACAGTTAATTAGTTGCGATGATGCAGGCAATTAATAAAAATATCAGTAATTTAGGAAGCACGTTAACAGGTAGGACATAATTCCCAATCATTATGGTAGAATGATAGGAGCTGAGGTTATACAAGTCAATAGATAATGAATTAGAAAGTAAATTCGAGAATATTGTGGAATATGGGAACAATTCAGTAAGTTGAGGAAAAGTCAACTTAGAAGTTAATAATAATAATAATAATAATAATAATAATAATAATAATAATAATAATAATAATAATAATAATAATAATACTTTATTTATTCTGGCAGAGTTAAGGCCATAAGGCCCTCTCTTCCACTCAACCAGCACAAATACAAATAAATATTCGACAATTATAGATATACACTGTACTAATTATAAACAGTTAAAGATACAATAAATGTAGCAATGTAAATGTCATGTACAAACAACATTTCATAGGGTAATAACAATAATGATACGATAATAATAATAATAATAATAATAATATAAATATGATACATTATACGGGAAACACCAATTAATATATATATATATATATATATCTTACACTGGATAATAATGAAGTCGAGTTTAGAGCAAATATAAATTTAGATTTCTTTTAAAAGATGCCAATGTCCGGCAGCCCCTTATTTCTTGTGGTAGGGAATTCCAGTTGCGAGAAGTGGAGATGGTATATGACATGGAGTGATGTGATGTCCTATGTTGCGGTATATTAAGTAAGAGACTATGTTGTGATCTTGTGTTTAAGTTATGGTTTGAGGATAGATACTGGAAACGGGATGATAAATAATTGGGAATCGAGGTATGTAGGATCTTAAATAGGAGAATTAGACAGTGCGATTTTCTTCTCTCTTTTAGATGTAGCCATGACAATTCGTGGAATAATGGAGAAATGTGATCGTATTTTCGAACATTAAATATGAATCTGATACACATATTATGGACACGCTGCAGTTTGTCCGACAATCCGTCACTTATGTCAGTTAGTAGAACGTCACAGTAGTCAAAATGCGGCATCACTAAAGTTTGGATTAAAATTCTTTTAAGAGTTGTAGGAAGAAAATGTTTAAGTCGCTTTAGGGAATGCATTATGGAGAAGATCCTTTTAGATGTTTGTTTTACTTGCTCATGCCATTTTAAATTAGAATCTAAGTAAAATCCCAAGTTTTTAACGACGTCGGTATAAGGAATTTGTTCATTATCTAATATGACAGCCGGCATATTGCCATTGTTTATGAGGTGTAATAGCCTTGGATGTCCGATAATTATTGCTTGCGTTTTGTTTACATTTAGTTTCAGCCCATATTGTCTGGACCATAAAGATATATGCCTGAGGTCAGTGTTTACTTTGTCAATATATTCATTAATTTCGTCAGGCCTAAAGTGTGTGTAAATCTGTAGGTCGTCGGCGTAAAGATGATGCTTGCAGTTTTGTAGTTTCTTGGTCACGTCATTAATATAAATCGAGAAGAGAAGAGGAGCGAGGACGCCGCCTTGAGGTACCCCTTTCCTCACCAAGCGCCAGGAAGAAATGCGATTATTAACAGAAACTGATTGCTGACGATTAGTGAGGTAAGATGCAAACCAATCAAGGCAGTTTTCCGACAGATGTAGTGTCTTTAGTCTCGCTAGCATTAAGACTATATCTACTGTGTCAAAGGCTTTGCTGTAGTCGAGTAGGACTATTGCGGTGAGTTTGCTTTTGTCCATTGAGTCTCTTATGTCCTCTACAATGTCAAGTAGTGCAGTACTTGTGTGATGTCCTGTTCTAAAACCAGACTGATGTTCATCAAGTAAGTCGTGTGTGGTGAGGTAGTCTGTTAACTGTGAGTGTATTATGTGTTCCAGTGCTTTAGATAAACAGGGAAGAATACTAATTGGTCTATAATCATCGAGTATTGTGGGAGTGTTTGATTTCGGTGTAGGACGAACTAGAGCCATTTTCCAGAGTCTGGGATAGGTCCCGGTCATTATAGAGGCATTAAAAATGTGGGTTATTGTTGGGAGAATAATGTCTATTATTTTTTGCAGGAGAGTTATTGTTATATTGTCTATTCCTTGTGCTTTAGATTTAATACGTAATAGGCTACTGCTCTTTTGGCGTCATTAGGTGAGATATAGGAAAAAAAGAATTTGTCTCGGGTAGGTTGGGAATATGACATTAGTTCATCTATTGTCTGTTGTTTTTGTTGTGAGGTGTTGTCAGAAGGGAGGCGGGTAAAATGGTCATTCAACTCATCTAGTGGTAGGTCAGCTGTTTCTACCTGTAGTTTATTTTGACAGAGGCCTATTGATTTTAAATTTTTCCACATGTCAGCTGAGTTGGACATAGATTGTGTAATAATAGTATGGGCATATCTTAGTTTTGCATTCCTTATAGTCTGGTTGACTTTATTCCTCAGATGTTTGTATGTCTGTAAGTCTGTCAGTTCTTTGTTCCTCCTGTATTTCCTAAATGCTGCGTCTCTCTCTGTCATAAGCAAGCGGATATTATCAGACATCCAGGGTGCAGGTGGTCTGTTTATACGTCTAGTCTTGATAGGTGCGTGTTTGTCATACAATTGTAAAATCATGTCATTAAAATTTTCAACTTTCTCGTCTACAGTCCTAAGTGTCCATATGTTGTTCCAAGGTAGTTTTGCAGCGTCATCAATTAATTGCGCATAATTTATATGTTTCAAGTCTCTGTATGTTACAAGTCTAGGTCTACGTTTAGAGCAAAGGAGTGAATATTCAATGTATATTAAGTCATATGCAGAGATGCCTGGAGCTTCTATCTGTCCACTAGTTATAACTTTTTGAGGATTATTTGTTATAATTAAGTCTAGTAGTGTGTCAGAATACCTAGTATGATGGGTTGGTTCTGAAGGCAGTATTGTCATATTGCACGACTGGAACATTGTCTGTAATAGTATAGTGTTGTAAGAATTTGTGGCTAATAGATTAGTATTGAAGTCTCCTAGTACAATTACATGTTCATAAGATGGTATCAGATTTTGGAGTACTGTTTCAATGTCATGTAGGTGACCGACATTTGGGGGCTTATAAACTACTCCTAATAAACATTTCTGCATTTTCGCTCTAATTTCTATAAATAGGTATTCGGGTCGAGACGAGTATTCACTAGGCGAATGGGATACAATTTTTGGTTGTAGATCGGAACGTTATACATCGCCACGCCGCCTCCATTTTTCCCGACTCTGTCATTCCTAATCAAGGTGTAATTTTGCATGTTTACAAGAGAAGAAGGAAGGGTATTTTTCAGCCATGTTTCAGAAATTAAAATGGCATGCAGATTTAGTGTTGAAAATATAGTTTGGAATTCTGAGAAGTGGGACAGGAGTGACTGTGCATTACGTTGAATAGTTAAAGCAAGATGCCTTAGGACAAATTTATAAGGTTACGCTAGGGGGAAATACATTTTCTGACTAAAATTTCGGCCAATGAGAAACCAGTGCAATCCAACTCTGTGAGACATTTGGGTAGTTACGAGTAGCAGCTCCAGATTAAGAAAATCAGCTAGGCAGGCGGGGAACTCGGCATGCTGATCACATGTCTCCTTTAAGCTAGCTTGATGACCATCTACTTCTGTGATTGACACAGATGGATGTGAGGTCAGCAGGAGTTTGGTATATGAAGGACCTTCGACACGTGTTGGCCATGGAGTTAGAAAGTTTGTCAACTTACAAGGATGTTAAATGAGCTTTAACTGTAAATAAATAATAAATCAGAAAAATAGGTCTAAGGAAGAACAGAATAATACGAGAGGAAGGCTAAGGAAATTTACCCGAGGGTAACAGAAGTATGTG
Organism: Diploptera punctata; assembly: GCA_030220185.1. NCBI lineage: Eukaryota > Metazoa > Arthropoda > Insecta > Blattodea > Blaberidae > Diploptera > Diploptera punctata. Next base: position 65,507 of record JASPKZ010009790.1, read on the forward strand.
AATAGAGAAACCACAACATTCGATAGTAATTGTATGATTAAGGTATGCTAGACCAGTCACAAAGCGAATAATGAACGTGGCGAGAGACCACAGCCCTGACTGTGTGGAAACGGGACAAAGTAAGGCACTGGGATGCCTACAAGGACACTTGTGTTGTGTCATCTGAGCAGTCGCAGATGATCCTCCCGTTAGGCCATGCAATAGGCTTGAGGATAGCCTGAAGGATCGGACTAGAGTGAACTCTGGGGGCGGTTTGCTGGAGCTAGTCGATCATGAAGTTAAGATCGTGAAGTTAAGATCGTGAAGTTAAGATCGTGAAGTTAAGATCGTGAAGTTAAGATCGTGAAGTTAAGATCGTGAAGTTAAGATCGTGAAGTTAAGATCGTGAAGTTAAGATCGTGAAGTTAAGATCGTGAAGTTAAGATCGTGAAGTTAAGATCGTGAAGTTAAGATCGTGAAGTTAAGATCGTGAAGTTAAGATCGTGAAGTTAAGATCGTGAAGTTAAGATCGTGAAGTTAAGATCGTGAAGTTAAGATCGTGAAGTTAAGATCGTGAAGTAAGATCGTGAAGTTAAGATCGTGAAGTTAAGATCGTGAAGTTAAGATCGTGAAGTTAAGATCGTGAAGTTAAGATCGTGAAGTTAAGATCGTGAAGTTAAGATCGTGAAGTTAAGATCGTGAAGTTAAGATCGTGAAGTTAAGATCGTGAAGTTAAGATCGTGAAGTTAAGATCGTGAAGTTAAGATCGTGAAGTTAAGATCGTGAAGTTAAGATCGTGAAGTTAAGATCGTGAAGTTAAGATCGTGAAGTTAAGATCGTGAAGTTAAGATCGTGAAGTTAAGATCGTGAAGTTAAGATCGTGAAGTTAAGATCGTGAAGTTAAGATCGTGAAGTTAAGATCGTGAAGTTAAGATCGTGAAGTTAAGATCGTGAAGTTAAGATCGTGAAGTTAAGATCGTGAAGTTAAGATCGTGAAGTTAAGATCGTGAAGTTAAGATCGTGAAGTTAAGATCGTGAAGTTAAGATCGTGAAGTTAAGATCGTGAAGTTAAGATCGTGAAGTTAAGATCGTGAAGTTAAGATCGTGAAGTTAAGATCGTGAAGTTAAGATCGTGAAGTTAAGATCGTGAATTTAAGGATAGAAACTGCACTTGAGGGAACACGCTAGGAAGAAGTAATCTATCGTTACTAGCGAAAGAGGAAATTGAATGTATGCGGATGCTTAGCTATCAGGTAATGTGCAGGATGAAATGGAAGATTCCCAGAAAACCGTGTCTGTTGGGCAGTGTCACAGGGTGAGCTGCAGATTTTAGTAGAACGCCATATTATGATGGGTTCTGTGATTGTGAGTTTGGCGTAGCTGGGGAGCGCCGGTGGACTGTAAACTCAAGTCACGTTGATAACTCCCTAAATAGTTAGGAAGGAACGCCGAGTTACGGGTTCCAGGCCTCGAGGTGTGACGTTAGAAGGGGGACATTACGGGTCAACGGACAGGTTGAACTTGGGACTACTGGGGTTTGGAAAATCCCGACTAGACACATCCCACCTCGTATTGAGAATGACATGTCATAAGGTCGATGCAGGATGCTCATTAGGCCATGAGCCAGGGGGGACGCCTTTGGTCATGAGCTGAGAACCTGCGAGGTTATGTTCAGTGCGAACAAGTGAAAAGTGACTGGGAGGTTTAGCATATTATTGTGAGAGGGGTAAGAACCAGGAATTGAAGTGTGAAGTGAATTTGCTCAGAATGGGGAGCATATTATGCGTTAATTAAGTGTGAATTAGAACAAGGTGAGTACGTTACTTAAGTATAAACAGGGTACTTAGAGTAAGAAACGAGTATACTCGTTGAAAAGGAAATAAACGTTTTAAAAGGGATCTCTAGGAATTGAGAGTAATGTTACAGACGATTATATTGTGTGGAATGAATCACGTGATAATTCTGAATGATTGCAAGTTTCCTTAGGATAATTCTTAACCAAGTTTATGCAGAATCGAGGTTAGCTTAGATTGAGATGAGCCTACAAAATAAATATTATGAAATGCTATACAGGATTATATCTCGTAAGAAAACAGGAAAGCAAACCCTTGGTATGTTAATAGGAAGATAAGTCAAAGCGAAGAGGGTAGATAACAAAACTAGAACCAATGTTAAGAGATATAAATTATTAAGGAAAGGTAGGACTAATAATCCCGAAAAAAAGTGGTACAGTCACAAAAAATAAATTAAAGGGTGTTGTATTTAAAATTATGAATGACCTAATCGACTGCTTAAATTAGCAAAATATGAGATGATTCGTCAAAGAAAATCATACGAAATTATAGGAGAGCTAATTGAGGTAAACATCGAACCAGGTGAATAGTGAATTTAAGTGAGGGGAATAAATTAATTTAGGAAGACTATTTAACTCATGCCCCAAATGGGAGTCAATGACCAATCACGTTTCAATGATTTCTGTTTTACAACCAATCAGAGTCGTGTTTCACGAAATATTTATCAGTGTTAGGATTATCATATATTAAACAAAGCTCCTCCTTTTTAATATTCTGAACAGGTCTGACCGTTATTTTGCAGTGACTGAGCCTATAACAAATACGGCTACCAGATTGTATATAATAGTGCTTACATGTCAACATTTGTAGCAATTGATTATACCACCAAAAAAAAAGAAACCACTGTTTGCACTTTCTTAAATGTTTTTTTTCCCAGGTAATAATCGAGAAAAATATAATTGTCATATTTACATCATACGACATCAAAATGAATTAATATACAGATTGATGTGTTTCATTTTTTCTCCACTAGAGAGCATTCTTACATATTGCGTTCCTTTGGCAATACATAGTATGATCTGGTTGCAGTGATAAACAAAAGAAGCAGTAGAAGCGTACCTATCGTTTCTCATTTGTTTTCAAACATCGCCGTTTACATTAAATATATAAATATTTTAAAATAACTATAGTTAAATAATGATTTGTGAGTAAACAGCTTAATTTTATTCGTTAAATAGTCCTAACAAATGCCACTCTTGATTTCCAAATTCTCTAGATAAATTCACTCCTCACTTCGTGAGTCGTGAATTTATCGATAATTTGGAAATCACTCGTGGCATTACTTATGATAATTAATATGCTTCTAAATGTTATAATTACTAAGTGTCCTTATGGTCCGATGTATTGTTCATACATTAACTAAAATAAAATTGTTAAATGTACATTTTAGTGTGTTGCTTCGGAGAAAGTTTATAAATGAAGAGTTTCGATCAATTCAGAACAGGTATGTTTTTGTTACGTTGTAGTCCAATTTTATGCAATGTTATGATTTTAATAATTTTATAAGCGTGGACGTTTACGATTACGGTGAGGAATAATTCAATTTATTATTTCAGAAGTAGTTTTCTTTCTTTCAATTTTTGAGCCTTCTTTCATAGAAGTCTTTCACGCTAACAGATCAGAATAGAGAGAGAAATAAACGGTAATAATAATAACAACACTTGCTCAACTGGAAGTAGTATAATTTCAAAAGTCATATGGACAATTAGAACTTTAATGTAATGGCAGACTAGTAATTACTAATATTGATGTGCAAATTTAGATATTAATATTTGATAAACTCGAGGTTGATGAATAAGAAGTGGCATATTTAATTTACGTATGGACGGAAATGATTTAAAAAAAATATATATATAAATATATAAGCCCTAGATAAGGATATATGGAGAGCTTAGGTTCCCGCAATCGTATTGAGAGGTCGACATTACTAATGGATATGTTAGTGTATGTATACAAAAAAGAGACAATCACAAACATGTTTTCGAGTATTTATTGAAGATGGTATAGGCCTTTTGCTAAATTGAGTAAACATTAAGCAATGCTGTCACATATTAATTTGTACGCAGTCGATAGTTAAAGAACTTTGGTTAATTATTTAAATTACAAGACACATGTTATGATATTAATCTATGCTACCAGACTCTTTTAATGAGGATAAGTGGTGTTGCAATAATAATCTATTTTACTAAAACGGTAATACTTCATTACAAAGTAACAAGTTATGAATTAATGGCAATACTAGTATATAAGATACTACAGACATAGAATCTAGCAACATATGCTGTATAAGGGAAGAGAAAGGAAAAATACGTAAATGTTAGAGGGAGATAAGAACTTGTAAGAGAGGGTCGTCGACCATCATATAGATGAAGTTATTGAAAAAAAAAAAATTAGAGTTTTTTTTTATAAATGTTTCACCCCAAGAATAGTTTGTTAATTTAAAAAGAATAGTTTTCCCTAAAGTAGGAGTTGTTTAATAGATGTTACGTGATAATGACTTGAAACTTAATACAGGGTCATTAACAGTATATTTCTAGCGGGTAATTGAGCAAACTCAATAGCAGGCAATGTTGAGAGGAGAATGACAAAGTTCATCTTATTAGGTGTATTTTAAATAATTTTATGCTAGGCAAAAAATGGGCGACACGTGGTTAAGGTCATATGGGAAGATGAAGTCGAAGTAAAAAAAGGAAACAGTATGAAGGAATAAGATGCAATTATTCAGAAATTAAAATGCATGTGGTATGCATATGTGTGTGGAGACAATTGGAAGTAATTATCCTTGTGCAGATAGGACAGGATAAATGAAACTTAGTGTGAGAAGTGAGTCATATGATTTCAATGTGGTAGAAAAAGCAGGCATTAGCAGCAAAGAATCTGTTTATCATGAAATAAGTTTTGTCAGATTAATCAGTATGATGGAATGTAACTAATCGTTCAGAACTGAGAATAATAGTTACGTAAGAAGTTAACAGATGTATATTGCGAAGAATATGAGGGACAACCAACATCATCCTTGATAACAGGTACATATTATTTCAATACACAAGAATGAAAATTAAATTATTTACAGAATTGAGGAATTTCGGTCGCTAAGTATATCACCTAATTTAATAAATTATGGTAGTAAAGGACTAGAGTAGTAAAAGATAATTAACAAGTCGAAATGTTAAAGCAATAAGAATCACAATATTAAAATGATTTAATGCTGAAGTATGTACGAGTATTTACTATACTCTAGATTAACTAAATTAAACTTTAAAACGCTTGAGAAACAATAAACTAAACAACCGTGGAAAAGCTAATAGTTTTAACAAATAGATAAGACCCAGATGAAGGAAAATAAGGTGTTGAGAAAGTTATTGCTAAATTTAAAATATTCATACAAGTCATGCAGTCAACACTAAATATGTACATGTTATGTACATATCCAGTGGAAATAATAATAATAATAATAATAATAATAATAATAATAATAATAATAATATCAATAATGATGGATTATGCAGTTTGTTTTATATATAATTCTTATTAATGAATTGTACACAAATGGTAGTTCATACCCTCCTAATTGGAATTCAATGCAATTTAATTAAACTAATTATTTAATTAAACGGTAATGTGGAATTAGATTCAATAATGATTTGGTATAATTAAGATATAGACGGGCAACTTAAAAAAAAATGATATACGTATATAAGAGAAAGATAACATTCCTTTGAAGATATTGTGAATACTTTAAAAAGAGAACCTGCTACCACAATAATTGAAGGTCACGAAGACGTGAGTTACGATGTTTTGAGCTGGCTGGCTGTCACATGATTGGGCTATCCTAACTCTTGTCTTTCTTATCTCATAAATTATGTAACCTTATGAAATTCCATATGAAATTATATTTCCCGAAACCTCTTTACTATCGTCTCTGTAAGACCCTTCTATTTTAAAGGAAGAAAATTGTATTACTGTACACCTTATACTTGTGAATAATACAAATCAGATCCTAAACCCTTCCGTAAAGTTCCAGATTATCTGTTGTCCAAAAAAGAAAAAATATGTATGTATTCAGAGTTATATATATGTGTATGTAGTATGTTTTATAGACATCGCATAGGCAGTATTATGAATTCATTATCTTCATCCGTCTACCGTTTGACCTCAAGGTAAGGTCTTAAGATTAGGGATTTTATGCTTTTTAAATGTTTTGTTCTATTTAAAATGAATCAATGGATATTTGGTCAAATATACCATGATTTCTTTTAAGTTAACTAATTATAAAGGATGTCAAATTCATGGCAAACTGCAAGGCTTTATGTATCTTATACACTTCTATTAAATATGAATGATAGTCGTCAATATATGCTGAAACATATTTAGCAACTTTGTCTGTTGTTTTGACTTGGAATAACAATAACATGCAGAGGGCCTAGATGAGTAAATCGTCAGTAAATTAAACCTCGACAAATTGTTTTAGTCGGAGCTAGTATATGAAGCAGTCTAATTGAGGAATGAAAAAGGTAAGACAACTTGAGAAATATATTCCTTGCAAATACAGAAGGCCCTGTGATTGAAGCAAAGATGTCTGCGTTGTTGTCACGTTAGTTCCTGAGATTTTACAAATGTTGTAACGCCATGCATGACGAAAGGTCATGTGGCCAGTAAAATGAGTACAATTAAATAATTAATAGAATTCAATTACAGAAAGAAAGGAGATAGGAGAAAACTAGCTAAGCCTTTTGCAGTGTTGCATGAAGACAACCTCTCTTAAGAGAAACAATGAATTAGAGTAAATGAATTTTAATCGCGCTGAATTAGAATGATGGAGATATTTAAAGAAAAAGACCTAAACTAGTAAAGTTTTAGGTCATATGACCCAAAACTTTGCACAGGGAGGGGAGTGTAATATATGTAACTAATTGTAGCATGTACAGTCATTATAATGTACGAGTATGACTATCATATTCTAACACCCTTTATTGACCTAATTGATCTCTTATTAAATATGCTGAAGAATACCTTCTTAAAGAATTATATTGTAATAATTGAATATGTATTACAATTGTAGTTATTTGGAATAGTCATGCAATATAAGGAAGTGTTATACAATGGGTGGCCAGACATAATTATGACTTAGCTTTTAAAAGTTCATAGGTTAAACACATTCAAAATAATGACTTTCCAGAAGGGGAGAACTTGGTTACATATACTATGCACCCGAATTGGTTCACACGTATCCTTAACAAGTACGTCATCTTGCACACGAAAGATGGGCGTGACTAAATCCAAGCGTCCCACTAAGGGCGTTGTCACTCAAAATTGTATATGTGTGTAAAAACTTACAATTGTAACTAGACAGTTTATTTTCATCGGTGTAACCGATACGCTGTCTCACTTATTCTGTATTAAAGTCTGTTATTATTGTCTACATTCTCAGCTGAGTTTCTTCATAGTTAGGTTTAACCCTATCTACCAACTACATCTCCGAAGGTCTCCTGGTCCAGATTCCTAAATAATATCTTAAATTATAGATTCTACTAGAACTTCAAGAAGATCTTCACCTCCTGAAACAACACTTACTTTCTTTTAATTATTATTTATATTATAAATAATCCTTTTAATTATAGAAGGAATCGCTCAGAATATTACACTCAAATCATAGTTAATGTTATTCTCCCACCTCATTCTTGGTCTACCAACTGGGTGTTTTCCCTCTGGGTTTCCGATAAGAAGTTTCCATGCACCTCTATCATTCCCCATTCGTGCCACATATCCTGCCCATCGCATTCTACGAAACTTAACTGTTCTTATTAAATTTGGCTTCCAATAAAGACCATGTAGTTCACTGTTATGTAGTGTTCTCCATTCAACTGTCTGTTCATCTCCCTTTGGTCCAAAAATTTTCCTAAGAACTTTATTCTCAAATACTCGTAATCTCCTTTCTTCCCTTAAAGTAAGAGTCCATATTTCGCATCCATATAATATAACTGGTAGAATAATAGTTTTATATATTTTCATTTTTACGTTTTTTTTAAAGGAGTTGGGACGACAAGAGTCTCTGACTTATATCGTAATATTGTGAATAATGCTGATGTGGGATTTCCCACCAGACACTTGCAATGCAACCAATGACGCGCCAGCATTTTAAATGAAGGGGAGGGCTAGCTTACTGCTTTGCTCCGAAGACATCTGGAATTTGGTATAGTAAAGCTGCAAGCATAGCATGAAAATATGATTACAGTGAAGGACCTGTCTTCGGGCAGAATTACTATGGATGGGTATACTGCATTTGGATTAACGTAACTCCTGCTTCCAAGTGCTCCAACCTAAGAAGTGGATTGCAATTCCGCCAATGACAGGGGAGAAAGTCTGAAATGTCGTAAAAGGCAACCTGGTGGCATTAAAAAAAACATATTTTGGTCAATGTCGGTGTCTACTATATAGGCTATGACCGGTGAATACCTGAAAAAAAATATAGTTCACCACTGTGGTCTCGAGGTAGCGTACTGCCTTGTTTTTTTTTCGATTTTTTTTTCCTCACCTCTAAGACAAAAGTCAGGAAGCTTGGGGCCCAACGGTCCCGAAAATCATTCGACCATCATCATCAACCTTTTCATTATCATCATCATCCTTCACCGGTGTGGAAAGCAACGGGAAGCTACCACACCTGTAATTCCCTAGTGAAGCTGCAAGCATAGCATGAAAATGATATGATTGCAGTGAAGGACCTGTCTTCGGGCAGAATTACTATGGATGGGTATACTGCATTTGGATTAACGTAACTCCTGCTTCCAAGTGCTCCAACCTAAGAAGTGGATTGCAATTCCGCCAATGACAGGGGAGAAAGTCTGAAATGTCGTAAAAGGCAACCTGGTGGCATTAAAAAAAACATATTTTGGTCAATGTCGGTGTCTACTATATAGGCTATGACCGGTGAATACCTGAAAAAAAAATATAGTTCACCGCTGTGGTCTCGAGGTAGCGTACTGCCTTGTTTTTTTTTCGATTTTTTTTCCTCACCTCTAAGACAAAAGTCAGAAAGCTTGGGGCCCAACGGTCCCGAAAATCATTCGACCATCATCATCAACCTTTTCATTATCATCATCATCCTTCACCGGTGTGGAAAGCAACGGGAAGCTACCACACCTGTAATTCCCTAGTGAAGCTGCAAAGCATGGCATGAAAATGCTAAGAATGCAGTAGACCTGCCCTAGGACAGAATTAGTATAGAATGGACTATATATATATTCCACTGCTGTGGTCTCGAGATAGCATGCTGCGTTGCTGCAACATATACTGTAATACTCTGGATGTAGATAAAATATTGTAGAAACACGTTACAAAATTAGGTTTACACTACAGCCACTCGATCTCCGGCTCTGAAGTTTAGGTTATACGAGGAGTAAAGGGAGAAACTCGCCCTCTACTGTCAATAAAGAAATGGTTGAATTAGGAGTGCACGTCTGCCACAACCAATCACTGCTCTTGACGCAGTTTAAAATTGCTGAGATGTTGTCAGCTGTACGTCTGCTAGTCGCACACATAAAGCGGCCCCTCCCACCATATCGGCAACATTTTCGTGAAAACGTCAGAGCCGGAGAATCAATGGCTGGGGTATAGTAACTAGTTTTCTAAATAACTATTTCATGAGAACAACCTAAACAGTTTCATTCCTTTAGCTAATAAGAGACGCAGGGGATGCTGTGCTGAACAATTGCACGTCGTACAGTGGTTAAACCTCTTTACAATAATTGCAGGCTCTCCAATAACCATAACAAGTAGTAGAAATAACAAGGAACAGAACATGGAAGCAAGTATGGATTTTCAATGCAATTACGTGAGGCCAGTCATTCTGATGGAATCACCCGAGCGGATACAAGAGCTGCCTATCTTTTCCAAATTACTTCCCAATATAATCCCTGGTCCAAATACAGTATGTTTCATCGACGCATACCATATTACCTCACTATTCAATGAACTGTTTCTATGTTTTATGAGAACAAGTATTGTTTACATATGCCCGCGTTCATCACACTTGGTACTCTACTCAGGCCAATTGAAATCCAGTTCAGTTCTTCTCGCCACGTCGTGTCAGTATAACTATCCTATTCCAAGAAATCATTGAATGTCATCTACCATCTTCACTTCTTCGCAACTGGATTTCCCTTACCACAATAAATAAGGGGCTAGCCGGATATTGGCAACTTTTAAAAGAAATCTAAATTTATATTTGCTCTAACCTCGACTTCATCATCACCCATTTTCAACTTCACATCATATTAATTGTGTTTCTCGTATAATGGATCATATTTATACTACTTTTATAATAATAATAATAATATTATTAATTATTATTATTATTAGAATCATTATTATTTATTTTATTATTATTATTTCATCATCAGTATTATTATTATTATCATTATTATATCATATATTACTCACTGGCACTATAGAACCCATAGGTTCATGGCCGCGCGGGCAAAAGCTCTCCATACATCCCTATTCTGAGCTAATGCTTTCCATTCATTCCCTGTATAATCTTCTTCCCTCAAATCATAGTTAATGTTATTCTCCCACCTCATTCTTGGTCTACCAACTGGGCGTTTTCCCTCTGGCTTTCCTACAAGAAGCTTCCATGCAAGTCTTTCATTCCCCATACGTGCAACATGTCCTGCCCATCGCAGTCTACGAGACTTAACTGTTCTTATTATATCTGGCTTCCTGTAAAGATCATGTAGTTCATTGTTATGTAGTCTTCTCCATTCACCTGTCTGTTCATCTCTCTTTGGTCCAAAAATTTTCCTAAGTACCTTATTCTCGAATACTCGTAATCTCCTTTCCTCCCTTAAAGTAAGAGTGCATGTTTCGCACCCATATAATATAACTGGTAGAATAATAGTTTTATATATTTTCAGTTTAACGTTTTTTGAAAGGAGTTGGGACATCAAAAGTCTCTGCAATGCATAATAGCACGCATTTCCAGAATTGAGCCTATGTTTAATTTCTTTATGCATCTCATTCCTAATTGTGATTATTGTTCCTAGGTATTTGAATTCAGCCACTTCCTCAAAATTTCCCTCTTTTGTCATTAGCTTTCCCCATAAATAAATAAATAAATAAATAAAAAAATATATATATATGTTATAATTAAATGTTTAACATTGAGCAATGCAAGCTTAATATGGTGTGATAAGAAAAATAAATGCCTGGACGGGATTCGAACCCGGAACTCATATATATATATATATATATATTGGATTTTGTTCATGGTCTATGAATTGATGGCCATAACATTCATAAAGATCTATAGAGGCGAATGAGTTAAGAGTGGTTATTGCATGTTATTGGGTCCTGCTTTCGAATGGCAGAGATATTCATGTGTATGCTGTCAACTACTGTTGTCTGGTGACGGATGAATACAACTGTTTTCATTGGTTTGATACCTACAGCAAATGTTTAAGGACACTTTGTAGTTAGTATCTGCTGTTAGGTAAACTTTTCCTTACTTGAAAATAAATTGAAGGCTTGGGTCAATACAATGATGAGCCATGTATTGTTCTTTCTAAGATATAAGGATTTTTAATGTTTCAAAACATTATAAATACTAATTGGGCAGTATTGTTGTTAATAAATTGTGTTTTAACTCATCATGGCGCATTTACAAATGATTCCATGGATATTTCAATAAATTTATTTGCTATCATTGTAATAAATGACATTTCTTAACAGAATGTGGCTTGCCATGTTACTGTCCTAAGCGCTTGAATTAATGTTTCTCTAAAACTATAATAGATAACGAAACAAAAATTTGAACTTTTATTAAACAGATCCTGTTGAGTTGATTGATATCCAAATTAAGTAATTAGTATTATTTTCTATTACTTGGCAATCATTAGAGCATTGAAATGAAAATTTGAATTTTATATTTAATTTTAGGAAATTATATTTTGAGGTTATTTTAATGATATTATTTTTAGTCTATTCATCTTACCTCAATATTAATGTTGATTTGTTCTTGGACATGTTTCAAAACAATTCGTTTTTATCGTCAGCTTGTTCAGACTGGTTTGATTTATATTGCATTATGTTGCACACCCTGGATGTTGATTTCAGATCCATCCTGTGGTTGTTTGGAGGTTCTTTCGCCAACCAGAGGATGGAGCTGACATCAACATCCAGGTTGTGCAACATAATGCAACATAAATCAAACCAGTGTGGACAAGCTGACGATAAAACCGAATTGTTTTGAAACATGTCCAAGAACAAATCAACATTAATATTGAGGTACGATGAATAGACTAAAAATAATATAATTTGCATTTTATGTTCATCTGACATCATTATCTCAGAAACTGTTTGTAAGAACTGCATACTTTTTTGTCACACTGTCTACGAGTAGTTTGACATTTGAGGTTAAAAAGGTTTGGAGGAAAAACCTTCATTAAGTTTCTAAAATTTCTTTAAAAAGTTAAACATTTTTATAAAAAATGTTTGTACTTAAATTTTTTCGTAATTATATCATCATCATCATCACTCCAGGGATTAGGCAATTGCCCGTTCCGACTTCATAATGCATCAGCCCAACGTCTTCTAGGTCTTCCAACATCACGCCTTCCTCTTGCTTGATAATTTCTTGCTAACAATGGATATCTCTCCTTACTCATTCCATCCATGTGATCAATCCATTTCTGTCTGTAATTCGTGACTTTATCCAATAAAGGCTGTACTTTCAATTCTTCTCTTATATCCTCATTTCTTATTCTATCAAGTCTTGTACATCCTTTAACTTGTCTTAGGAACCGCATCTCTGCCGTCTGTATTCTATCCTTCTGTCTTTTCACTGGAGCCCAAGTTTCACATCCATACAATATTGTGGGAACCGCCATAACATTATACATTTTTATCTTGGTTTCTTTTCTAATTTTATTTTTGAATGTTCTCTGTATTGTTCCACACACCGTCTGAAATTTATTTATTTTGGAGTCAATATCTCTTTCCACATTGTAGCCAACATCACAGCCCAAATATTTGAAACTAGACACCTGTTCTATACTTTGATTTTCTAAAATAATTTTGGATCTCACTGGATCTCTTCCTCTAAAAGCCATGGTCTTCGTTTTCCTTACATAAATTTTTAGATCGTATAATTTACATATTTCATTTAATGCATGCATTGATTTCTGTAAGTCGTCTTCATTTTTCTGTATTATGATTACATCGTCAGCAAATAGAAGATTATTTATGCACACTTTATTATCCATTCTTATTCCTGGATTTACTAAAACTTTCCATTTATTTAAAATATCGTCTATATATATATATATATTAAACAAAGTGGGTGATAAACTACATCCTTGTCGTAATCCAGTATTTGTTTTGATTGCATCTGTTCTTTTGAATCCGGTATCTATAATTATATTTGTGTCTTCATATAATTTCTTTATTGTTTCAACAAGGCACAGCGGGTATCCTTTCATTCGTAATATTTCCCATAATTTTTGTCTGTTTACTCGATCGAAGGCCTTATCCAAATCTATAAATCCTATGTGAGTTTCTAAGTTATGTTCTCTTCTCTTTTCTATGAGTTGTTTCAGTGTAAAGACATTGTCTATACATGACCTTCCCTTTCTGAATCCACTTTGATTTTCACTTATTATTACTTCTGTTATGTTTCTCAATCTATTATTTATTATTTTCGTATATATCTTGTAGCCAGTATTCATTAAGCTAATCCCTCTGTAATTCTCGCAATTTCTCCGGTCTCCTCTTTTGAATATATTCTTCACAATTGCTGTTTTCCAAGTGGTTGGAATCCCATAGGTCTGCCAACATATATTAATTAGATGAAGTATTCGTAGTTTACACAATATTCCACTATATTTGACTAACTCCATATTTATATTATCTAATCCTGTTGCTTTCCTATTCTTAGTGGTTTTCAAAGCCATTTCTAATTCATTTATGTCTATTACATCAATATTTTCCACTTTTATTTCTTCCTCATTGTTCTCTTTTCCTTCAATTTCCTCCTTTTTCCAAAGTTTTTCATAATGTTGGATCCATTCTTGTTCTGGGATTATATTCAATCTGGCAGAATCTTTCTCAGTCTGATTTAGATGTTTCACTAATTTATAACCTATTTCTTGTCTTCCATACATATCATGTTCTACTGAGCTTATAAATTTATCCCATGACTCCTGATGGGCTTTTCTTATAATGCTTTTAGCAATTCTCCTTTTCATTTTATATTCTTCATAAGATTCTTCTGTTTTCAGTCGTAAGTATGTATGATATGCTTTTTGTTTTTCATTCACTGCATTTTGTATATTCGCATTCCAAGTTCTCAAGCCCTTCCTATTTCTTATTCTATTTTTCTTTCCTAATATCTCATTTGCTGTTTTATGTATTACATTTGATATATTTTCCCATTCAATATTTATATCTTCTGACGTCGCTATCTCTGATATATATTTATTCATTCTGCTTTCATAATGTTGTCTAATACTTTGATCTTGTAATAAATATACTTTATATACTTCTTCTTGGTTTCTTTTGTTCTTTATGTTATTTTTCCGCCATTTAGCTATTATGTTTATTTTACTTATCACGAGATAGTGATCAGAGTATATATCGCTGCCTCTATGTACTCTCACATCTTTTACCAAGGCTCCTAGCTTGTTGTTTACGATTAAATAGTCAATTATTGATCTTGAGTTATATCCACTTCTTGTATATTTATGTATGTCCTTTTTTCGGAAATAGGTATTCATTATTTTTAATTGATTATAGGCTGAAAACTGTCTCAAATCCTGTCCATTATCATTTATTGTTATTTCTCCATTATTTCCTATTACATTAGGTATAGGGACATTGCCTACTCTGGCATTTAAGTCTCCACTTATTATTAAATGATGATCTTTTGTATATTTATCAACTAATGTTTGTAATGTTTTATAAATTTTTTTGTTTCTTCTTTCTTACCTTCCTCTGGGGCATACACAGCAATTATCATCATATATCCTCTTTCAATTTTAAATCTGGCTATCAGGATTCTTTCATTTATAAACTCATAGCTATTCAATTTGTTCTTCCATTTTTCATCTATTAAAATTGCTACTCCACACTGCGCTCTTGTTGTCTGTTCTACTCCGCTATACAACATAGTATAGTGTTTTAAGTCCTTTGTTCCTTTTAGTTTCTTTTTTGTTTCTGTTATTGTTGCTATATTTATTTCTTTTTTCTTTAATTCTCTTTCTAATTCTTCTTCTATTGTATTTATTCCCCTTACGTTCCAATTTCCTAATTTCAAAATGTCCTTTATTCCAAATCGTATCCTTTTATCTTGCTTGGGTCGGTTCCTTTTATGACAATCCGGCTGATTTCCATGAAGCTTCTCAGTAAGATGAATGTCTCCTGGAAGCGTTACGAGCGCTTCGCAGGACAAGGATGGTGGAAGGGCTGCTTCCTCTGAGCCTCCAAACATGCTCCTCTGGGTATCCACCCCCAAGAGAGGGCTGCTTCTTCCGCTCTTCAAGCCCTACAAGTTTAGCTGTGCTATTCCTTGTCGCCCTGTTGACCGTTGAAGACTTGACGAAGATGTGGCCGCCCAATATGATACAGACGCCATTCCTTCGTTGTGAGCTATACTTAGTTCCCCTCGCCTCTAACCCACCAGCAAGATTAACCTAAGTCAATCTTCCCCAGTAGAGTCGTCTGGTTCATCGGGTACTAAGTCCTCCCACCACGTCAAGGTGATAGCTCCTGGGGGGGGGGTAATTATATTATAATTTATTAATTTAATTGTTAACCCCCATTATGTAGAAATGTGATATATTTTTTGTATTGTATTGTAAGCCTATGTTTTCCCTTTACAGAGATTTAGGCGCCCTCCCCCTACAGGGAAGAATTTGAACCATACTAATTTAGTTACACTTGTTTTCGTATAGATGTCATTTTAAGTGGTACGTGGTCAGCGTTCCGCTTCATACTGACATCTAGGAAACCAAGGTAGTGCTAGGACGGGAAAATTCGGTACATTTTGCTTAGAGGCCTTTTCATTCGGGCTTAAGAGTTTTTTTACGAGCCTGAAAATCTTCAGACTCGGGACCCACGGCTTAAAGTCCCTCCCGGAGGACTTGCTCCTTGGATTTTTCCGTCCTAAAAAATCCATGGACCCCGGCCGGGTTTGAACCCGCGACCCTTGGGACCAGAGGCAAGGAGCATAACCACTAGTCCACCGCGGCCGATTAGAAAATGTGATATATATATATAATCTAAAAAATATACATTCATATCTACAATAGTCTCTAAGAATAGTGTAGGCCAACCTAAAATCTGAAAAATGAAAGTTACGGACATTTTTCACTTCAATGTTATAACGATTGCTATGTAATATAAAAATACCACCGATTACCTAATTTTGGTTTTAATTAACTCAGCAGGATCTGTTTAATAAGTGTTGTAATTTTTGTTTTGTTATCTTCGTATTGTAGTTTTAGAGACACGTTAATTTATTTTCAAGTAAAAAAAAATCTCACCGAACAACAGACACTCACTACCAAGTGTCCTCAAACTCATTTTTCTCTGAATGTTCTAAATGTAACTTATATTGTTATGTTTCATATTATTCGAAAAGATATTAGACATTAGATGTTAAAGTATATATAGAGAAGTATTAAAAACACTTACCTAGAAGATCACAACGGTACTGAAATTGCAGATATAGCACCAACTCTGAAATAAATAGAAACACAATATTTAGTATTCGTATATTTATTGTCAGTGATGTTAAAAACATCCTATCTGACAAGAAATTAAAAATTACGGAAAAATTGTTTTTAAATCATATTGTTCATGTTCACGATATGTTTTGTATGACAAAAACGTAGAGATTTCCAGTAATTTGAAAACAACGTTTACTCCTAACTGAAAACATAATGGAGGCTGTTAGAAGTAAAGGGGTTTAAGTGCAAATTTTGCTGTATTAAGAAAACAAGGTTTAAAGCTGAAGTTGTGTAAGAAAATCATAGATAATTGAACAATCATTCTTTATCTAGGCCTACTCCTAACATATATATATATATATATACTTATACCCTTTGCTACTAAATAAAATTATGCCTCAAAAATGCAATTATGCACCAAACTCATTTTTTGTGAAAAAATCACTTACGCCCTTTTGTTTCTAACCGTCTAAATTATGTTTTTCAGTTAGGAGTAAACGTTATTTTCAAATTACTAGAAATGTCACTTCGTGACTTCGTGAATTTATCGATAATTTGGAAATCATGAGTGGCATTTGTTAGGACTATTTAACGAATAAAATTAAGTTTTTTACTCACAAATCATATTTAAATATAGTTATTTTAAAATATTTATATATTTAATGTAAACGGCGATGTTTGAAAACAAATGAGAGACTTTATTACGTTTCATTTGTTCATCACTGCAACCAGATTATATTATTTATTGCCAAAGGATCGCAATATTGTAAGAATGCACCCTTGTGGGAAAAAAATGAAGCACATCAAACTGTTTATAACCAACATTATAGGTTATTAATTCATTTCTGGTGTCCTATGATGTAAATATGTCAATTATATGTTTCTGTGAACATAAATTCCCGGGAAATAATACGTTTAAGAAAGTGCAAACAGTGGTATCGTTTTTTTTTTGTGGTATGATCAGTTGCTACAAATGTTTTTCTATTATATCCCGCAAGCAGTATCTGCTTATTTTCGTGCACTATATATACAATCTGCGAGCCACTTGCATTCTAGGATTCTTACATCTTAATATATAAATTGTTATATTCAACGTATTTTTTGAGAGTCAGTCACTGCAAATTAATGCTCTGACCTATTCAGAATGTTAAAATGAAGGAGCTTGATTTCAATATGATAAAATTAAATTTATAAAATCGAGGTGACAAAGACTGGGATTGGTTGTAAAACAAAATTCATTGAAATGTGATTGGTAATTGACTCCCATTTGGGGCATGAGTTAAATAGTCCTGCTAAAAATACTCCCAAATACGAGACCACACTACTGCAGAGTGGTACGAATAAAATTGCAGTGCTAATAGGTTACATTCTTACCTTGACTGTACATCTGTATGCAAACCGTTTATCCGATGTTTCTCCTTTCAACCAAATTGGAGATCAATAGGATATATGTACACTGCTCAAAACAATTAGAGAAACACTATGAAATATGCAAATATTTTTTCATTGGATAAAGGTACAAACATGAAATTAATAAAGTACATTATTTGTGGTTATTTATTTATTTATTGCTCATGTCAGTAAAAACAAATGAATAACGCTGAAAATTAACTTTTCAAATAATTCCGCTATGTAAGCAATTGAATCTTGTGCAAAGTTAAACACTCGTTATATAGAGTTAGTATCGTGTATAGCCTCCACGACATTCGATGACAGTTTGGCACCTTTCTGGCATGCTCCCAATAAGATTCTGGATTTCCTCTTGCGGAATATTCTCCCATTCCTCCTTCAGAGCATCTCCAAGTTGCTGCAGAGTTTGTGGAGCTTGATGTCGGTTCCTGACCTTCCTGTCTAGAAGATCCCACAAGTGTTCAATAGGGTTGAGGTCTGGGCTGACCGCTGGCCACTCCATTACCTCAATTTCATTCCTCCTCAGGAAATCCCTGGTGACAGCCGCAGAATGTGTCCTGGCATTATCCTGCATAAACAGAAATCCAGGGCCTACTCCAATGGCAGCTGGTACTACATGCTCTTCCAGAACGTGCTCGATATACCGGACAGCATTCAGTCGCTGGGGAACAAATACAATGTCCGTACGATTGTTGTACATAACTCCGGCCCACACCATTATGGAACCTCCTCCGAATCTATCAATTTCCTGTACAGCCTCTGCAAAAAATCTTTCTCCTGGCCGTCCCCACACCCTCAATCGACCATCACAACGTGTAATACGATACCTGGATTCGTCCGAGAAGAGCACAGACTCCCACTGGTTCAGGTTCCAATCGCCATGGTTTTCAGCATACGTACGACTTGCTGCCTTATGCCCATTTGTTAAGCGTGGTTTTTTAACGGGCCTTTTTGGACGAATATTCTCTTTCCTTAATCTGTTCCTTATGGTTTGGTCTGAAACCCGCATTCCGGAAGCCATATGAAGGTCATTCTGCAGGTTTTTGAAGTTTTTGTACGCTGTCGAAGAGCAGAAAGAACAACGTATCTGTCATCCTGGGGACTTGTTTTAAATTTACGGCCCTGGCCACGTCTTCTACAATACTGACCTGTCTCTCTGTGCCCGTTGCGTTACCTGTACACCACGGAAGGAGAAACCCCAAGCTCTCTAGCCACTTGTCGCAGAGATTGACCTTGTCGTAAAAGATGTAGAGCATGATACACTTCAAACTCATTGAAATGCCTAATTTTGTCAGGGACTTCAATAAACAAGGCAATAATCAACATTCGTCACTATAACAACATCAGGAAGCTTACCAATTAGAAGTGGCCAGTGCCTTCCAAAATAAAAAATTCTCTATATTTGTTATTTGAGGTAATGTCTCTGTATTTAGGCCATGGATCTTTAAAATTTGGATCCAATGATAAAATTAATAATTCAATTTAAATATTGTCCAACTTTCAGCATCACAGCTTTAAAAAACAATTACTTATGCAATTTATTACAAGTGTTCCTCTAATTGTTTTGAGCAGTGTATTATCAATAATAAGAATCTAAGACGTGCATGGAAGCTTCTTGTAGGAAAACCAGAAGGAAAACGCCCAGTTAGTAGACCAAGAATGAGGTGGGATAATAACATTAACTATGATTTGAGGGAAGTGGATTATACGGGGAATGATTGGAAAACATTAGCTCAGTATAGGGATGTATGGAAAGCTTATGTCTTGCGGCCATGAACCTGCGGTTTCGATAGTGCCAGTGGGTTAGTTAGTTAAGAATCTCAATATAGTCTTTGTGTTCGATCTTCAATCATATTATATAATAAGTAGTCTTAACAACTTGAATAGCCTGATAGTACATTTGATGTGTGTATATGTGTGGAGGGGGGGGTGTATGTATATGTGTGTTCTTTGTCTTTTTAATTTGTTTTGTAGCAATTTTTTAAGATTATAAATATACAAAATGAGACTTTTTAAAAATAATTATACACATGGTCTTTTCATGGATGAATATAGATGTGCATTATTGTGAATATATATTGTATACATAGATATTATATATATATATATATATATATATATATATATATATATATTGTTTTTATACATTTTATATAGGTGTGTAGCCATGTAGGTATTTGTTTATATTATGTTTTTTTTCTCGTGGAAAAATTATGCACATATGGTCAAGCAGGCCCGTACGCAATGTAAATCCAAATTTATTTCCCTTCTTTTGAAAAAGGCAATAAATCCCATTCCATTTCCTTTCAACCAATTAGCGTCAATACCCATATCACTTGAACCGCAGACGGTATGAAGATCAAAACTGAACCGAAAGTGCATTTTTCGGTTCGGTATGGTAGCTTCGTTCTCCTCCCTACACTGGAATATTTATGAACTATGTCAATATCCTGTTCTCCTTGTAGCTACCCCTTCCCTCTTCACCCTTCCTGCCGCGCAATGTCTACGGCGCATCTCCCCTCTACCTCGGAACCTTCATATACGTGGTGCACTAACAGAACAGTATCATTCGATCATCCTAGCAGTCATCGTTTTGTTGTTTAAACGGATTCAAGATTGGAATCCGAGTCCAGGTCGCGATGCGACTGGAAGTCTAAATAGACAAGTTGATCTGAGGCCAAGAAGGGGCCTGTTTGAGTTAGTCCGGCAGTCCAGGGAAGAGGTGGTCCCTGAAACTCGGACGCAAGTATGAGTGTTGCGTGATGTATGGTATGTTGTTCATTTATTTATTTGTATGGCTATTTTGATCGTAGGATCAGAATTATTATTTTTGTTAATTTATTTTTACTCAGCCAACTTGTTTATATTAAATGTTATCTTTTAAACAACGCCCCTGTTTCATCATTCAAGTATACGTAGTTGTTTACTATCCTGTACGGAAATCACTCAAGTAGGAAACTATTCCGTGCTCCTTAACTATTATGCTGTTTAGCGTTCCTGAAACACAATTATTATCTTGTTCACTCACTGTATGTATTTAAAAATCAGTATTCTTCTATGTTAATATATATATATATATATATATGTTGTGGGATCACTTTACTTTATATATATATATATATATATAAAGTAAAGTGATCCCACAACAGGCCTCAGGAGGCCCTTGGGGTAGTAGGAGGTTAAGGCTCCCACTTTTTCTAGACATTCGGCACTTTGATGTCAGCCGGGATGTCAGCCCTGCGTGACGGCCGCCTTTACCCCAGAACAAGCGTCTGGTACTCATTTCCGTTAGAGGCTGAGTCGACCCCAGGGCCATAGTGCCGCCAGAGGGTTTGGGTCAGTTTAAAAATCCTGACCCCAACGGGACTTGAACCCTCGACCCTCCGGCTTGTAGCTCAGTGCCTTAACCACTACGCTACGGCGTGCCCCCATATATATATATATATCAGAGAAAGAAAGATGAATCAACGGCTGCCTTCTATGGGCCCAAGGCAAGCTACTTCCTGATAGATAACTTCTTTGAAAATCAGATCCACATTAATAGAAACAGCAATTACAAAACCCGATCCCGGATTAAAGGTAGCAGTTATTGTGGTTTATTATTTTGGTCAAGTACCGATCCGCGAGCGCACAAATGGTAGTCAGATCGTGGTTTGGGCTTCGCAACCCCCACAAATGGTAGTAATAGCGTGGTTTATTCTAAAGAGCTACAAATGGTAGCAGTAGTGTGGTTCGCAACCCCCACAAAACAACGCCACTTAATCAATAAAAAAACGATGTAAATGTACGAGTAATGAAACGCCTGCCAAGGTTATAAGTAAATCAAGTCATTAGGGGAAATCCCCAGCAAAATATGATGGAAGGGGAACATTTACGTCATAGAAATCTAGCAGTATATAATTACTATATTAAATTGTTATTTTGAACAGGTTTCAAACTTTAGTAGTTTAGATGGGGATTCTATTCCATCGTGCCATCTACATGAATTCAAGTAAAAAACGATAAAAAAACAAAACAAAAACACACACACACAATTTATTGTTGCATTATGTGAATAATTACCTGAAATATATATCCACCGCTGTGGTCTCGAGGTAGCGTGCTGCCTTGTCACGCAGCGGGCCCGGGTTCGATCCCGTTCGGGACAGTTTTTCTGGGTGAGGTTTTTATCGGGGTTTTTCCTCATCTGTAAGACAAATGTCAGGAAAACTTTAAGGCTCAAACGGTCCCCGAAATTATATGGCCATCATCATCTTCCTTATCATTATCATCATCCTTCACCGGTGTGGAAAGCAACGTGAAGTTACCACACCTACAATTTCCTAGTAAAGCTGCAAAGTATAGCATGAAAATGCTATGATTGCAGTGAAAGACCTGCCCTTGGGCAGAATTACTATGGATATATATATTTTTTTTTTCCAAGAAATGTGAGATATGCTTAAAAATGAAATGAGAAGTTGAGACTAAATTCATCATTAATAAATGAGTTGGAGAACATCTCACCTCACAAAGTTGCGTGTCTTCACGATACCGGTTTCAAAAGTATAGTATTACTTCCATCTTCAGTCAAATTCCAACTGTCGAAATATCGTCGTTAACATCATCTTCTGAACTGCCATCTGGTGTAGATTTTATGAACTTCGAGATTAAATTATTCTCGTCAGGGATATCGAAATTCAGTGCTTTATATTTATTTTTCTGAATGTATATCTTTTCCCAAATTGTTAATTCCACAGGTTTCTCCAAATGTTTCAAAAGTTTAGTGTCTTTTCCAATTTTATTATTTTCTAGCAAACTATGAGCTGCAATTGCCGATTTTTTCAATTTCACCATTTTTAATATTTCAAAGGTGTTCTTTTGTACGAATTTCTAAATTCCTTTTAGTTTTTCCTATATATATATATATATATATATATACTTTATTGCAGTCATTCCAACTGATTTCGTAAATTCCAGATTTTTTTACTATCTGGGACATTAACTTTCTTATTGGTTACTAGTAGATTATCCAGGCTAAATTTGTTAATCGGTGCTATAGTAATATCAAATTTGTTAAATATTTTTTGGAATTTTCTGTGTGTTTTAGGATGGTAAGCAATTTTCTTGAAATGTTTATTCTCTTTTGAACCAGGTTGTAGTGTGGTGTATTCTTTAAGTTTTTGTTGTTGTTTGAATCTCTTTAACTTATTTATTATTAACTCCTTTCCAAAACCATTTGACATAACAATGTTCAAAATGTGATTGAATTCCTTCTTAAAATTGTCTTCACTTAAGGGGATGTTGGTTAATCTGTATACTAAACTGTTGAATATTGCATGTTTATGAGCAATATGATTAAATCCTGAAGATTTAATGTAATTATCTGTATGGGTATCTTTCCTGTGTATATCGAATTCAATATTTTGATGATGTTCATTTCTAATTATCTTGAAGTCTAAAAATGGGATTTGATTATCTTTCTCTAGTTCCATGGTAAATTTAACAGATTCGTCCTGAAGGTTAAGTGATCTTAATGCATCTTCTGTATATTTTGGATTTATTATTGAGAAAACATCATCCACATATCTGTACCAACATTTAAATATCCATGGATAAGCGTTGGTGATGTGACATTCTAGATACCCCATAAACAAATTAGCCAAAAATGGTGACAGTGGATTGCCCAATGCTAAACCCGAAATCTGTTTATAAAATTTTCCATTGGCTATAGCGGGAACGTGTGTTATCACGTTATCAGATTAACCAACATGACGCTATCAGTCACTTTTTTTCGATCAAATAATGACAGGTGGTGTGATGTCATAGAATACCTGTTCAAATTGTTATCATTCTACAGTACTTACAATCAGACTGTGACCAGCTCCATGGGCTAGTGGTAAGCGTTTCTGACTAGAGTTCGTGAGGTCCCGCGTTCGATTCCCGGACAGACCATACGAATTCTTCCTTAAAGGGGAATATTCTTGTGATTGCCAATGGTGTGGAATTTAGGTTACGTCTCTCCTCGTGCTTCATTATCATTTATCATTCACCTTATTATCGGGGTAACGTAACTCCGCCTTCCAAGTGTCACAACCTAAGAAATGGGTTACAATTCCGACAATGTCAGGGAAGAAAGCCAGAAATGTTATAAAAGATAATCTGGTGGCATTAAAAAACTGCTAGTTTTATAAAACAAGCCCCAGAATACAAGCGAAGATTTTCCAGAATGTTCTCTAGATTTTGTTAAAACCTGAAAACTGTTTTTGTAGCATGGACGAGAGCGAAGAAGCAGCCATCGTTAAGTGTTTATATTGTTTCATGATGATATTCCCACACTTTTGTTTTGACTTCTCATTGCCAATAGTGTGGTAAGTGAGGAAGTGTTTTAACACGCGAGAGCATTTAATTGTAAGTTGAAAAAACACTTACTGTTAGATCGGAGGCTAATTCCACTCAGTCAAATATAGGGACTTGGATGCTAGAGCGGCATATGTTCAATCATAATTTAATCCACAATATTTAACATGGTAAGTAAAATAATCTGCTAAAATAATCTTATTTCCAGTATATATCCTCCAAATCATAATATAAATACACGATCACAAAATAATATCTTCTTAATACAGTAAACCGAAACATAGGATAACCCAACATATACTATCCCCACCTCTCGCAACTGGAATTCCCTACCACAGGAAAGATATATAAATTTATATTTACTCTAACTTTGGTTTGATCATTACCTCGTGTAATGTGCCTGAATTAATTGGTTTTCCCGTTCAAATCATGATTTTACATTTGTTAATGATGATAATAATAATGATAATAATAATAATAATAATAATAATAATATGTATTATAATATATGTTAGTAATATTATTATTATGTTTATCATATAAAATTTTGTGTGTACATGAAACTTAAATTGCAATTTTTCACGTTATTTTAAACCATTATAATTAATATACTATATATTCCGGGTTCGGATCCCGTCCATGCATTTATTTTTCTTATCATACCATATATATATATATATATATATATATATATATATGTCCACCGCTGTGGTCTCGAGGTAGCGTCCTGCCTTGTCACGCAACGGGCCCGGGTTCGATCCCCGGTCGGGGCAGTTTTTCTGGGTGAGGTTATTATCGGGGTTTTTCCTCACCTGTAAGACAAATGTCAGGAAAACTTTAAGGCCCAAACGGTCCCCGAAATCATATGGCCATCACCACCATCATCATCCTTATCATCATCATCATCATCATCCTTCACCGGTGTGGAAAGCAACGGGAAGCTACCACCTACAATTCCCTAGTAAAGCTGCAAGGATAGCATGAAAATGCTATGATTGCAGTGAAGGACCTGTCCTAGGGCAGAATTACTATGGATGGATATATATATATATATTTTTTTTCAAAACTGTCGAGAGCTTTAAGTTGGCTGTATACCCTTATTAACTCTATTCTTCTTCTTCGATAGGTGTTACAACTTCGTAGAAATTTTGATATTCTCAACAGTTTTCCTCCATTCGTTACGATTTTGAATTAGCCTTGGCCAGTTTCTTATTTCTAGCTTTTTTATATCTTTAATTATGTCATCTCTATACTTTTTTGGGGGTCTTGTATTATTGATTTTCCAATCATAATTTTTTCTGACTAATCTATCATCATCCATGTGGTTGATATTTCCAAGCCAAGCTACTCTTTGTCCCTTTGCCTTGCCTCTCGTTTGATGAATTAATTATTTTATTTGGAGGTTTTAATTAAAACACGAAAAATAAAATGTTTTTTTAAATATAAATATAAATATATTTTATGTGAATTTTATGTGGAATAGACATTGAATCGAACGGCACGAGTTGGGGATGGTCCCGTGGCAGTCTCTTCATAGATTAGATACTTTATATGAGGATAAATAAAAAAACTCTGAAATGAACAGGATTCTTTAAACATAAATAGGTTAGTTTCTATTTCAAATCTATGTGTAAGAGGTGTGGAATTAGTATGGATGTTGTGAACAAATACAGCGTCACATATAACGAGAATGAAAAATAGTTAATGTTGTTTTGCCATCTGCTGGCAAACAGATTTAACACAACTGTCACATTCTACCGTTATTACGTAGCTTGTGCTATATAACAAGGTCATTATAGACCTTGCAGAGCTCATTTCTTTATTCGTGTCCCTCCAACCATTACGGATGTTATCTCCACGTTCTACATTACATTCTTATTGTTAAGCACATAATACGTGTACGTGTAAACTTTACTAATTTATACATCGTTAAGATAAACCGCGTCTCAAAACTATTTCAAGAAGTAACACAGTAAACATATGCATGGGTTCCCTAGAATGTTCCTACAGTATAGATGATCCATCCATAGTAATTCTGCCCGAAGGCAGATCATTCACTGCAATCATAATTTTCATGCTATGATTGCAGCTTTACTATGGAATTTGTAGGTGTGGTAGCTTCCCGTTGCTTTCCACACCGGTGAAGGATGATGATGGTGATGATAACGATAAGGATGATGATGATGGCCATATGATTTCGGGGACCGTTTGGGCCTTAAAGTTTTCCTGACATTTGTCTTACAGGCGAGGAAAAACCCCGATAAAAACCTCACCCAGAAAAACTGTCCCGACCGGGGATCGAACCCGGGCCCGCTGCGTGACAAGGCAGCACGCTACCTCGAGACCACAGCGGTGGATATATATATATATGTATACACACACACATAATACAAATGACAGGAAACATAAGGCACAAATAATCCCCGAACACTGCCTGGCCATCATAATCATCCTGATCATATTCGCTTTGTTCAGTATTGTACCACTCTCGTGGGATTTCGTCTTCACGTTGTTCCGGTGTAAAAGATTACACACAGTTGTCGTTTGAAATCTCACAATCACTTTATTTACTTCTACAAGTTCTCAGTAGTAAATTAATCACAATTTTCACTTACAACAATTCTTATTTCAAAGTTTACTGTTTTACAATTGTACGGTGTTATGTAAGTTTCGAGAAAAATATGTTTAAAGTTTAAGTCAATCTTCACTATTTATTGTAGCGACAAACTAACAATATTGGATATTGCAAGTTACTTTCCTTGTTTGTAAGTCATACACCCACAATCTAAGAGCGGGAACATTTGCCACTTAGTTGTATGATACAAAATTCAGATTAGCATTTATGAAGATATGGTTTCATAGCCGTTTGTTGCAAACCATAAAATCTCTGATAGGACTTAGTGTTTACATTTTTTTGGAAAAACTGCACATAAACTAGTGTGAAATATTTTCAAAGTACTATAGAACAACAGTGCGCATTGCGCCAGAGTTTATAGAGCCAGCGATCACCCACAATCGAACCACACATCGATTATCATCCGTCGCTATGAAATTTAAATGACCAATATTTGCAATAAATCCCCAAATATGTGTTAAAAAAATATTAATTATATTAAAATTACCAAACGTTTATTAAAAATGAGTGTACACTTACTTATCACTCCCTAACGCTGATCCTATCAGCGATAACCCAAAACAGCGATAGGAAAGTCATAGACTAAGTAATATACTCTGTGGATAAAATAGCAGTTCGCATCACAATATTGTCTAACAGTGTCATAATATTGTGATTTGCATATTTAAATAAATACTTCAAAATTGTCTAACAATGTTATAAAAATTGTTTGAAAAAGTTTAAAATATTAAATAATGTTAGTAAATACAGAAGAAGAGCTATAGTTTACAACAATATAACAAATATCAAGCGCTAGTAGAAGTGCAGTTGAGCCCATTTTTTTAAAAATAATAAGTCCATATTGAAATATTTGACGCTAAAAGTGTGCGTACACTTACTTCATGAACCAGTGCAATAGATGACATCAAAATCTCAAATTCTTTAAAAGGGGGCGCTTAACCGGTTAATGTATAATATTGTCAAATTATTCCACAGTCTCATAAGTTCACTCGCTACAATTTGTCTTACAATTCAGCTCGCTTATCTCCTGCCAATGCACAACTCACAGACATCCGTCCTCGCCACATATTACATAGGCGGCGAGGAGCTTTCAACGCTTAGATTCACATAGAAACCTTTCGACACTGATCTTTCTGGAACAGGAATACAGAGATGCGTAGAAATATCTGGAATGACAGCCCAGATATTGCGCGGGTCTTTAACTCGCGAGCCGGCGACTCTCAATTATTTCCAACCAACGAGACCAATATTCTCGTCTTGTCCGCATAGTTCAAACGTCATTACGACGCGCCACAGTATGAATGTAAGAGTGAATAGTGTGTATTGTCTTAAAAGTTCGTATTATCTCGGAGGTGGCTCTGTAATTAAGAGGATTACTCATTAATGTCCTTGTGCGGCCAAAATTGTACACCTACCGTATTTTACGGTCTATAAGACGCTATGGGCTATAAGACGCACCTTAATTTTTAAGCAATTTAATAAATATAGGCCTATCATTTTTACCATTTTTATTATTAGATTGCAAAGGCAGATTAATAATATCATAGTTTATAAAATCCGGTTAAATACTGACAAACACGGTGAACGACCATTTTAAATTTTCATAGGATACGTTTTCATAGAATAACTTATAGGCCTAACCATAGTTATTAGCAATGGGTTATCGCTGGTTAAAAGTATAGTTATGAAGGCCGTTTTCAATTTTCATGGAATAACTCATAGAATACCTGTTGTAACCATAGTAATGAATTGGTTATGACTTCCATGCAGAGATTTTAGAGTGGTCATGACATGGAATCAGTCCCACTTCTTATTCACATTTACAAGTAAAATGAGTTAAAGATAATTACATTTCAGGGCTAAATACATCCTTTTATGCATATTTGTTGCATTTAAGTAGGTAAATAAATATAATGTTATTTACACCCCCCTAGACGATATTCTGGGTTTATAATGGCGGGAGTGAGTGTGTTAGCAAGCTTGTGAATCTCTGCAACTCATGTTCGTCGCATCGGTGCACTGCTGCTGACAGTTGAATCTAATGTTGCCAGATAGAGATAGGTTTCCCCCAGCATCGAATATATATATATAGCCATTTTTAAGATTGGCGGAAATTATAAATCAAACGCTGGACATCTTCATATTAATTTCGAGTATAAGACGCACCTGAATTTTGGAGTAAATTTTTCTAAGAAAAAATGCGATTAAAGTCCTTAAAATACGGTATGTGTGACTTAGAGTTTAAAATCCTCACCGCCAAGTCGTATCTCTCTAAGACCCGGATGGTGTAGGACATCTAAAAGTCCCTACAAAGGGAGAAAAGGGAGAGTTTAAACCATAAATAAAAAGAATCCCTGGTTTAAACTAAATTAACGAAATAAATAGAAGATGGCATTGACAAAGAAATTGTCAACCATTGCATGCCGAAAAACCTACTTGAAATTTCTACTAGAAAAGTGATGTGATGTACAAAGGCCGTGTCCAATGAATTACCTGCCGTTTTTAACTTCAAGACACTAAAATTCTGCGCCAAATCTCTCATTTAAACTAAATAGAAGTAACGCAGCACCTGACTTGGTAGATTTGATAACCCTCACTACCTGCTGTCCGTACCGCGTCCCACCTCACTTAAATCAGCTGTTATTCAGGCAGGACGTTCATCTGCTCCGTAATGTGGGTTGACATTACTACATTCTGGTTTCAATTCCTGTGCTTTATGTTAAAATAAATAATAGTTAAAAAAACTAAAACAGCACGCTTTATTAGAAAACCGAACTCAAAAATGAAAAATAATTTTAATTTCCAACACGCTTGGGATAAATTTAAAGTGGTCAACAAAAAAAATCATCTCCAACACATATAGAATAAAACTAGAGTTATCAACAAAAATAAAATAGTTTTACCATCAAAAGCGTGGGGTGCTCTATATCAATTAATATATTTGATCATATTTGAAGAGAAAAATTATACGCTCAGACCGGGACTTGAACCCGGGACCCTTGGTTCTCTAGACCAAGTGCTCTACCAACTGAGCTACCTGAGCAAGTACCGATCCAAACGCAAATCTTTCTCTATATACATTGTAATTCCCATCCACCAAATGCTGTGAAGCCATGCTTCTATCTTGCAAATGGCGGCTCCTTTATTAAGAAGACATATTTGGGAATTATACATTACAGCCAGTACGGCTTTTTCCAAGTTTTTATTATTGATTTCGTACATCTCAATGATGGATAAATCATATTGAAGAGAAAAATTATACGCTCAGACCGGTACTTGAACCCGGGACCCTTGGTTCTCTAGACCAAGTGCTCTACCAACTGAGCTACCTGAGCAAGTACCGATCCAAACGCAAATCTTTCTCTATATACATTGTAATTCCCATCCACCAAATGCTGTGAAGCCATGCTTCTACCTTGCAAATGGCGGCTCCTTTATTAAGAAGACATATTTGGGAATTATACATTACAGCCAGTACGGCTTTTTCCAAGTTGCAAGGTAGAAGCATGGCTTCACAGCATTTGGTGGATGGGAATTACAATGTACATAGAGAAAGATTTGCGTTTGGATCGGTACTTGCTCAGGTAGCTCAGTTGGTAGAGCACTTGGTCTAGAGAACCAAGGGTCCCGGGTTCAAGTCCCGGTCTGAGCGTATAATTTTTCTCTTCAAATATGATTTATCCATCATTGAGATGTACGAAATCAATAATAAAAACTTGGAAAAAGCCGTACTGGCTGTAATGTATAATTCCCAAATATGTCTTCTTAATAAAGGAGCCGCCATTTGCAAGATAGAAGCATGGCTTCACAGCATTTGGTGGATGGGAATTACAATGTATATAGAGAAAGATTTGCGTTTAGATCGGTACTTGCTCAGGTAGCTCAGTTGGTAGAGCACTTGGTCTAGAGAACCAAGGGTCCCGGGTTCAAGTCCCGGTCTGAGCGTATAATTTTTCTCTTCAAATATGATTTATCCATCATTGAGATGTACGAAATCAATAATAAAAACTTGGAAAAAGCCGTACTGGCTGTAATGTATAATTCCCAAATATGTCTTCTTAATAAAGGAGCCGCCATTTGCAAGATAGAAGCATGGCTTCACAGCATTTGGTGGATGGGAATTACAATGTATATAGAGAAAGATTTGCGTTTAGATCGGTACTTGCTCAGGTAGCTCAGTTGGTAGAGCACTTGGTCTAGAGAACCAAGGGTCCCGGGTTCAAGTCCCGGTCTGAGCGTATAATTTTTCTCTTCAAATATGATTTATCCATCATTGAGATGTACGAAATCAATAATAAAAACTTGGAAAAAGCCGTACTGGCTGTAATGTATAATTCCCAAATATGTCTTCTTAATAAAGGAGCCGCCATTTGCAAGATAGAAGCATGGCTTCACAGCATTTGGTGGATGGGAATTACAATGTATATAGAGAAAGATTTGCGTTTAGATCGGTACTTGCTCAGGTAGCTCAGTTGGTAGAGCACTTGGTCTAGAGAACCAAGGGTCCCGGGTTCAAGTCCCGGTCTGAGCGTATAATTTTTCTCTTCAAATATGATTTATCCATCATTGAGATGTACGAAATCAATAATAAAAACTTGGAAAAAGCCGTACTGGCTGTAATGTATAATTCCCAAATATGTCTTCTTAATAAAGGAGCCGCCATTTGCAAGATAGAAGCATGGCTTCACAGCATTTGGTGGATGGGAATTACAATGTATATAGAGAAAGATTTGCGTTTAGATCGGTACTTGCTCAGGTAGCTCAGTTGGTAGAGCACTTGGTCTAGAGAACCAAGGGTCCCGGGTTCAAGTCCCGGTCTGAGCGTATAATTTTTCTCTTCAAATATGATTTATCCATCATTGAGATGTACGAAATCAATAATAAAAACTTGGAAAAAGCCGTACTGGCTGTAATGTATAATTCCCAAATATGTCTTCTTAATAAAGGAGCCGCCATTTGCAAGATAGAAGCATGGCTTCACAGCATTTGGTGGATGGGAATTACAATGTATATAGAGAAAGATTTGCGTTTAGATCGGTACTTGCTCAGGTAGCTCAGTTGGTAGAGCACTTGGTCTAGAGAACCAAGGGTCCCGGGTTCAAGTCCCGGTCTGAGCGTATAATTTTTCTCTTCAAATATGATTTATCCATCATTGAGATGTACGAAATCAATAATAAAAACTTGGAAAAAGCCGTACTGGCTGTAATGTATAATTCCCAAATATGTCTTCTTAATAAAGGAGCCGCCATTTGCAAGATAGAAGCATGGCTTCACAGCATTTGGTGGATGGGAATTACAATGTATATAGAGAAAGATTTGCGTTTAGATCGGTACTTGCTCAGGTAGCTCAGTTGGTAGAGCACTTGGTCTAGAGAACCAAGGGTCCCGGGTTCAAGTCCCGGTCTGAGCGTATAATTTTTCTCTTCAAATATGATTTATCCATCATTGAGATGTACGAAATCAATAATAAAAACTTGGAAAAAGCCGTACTGGCTGTAATGTATAATTCCCAAATATGTCTTCTTAATAAAGGAGCCGCCATTTGCAAGATAGAAGCATGGCTTCATAGCATTTGGTGGATGGGAATTACAATGTATATAGAGAAAGATTTGCGTTTAGATCGGTACTTGCTCAGGTAGCTCAGTTGGTAGAGCACTTGGTCTAGAGAACCAAGGGTCCCGGGTTCAAGTCCCGGTCTGAGCGTATAATTTTTCTCTTCAAATATGATTTATCCATCATTGAGATGTACGAAATCAATAATAAAAACTTGGAAAAAGCCGTACTGGCTGTAATGTATAATTCCCAAATATGTCTTCTTAATAAAGGAGCCGCCATTTGCAAGATAGAAGCATGGCTTCACAGCATTTGGTGGATGGGAATTACAATGTATATAGAGAAAGATTTGCGTTTAGATCGGTACTTGCTCAGGTAGCTCAGTTGGTAGAGCACTTGGTCTAGAGAACCAAGGGTCCCGGGTTCAAGTCCCGGTCTGAGCGTATAATTTTTCTCTTCAAATATGATTTATCCATCATTGAGATGTACGAAATCAATAATAAAAACTTGGAAAAAGCCGTACTGGCTGTAATGTATAATTCCCAAATATGTCTTCTTAATAAAGGAGCCGCCATTTGCAAGATAGAAGCATGGCTTCACAGCATTTGGTGGACGGGAATTACAATGTATATAGAGAAAGATTTGCGTTTAGATCGGTACTTGCTCAGGTAGCTCAGTTGGTAGAGCACTTGGTCTAGAGAACCAAGGGTCCCGGGTTCAAGTCCCGGTCTGAGCGTATAATTTTTCTCTTCAAATATGATTTATCCATCATTGAGATGTACGAAATCAATAATAAAAACTTGGAAAAAAGCCGTACTGGCTGTAATGTATAATTCCCAAATATGTCTTCTTAATAAAGGAGCCGCCATTTTCAAGATAGAAGCATGGCTTCACAGCATTTGGTGGATGGGAATTACAATGTATATAGAGAAAGATTTGCGTTTAGATCGGTACTTGCTCAGGTAGCTCAGTTGGTAGAGCACTTGGTCTAGAGAACCAAGGGTCCCGGGTTCAAGTCCCGGTCTGAGCGTATAATTTTTTCTCTTCAAATATGATTTATCCATCATTGAGATGTACGAAATCAATAATAAAAACTTGGAAAAAAGCCGTACTGGCTGTAATGTATAATTCCCAAATATGTCTTCTTAATAAAGGAGCCGCCATTTGCAAGATAGAAGCATGGCTTCACAGCATTTGGTGGACGGGAATTACAATGTATATAGAGAAAGATTTGCGTTTAGATCGGTACTTGCTCAGGTAGCTCAGTTGGTAGAGCACTTGGTCTAGAGAACCAAGGGTCCCGGGTTCAAGTCCCGGTCTGAGCGTATAATTTTTCTCTTCAAATATGATTTATCCATCATTGAGATGTACGAAATCAATAATAAAAACTTGGAAAAAGCCGTACTGGCTGTAATGTATAATTCCCAAATATGTCTTCTTAATAAAGGAGCCGCCATTTGCAAGATAGAAGCATGGCTTCATAGCATTTGGTGGATGGGAATTACAATGTATATAGAGAAAGATTTGCGTTTGGATCGGTACTTGCTCAGGTAGCTCAGTTGGTAGAGCACTTGGTCTAGAGAACCAAGGGTCCCGGGTTCAAGTCCCGGTCTGAGCGTATAATTTTTCTCTTCAAATATGATTTATCCATCATTGAGATGTACGAAATCAGTAATAAAAACTTGGAAAAAGCCGTACTGGCTGTAATGTATAATTCCCAAATATGTCTTCTTAATAAAGGAGCCGCCATTTGCAAGATAGAAGCATGGCTTCACAGCATTTGGTGGATGGGAATTACAATGTATATAGAGAAAGATTTGCGTTTGGATCGGTACTTGCTCAGGTAGCTCAGTTGGTAGAGCACTTGGTCTAGAGAACCAAGGGTCCCGGGTTCAAGTCCCGGTCTGAGCGTATAATTTTTCTCTTCAAATATGATTTATCCATCATTGAGATGTACGAAATCAATAATAAAACTTGGAAAAAGCCGTACTGGCTGTAATGTATAATTCCCAAATATGTCTTCTTAATAAAGGAGCCGCCATTTGCAAGATAGAAGCATGGCTTCACAGCATTTGGTGGATGGGAATTACAATGTATATAGAGAAAGATTTGCGTTTGGATCGGTACTTGCTCAGGTAGCTCAGTTGGTAGAGCACTTGGTCTAGAGAACCAAGGGTCCCGGGTTCAAGTCCCGGTCTGAGCGTATAATTTTTCTCTTCAAATATGATTTATCCATCATTGAGATGTACGAAATCAATAATAAAAACTTGGAAAAAGCCGTACTGGCTGTAATGTATAATTCCCAAATATGTCTTCTTAATAAAGGAGCCGCCATTTGCAAGATAGAAGCATGGCTTCATAGCATTTGGTGGATGGGAATTACAATGTATATAGAGAAATATTTGCGTTTGGATCGATACTTGCTCAGGTAGCTCAGTTGGTAGAGCACTTGGTCTAGAGAACCAAGGGTCCCGGGTTCAAGTCCCGGTCTGAGCGTATAATTTTTCTCTTCAAATATGATTTATCCATCATTGAGATGTACGAAATCAATAATAAAAACTTGGAAAAAGCCGTACTGGCTGTAATGTATAATTCCCAAATATGTCTTCTTAATAAAGGAGCCGCCATTTGCAAGATAGAAGCATGGCTTCACAGCATTTGGTGGATGGGAATTACAATGTATATAGGGAAAGATTTGCGTTTGGATCGGTACTTGCTCAGGTAGCTCAGTTGGTAGAGCACTTGGTCTAGAGAACCAAGGATCCCGGGTTCACGTCCCGGTCTGAGCGTATAATTTTTCTCTTCAAATATGATTTATCCATCATTGAGATGTACGAAATCAATAATAAAAACTTGGAAAAAGCCGTACTGTCTGTAATGTAAAATTCCCAAATATGTCTTCTTAATAAAGGAGCCGCCATTTGCAAGATAGAAGCATGGCTTCACAGCATTTGGTGGATGGGAATTACAATGTATATAGAGAAAGATTTGCGTTTGGATCGGTACTTGCTCAGGTAGCTCAGTTGGTAGAGCACTTGGTCTAGAGAACCAAGGGTCCCGGGTTCAAGTCCCGGTCTGAGCGTATAATTTTTCTCTTCAAATATGATGTATCCATCATTGAGATGTACGAAATCAGTAATAAAAACTTGGAAAAAGCCGTACTGGCTGTAATGTATAATTCCCAAATATGTCTTCTTAATAAAGGAGCCGCCATTTGCAAGATAGAAGCATGGCTTCACAGCATTTGGTGGATGGGAATTACAATGTATATAGAGAAAGATTTGCGTTTGGATCGATACTTGCTCAGGTAGCTCAATTGGTAGAGCACTTGGTTTAGAGAACCAAGGGTCCCGGGTTCAAGTCCCGGTCTGAGCGTATAATTTTTCTCTTCAAATACGATTTATCCATCATTGAGATGTACGAAATCAATAATAAAACTTGGAAAAAGCCGTACTGGCTGTAATGTATAATTCCCAAATATGTCTTCTTAATAAAGGAGCCGCCATTTGCAAGATAGAAGCATGGCTTCACAGCATTTGGTGGATGGGAATTACAATGTATATAGAGAAAGATTTGCGTTTGGATCGGTACTTGCTCAGGTAGCTCAGTTGGTAGATCACTTGGTCTAGAGAACCAAGGGTCCCGGGTTCAAGTCCCGGTCTGAGCGTATAATTTTTCTCTTCAAATATGATTTATCCATCATTGAGATGTACGAAATCAGTAATAAAAACTTGGAAAAAGCCGTACTGGCTGTAATGTATAATTCCCAAATATGTCTTCTTAATAAAGGAGCCGCCATTTGCAAGATAGAAGCATGGCTTCACAGCATTTGGTGGATGGGAATTACAATGTATATAGAGAAAGATTTGCGTTTGGATCGGTACTTGCTCAGGTAGCTCAGTTGGTAGAGCACTTGGTCTAGAGAACCAAGGGTCCCGGGTTCAAGTCCCGGTCTGAGCGTATAATTTTTCTCTTCAAATACGATTTATCCATCATTGAGATGTACGAAATCAATAATAAAACTTGGAAAAAGCCGTACTGGCTGTAATGTATAATTCCCAAATATGTCTTCTTAATAAAGGAGCCGCCATTTGCAAGATAGAAGCATGGCTTCACAGCATTTGGTGGATGGGAATTACAATGTATATAGAGAAAGATTTGCGTTTGGATCGGTACTTGCTCAGGTAGCTCAGTTGGTAGAGCACTTGGTTTAGAGAACCAAGGGTCCCGGGTTCAAGTCCCGGTCTGAGCGTATAATTTTTCTCTTCAAATATGATTTATCCATCATTGAGATGTACGAAATCAATAATAAAAACTTGGAAAAAGCCGTACTAGTTGTAGTGTATAATTCCCAAATATGTCTTCTTAATAAAGGAGCCGCCATTTGCAAGATAGAAGCATGGCTTCACAGCATTTGGTGGATGGGAATTACAATGTATTTAGAGAAAGATTTGCGTTTGGATCGGTACTTGCTCAGGTAGCTCAGTTGGTAGAGCACTTGGTTTAGAGAACCAAGGGTCCCGGGTTCAAGTCCCGGTCTGAGCGTATAATTTTTCTCTTCAAATATGATTTATCCATCATCGAGATGTACGAAATCAATAATAAAAAAAATATATTTGATACTAAACATATATTGGTAAAAGTAAAGTCTCTAAGAAGAAAATGTAAAAATCATAAAAAGTACCCCACGCTTTTGATGGTAAAATTATTTTCTTATTGTTGATAACTCTAGTTTTATTCTATATGTGTTGGGGATGATTTTATTGTTGACCACTTTAAATTTATCCCAAGCGTGTTGGAAATTAAAATTATTTTTCATTTTTGAGTTCGGTTTTCTAATAAAGCGTATTGTTTTAGTTTTTTAAAAACTATTATTTACTTTTTATTTTTTAGTTTTAATAATTTACAGAATAAGATAAAAATGTAAATATCTTTAAATTCGATACTATTGTAGTATGAGCTAAATGTATTACTCTTCTAAAAATCAAAATCCTCCCCAGCCGGATTTGAACCAGCGACCTATGGATTACTGAAATTATATACCACTAGCTCACTGCTCTACCAACTGAGCTCTTACAACGATAGACTAAAAAGTCGACAAGTCCGCAACCTATTATACCAGTTGTAATTTTTTTTTATTTTCTGATGATTCTGTCCAGGATTTTAGAAACAAAATATGAAATTATTGCAGTGTCACGGGTCATTTACAAGTATACAAAGTTTCAAGTCGATCCAATGTTTCTAAGTGGGTGAAAATCGTGTTCAAAGATTCCGTTACATAAATACAAAGACACTTTTTTTTATTTTCTGATGATTCAGGCCAGGAATTTAGAAAATAAATATGAAATCATTGTATTGTCACGAGTTCTTTATAAGTATACAAAATTTCAAGTCGATCCAATTATTTTAAGTGGGTGAAAATCGCGTTGAAAGATTCAATTACATAGATAGATACAGGTCAAGCTAATATAAAGCGTGGAAAACGGCAACTAATATTTTGTACAGGCTCTTGGTACATCTAAACGATTCTCTGGAAGAATTTTCAAGGTGGGTTTCGTCATGCGATGGTTGACAAGTTCCCTTGTGAAAATAAATCAATAGGAAATATTTAGGTAGGAGATCTGGAGGGAGCAAAGAAGCGTGAAACAAACAGGAAGACAAACATATGGTGATGATACGACGCAAACGGGGGAAAATGGGATTTGTAGTAAGAGTCTGTCACAGAATAGGATCCGCTGGGAGGCATTTCTGGACTGTCAAAATAACGTTTACATTTTTTTTCGGATATTGTGTTTATTGTGACCTATTTCTAAATACTACACAGTACATGGATTACAATT
This sequence comes from Diploptera punctata, assembly GCA_030220185.1. Taxonomy (NCBI): domain Eukaryota; kingdom Metazoa; phylum Arthropoda; class Insecta; order Blattodea; family Blaberidae; genus Diploptera; species Diploptera punctata. The sequence continues at coordinate 103,833 of JASPKZ010009790.1, forward strand.
CCCGCAGGGAACATGTCGAACAAATGTCAATGAAATTCACTGCAAGCAATTTTGTAGCGTCAAATTAAACAAAAATATATTGTAGAAAAATCTAATAACAAATGTAGGCCTAAGTACGGAATTTGTAATTGAATAATAGAGGGACTTCGAGTAATTTGGGCCCCTTTTTGAATTTGTTCTTTTTTCTGTTTTTAATTAAGGGTTTTGAATTGTGTTTAATTACAGTGATTATCATTAGTGTTGTAACTATGAAATAACATTGTTATTTTATTCAAATATGCAAACATCTTCATAATTTATAAACTTTTTTACATTACAAGAAAGAACCACTTTAACCTCCATATTCGGATAAAGTGGACTTCAGAGTCCACATTCGCTTTTAGTATATTTTTAAGTTCATTTACTCTACTAATTTATACAGACAGGCACAAATTAATATGAAGATATTAATGACTGATAAAAAATAAAAAGCGTTGATATTTATTCAATGTTTTAAAAAATTACTGTTCATTATAATATTCACACGTCATTCAACTGCAGAAAGCGACGGTATTTGGGTTTAGTAAAATTACAAGGATCCATCCATAGTAATTCTGCCCGAAGGCAAGTCCTTCACTGCAATCATAGCATTTTCAAGCTATGCTTGCAGCTTTACCAGGGAATTGTAGGTGTGGTAGCTTCCTGTTGCTTTCCACACCGGTGAAGGATGATGATGATAATGATATGGATGATGACCATATGATTTCGGGGACCGTTTGGGCCTTAAAGTTTACCTGACATTTGTCTTACAGGTGAGGAAAAAACTCCGATAAAAACCTCACCCAGAAAAACTGCCCCGACCGGGGATCGAACCCGGGTCCGTTGCGTGACAAGGCAGCACGCTACCTCGAAACCACAGCGGTGGGCAATTACAAGGATATAAAATGAAATAAATTAAGTGAATGGTTTTTAATCCTAATTGATAAAATATACTTATTCGTGTAAAGTGGACCCGGTCCTCGTGGAGGGCCCGCATTAACCGAATTCCTTTGTTATGTTTAATGATTTTATACAGCCACCATGTCACATAATATCAGACCAAACACGTCAGTATATTAAAACAGCTTCTACATAATATAATATATTCAGGAGTTTTTTTTCAAAATTTGTAATAATCAATAGCAGAAATTATGAATTGATTCTTAGCTGGAAAAACTTTTAAAGTGGTCATTTTCATAAATATCACAAATAAACCCTTCATCGCACAAAGAATAAAAGAAACTGGTCTTTAACCCGTCGAAGTTGTTGAGGCGAAGAAGTTAAAATATGTTTTGTTCGAGGGCAGCACCAATTAAATAAGATATTAACAGGGTCCACATTACCCGAACTTCCCTATGCCTGAGAGTGTTCATGTATTAAATCTTCAATTCACAGATGTACAATTTATTGATATACAGAGATCGCTGTGGTCTCGAGGTAGCGTGTTCATGCCTTGTCACGCAGAGGGCCCAGATTCGATTCCCGGTCGGGACAGGCTCCTGGGTGAGGTTTTTTGCGGGGTTTCTCCTCATCTGTAAAACAAATGTCAGCACGCTGAGGGCCCATCGGTCCCGAAGATAATTCTGCCATCATTAACATCTTCATAATTTCAATGGTGTGGAAAGCAACGGAAAGGTACCACACCTACAATATAATTCTCTAATAAAGCTGCAAAAGAATAGTATGAAAATGCTATGATTGCAGTGAAAGACCTGCCCTATAGAAGAGAATACTTATTATGAATGTTTACAGATATTTCTGTGCCTAAAATTTTATTTTTTTTCTGTACTCGCTCTATCCATCCACTCCATGTCCTCCAATCCTCATTCCTGTTGCTGTTTCTTGCATCCATGAGATTCGAGGTCTTACTTTCTTTCTTCTTCCAGGTGGAATCATTCCAATGTTTCTCTGCGTAACCTTTCTTCTTGCATTCGTCGTTCATGCCCATACTAAATGAATTGCTTATAGTAAAGTAAAAATAAAGTAACGTGATCCTACTACAGGCCTCAGGAGACCCTTGGGGTATTAGGAGGTTAAAGCTCCCACTTTTTCCAGACAATCGGCACTTAATGTCAACCGGGTTGTCAGTCCTGCGTGACGGCCGCTGTTTAATGACGTTCCGGGTTCTTGTTGTAGCACAAGATGGAGAGATGCTTGATTCACACAATAGCTAGTGACTCTATTGGTATTTCTATGCTGGGATAGAGTTCGGCCGTCCAAGCACTTAAACGGGCTTGATGTGTGGACTGTATACAAAAACACTCACTACGAGTACATAGAAAACTAATTTATTTAGAAACTTAAATTCAGTGAAAATAACACGTGGTAACTTACGTTAGCAATGAGGCGCTCTGCACGATGAAGTCACAAATCACGTTATTTGGTATTGGGCGCGAATTAAACTTGCCACAAATACTTTTCTCACTTTACCTATACTTAAGTCCTAATCGTGGACTCAATGATCTTCTTAGATCCTACAATTATATCGAGAAATGCCGTATCACTTCCCGGACACTGGAAGTGCGGCCACTTCGACCGACGACGAAACCAAGAGTGTGGATGCCTCGTGTTTGCAATTCCTTCCTGCAAAGCACCAACAACTTAATAAAACAAAATATCACTGAAATAAAACTTAAAAAACTAAAATATCTCTAATAAACTTGATAGACTGAAATAGTCTCCAACCGCCATTACCCCTTGAACAAGCGTCTGGTACTCATTTCCGTTAGAGGCTGAGTCGACCGTAGGGACATAATGCCGCCAGAAGGTTTGGGTAAGTTTAAAAATCCTGACCCCGCCGGTACTCAAACCCTCGATCTTCCGGCTTTTATGATAGCACCTTAACCACTACGCTACGGCGTATTAATTGTTTATATATTATGTAATCTACTACTGAATATGTAATATTCTCTATATATATTTATATATGACATAAAAAGAAAAATAAATACCTGAATCGGGAATCATGTCATAATTGGCTTTCATTGCTAAATGTTAAAAATTTAGTTATAATATGCACATAATAGTATGTTGGTATAAATGAGATTAATAGACTTCGACACTGTTTAATCGATCAACATGAAAGTTGGCTCATATCTTTTTTTTTTTCATGGAAAGGATTTGTACGCTATCTGTTATATTCTAAAACCATTAGATGTAAGAGTTCACCGGAAACTAAAATTTTAAAAATCGCTCTAGAGGTCGGAATTGTCAATGTTTCACAACGAAACTCAGTATATCCTATTGAAATAAACCGACGTAGGTATTAACCAAAATTCAGCCAAATTCGACCGTTAGAATTGGGGATTTACCTGAAATTCTAAATTAGAAATTGACTCTAGCAACCACCGTGTTTGGTTCGTCGCAGTGTATACTATATAATTTAATTAACCCTTAATACTTCATTTATTTGGGCGTTCCAACGCACGCTGAGTAATAGCTAGTATATTGCGATGGAAGTGTGGGAAGTGTATCTTAATAGAATCGGGAAAAGTTAGAAAAAAACGAGACGAAGTCCAATTTTTTTCTACTTCCGAGATTTTTTTTAAATACTTCCCTCACATGTAATGGATACTATTTTTGGACGATGTAGGTCATCGTCTTCATGGTAGGTCGTCGGCCTGTTCCGCTCTCAGAATTCATCTTCCCATCGTCTTCTAAGATGTCCCACATCTCTATAGTCTTGAGGTTGGTACAACAGTGCTTGTTTTATTAGCCTAGAAGAGTCCATTCTTAAAATATATTAATGTCATTTTTGTTTATAGTTTTGTACTTTTTCATTTAGATTAAACATTTTGAGTTCTTGCCTAATTGTTTTACTAGGAATGTAGTCTCTTAGGATATACCCTGCAACGTATCTGAGGAATTTAATCTCTGATGTTTCTAGTAATCTTCTGTCTGATCTATCCATGGCTCAATTCTCTGATCCGTATGTCACAATGGGAACTGCCATTACCTTATAAAACTTTAGCATTGTTTCTTTAATTGTTCTTGTTTGTAGTGTTCATGTAATAGTCCCACACATACTTTGAAATTTATAATTTTATTTTCATGTATAACATGTTCCCAATTGTAAGATATGTGGCATCCTAAATATTTAAAACTCTGTACTTGTTCGATGTTCTAACATATTTTTTTGACGATGGATACCAATATTAATTAAATTATTGTAATAAGTAAATTAAGGGGAGAGGATGCTATTTTTGGTAAAAAAATAAGACATTTTCAAAAAACATTTTTTGCTCTAAAATACTCTGTGATATGTGTGTAACATTTTATGCACATTTGTAACTTTATCAGACGTTGAGGAGCCATTTTAAAGTGCCTCCGCTCTGGATTTTAAATAGCACACTCCTCCTTTTGATTGTTGTTTCTCGTAACTTCATTTTTTTCTCTTTTTCTTTCTTTTTTTTTTTGCTACATTGCTAGACAGAAAGTGATATATCTTCTGAACTATTATAGATACATGCATGAAATTTTGAACACACACTCTTGAGACAAGGAGAACACTTTTCTCTATAACAGAAATTAGTTATTTGATTTTATTAAAAAAATATGTCTGGTTTGTTTTAAGAAAAGGAAATAAAAAAGTGTTGTTAAATTTTAATTGTCCATGTTACAACTTTAGGGACAAATACTAAAATTATGTTACAGAGAGTTTGTAGAGCATGCTTTTACTAATCAAATGTAACAAATTCTGTGAAGGATCTTCAAAATTGGCTAAGATATATCGGTTTTAGTAAACCCCTCACTGAGTACATTTTTTGAAAATTTGGGCCCCCAATTTTTTTCAATTTTTTTATTTTTGGTTAAATTGCTATAGCCATGAGCTCTTAACATACAAAAAAAATAATATACACCAAATAGGAAAAAAGTTTTAAAAATACCATCCTCTCTCCTTAAAACAATAAATATAAATGATTACTATGATTGAGTAACAAATGAAAGTCATAACAATTTTACTTACCTCATACGTTAATCATCAACTTCGTTACTCCAAGGGCTAGGGAATTGCCCGTTCCGATTTCATAATGCATCAGCCCAGCGTTTCCTAGGTCTTCCGACATCACATCTTCCTCTTGCTTGATAATTTCTTGCTAACAGTGTACATCTCTCCTCACTCATTCCATTCATGTCATCAGTCCACTTTTGTCTATAATTCGTGACTTTATCCAATAAAGGCTGCACTTTTAATTCTTCTCTCATATCTTCATTTGTAATTCTATCAAGTGTTGTACAAACGTATATCCTTTAACTTGTCTGTGGAACCTTATCTCAGCCATCTGTATTCTATCTGTCTGTTTTTTTCGTTGGAGTCCCAAGTTTCACAACCATACAATATTGTCGGGATTGCCATAACTTCAAATATTTTTATTTTTGTTTCTATTTAATTGTATTTTTTAACGTTCTCTGTATTATCACATATACCGTCTCAAATGTATTTATTTTCGAATCAATATATCTTTCCATATTGAAGCTAATATCGGAGCCCAAATATTTCTAACTAGATACCTGTTCTATACTTTGGTTTTCTAAAACAATTTTAGATCTCACTGGATATTTTCCTCTAAAAGCCATGATCTTTGTTTTTTTTACTGATACCATACGTTAATAAATACTCAGTATTAGTGCTAGAGTTTACTTTTGTTTCCATAGCAACCAGACAATTCTGTTTTTATTTGTAGGGTTTTTCTTGGGATTCTCCCATTTCCCGAATTTCGTCACACCAACATTCTCCCATTCATGTAATTTCCTTTCTCACTCATTCATTTCATATCACTCTGACGTTAATATAGTCATCACCTCATCATCATCATCATCATCATCCAGGGATTAAGCACGTTGGCTCGTTCCGGTTTCATGAAAGCTAGACTTGTTAAAATTGTTCAGACCATCTTTTATGTGGGCGTCCAACATTTCTCCTTCCGTGCGGTTTATAATTCAGCAATAATTTTGGAAATCTTCCTTTTGGCATTCTATCAATATGTTCTTCCCAGTCGTTCCTATATTTAATTATTCGGTCTGTAAGTTTGAAAATATTTAGTTCCTTTCTTATATCTTCATTTCTTTTCTTAACCAGCAGAGTATATCCTGCTATATTTTTTTAAAAATCTCATCTCAGCTGATTCCAATCTTTGTTCTTGTCTTTTAGTGATCGTCCAACATTCTAATCCATACATTAATACGGGAACAGCAATTACTTTATAAAATTTTATTTTTGTTTCTTTTCTTGTCTTTTTAAGCGTTCTTTTAATAGTGCCACACACTTGATTAAATTTATTTATTTTGTCATTAATATTTTAATATAGTTTATTTTCAATTTACGCACCACTTTAAATTGACTAGATGATGTATTCTTGTATTGTGTACAGATATGAGCGTAAGATGAGTGTATATGTATGTGGTTGAGTAGTATAAAGTGTACTATATGAGGGATAAAGATGAAGAGAAAAAAGAAGGTAAACCCGGTGCCGACACTTAGCCTACTTCTGTCGAAAAGCACCAAGCGGGTCGCCAGGCTTAATTTCCCATCGACGGACGAATCGCTATCAACAGCACCACATGTCTTCTCAATATTTATACTGCGGAGAGATTTACAATTTAATGCAGGAATCTGGTGCACAATCTAGCGATTAAAAATATTACACCACCACCCCACCTGGCATCAAAATAGAAAATTTTGCAGTTAACTTAATTTAATATAATCAATTTAAAATTTAAATTTTTCAACCCTGTCAGGTATCGCACCTGGGACCAGCTGGTCAGGAAGCAGGTATGGTAACACCTGAAGCAGTACGGGAGACTAGGACAGAGAAAAAAAAATACTGAAATTCTAATAGCCAATAGCTGCCGACGACGCTGGAAAACCGCTGATGTCAAAAGCGTCGCAAAACAACAACAGTTAGTAGCGAGCATCCTTCTGCTGATGATGGAAGTCGGTTTCCTAAATATCTCCAGTACTTAAAAGTTAAAAAAGTATCTATTTTAGGACGACGGCACCTTCCAGGTATTTAATTTAATATTTTACTTTGTTAATGTTAATGCTGTTGAAATTTCCTTCCATTAAATATAAAACGAAGAGTAAAAACTACAGGGTATCTCTAAAGCCACAACCCATTTCCATGAAAACACTACTATATATATATATATATATATATATATATATATATATATATATATATATATATATATATATATTTGCATACTTAGCGCAGAAGAACGTGTTGCCATTGTTTATATATGGATACGCGGATTGTCATATCAAGACACCAGAGCTAAATTTATCCATAAATTCCGAATGCCAGCCCCAACAAAGGCACACGTTCGTCTGCTTGTAAATAAATTTAAGCGTACCGGCAGTATGCGTGATGAGGCACGTCATAGACAACCACGCGGTATCAGCAGAAAGACTCCAGCAGGTTCAAATTGCCAGTGATAGTCTGAACGCATCAACTCGACCCCTCAGTAGGGAGTTAAATGTCCGTCGCAACACAAAGTGGAAAATTCTACGTTTGACTCTACGAAAACGTCCTTATCACGTCTGCTTGATTTACGGAAAAGTATCACAGAAGCAGCAGGATTTCTTTAGGGTTTAAATGTTAAGATCTACATTTCGCTTCACTGATAAAAGATGGGGTATGAGTTTTTCACTTAGATGGCGGTCATATAAGAAAACTTCTGGCGCGACAGGCCTAGAAGGCCCTTAGCCTACCAGCCGGCTGCTGGCATCACATCCGCATGTGTCAATCACAGAGTTATATGATTATCAGCCAGTGTAGGGGCGACATGTGTTCAGCATGTCTAGTCCCCCAGCTGTTATACTGGTTTTCTCAACCTGGAGCCGCTACCTATTGTAGCTACCCAAATGCCTCACGATGCTCGGTGTGCACCGGTCCCATATTGGCTCAAATACCACGAGAAAATTTCTTCCCCCATGGAGACTCGAACCAGCGCAAGTCCCGTAGCTCTGCTCCAAGGCTTCCTGCCTTAACCACTCGGCTACGGCGCGAGACCGGTCATATAAGAAGGTAGTAGAATATGTGCAAAAATTCACAATAACGTTGATTTTTCAATTATTGCTTATCTTCATTGAAATGGATAGTGACTTTAGAGACACTCTATACAAAATTTCACTAAAAATATCATAAGAGTAAGAAAATACCATAAACAAGCAGATAAACTGCAGAAAATAAATATTTGACTCACCGCATGCTTGCAATATTTTCTAATAAAAGCATGTCGTTGCATGTTGTTATTTTTAAATTGACTTCACGGTTAAAAATACACGACACTTGCAACAACTTAGGTTTATCCAGTCTCTTGGTTGAATGTACTGTGAGTTGTGCCAATTCCAACAGATTTGTTGTTTAATATTAATGCAGAAATGTAGTCATGTACAAACAGACTGAGTTAACATGCACTCAAGTACGTCTATTTATGGACCTACTTCAAGTTTGAGCAAACTAAGCCTATTTTTATTTCGTTCACTAGGATAATCCTCGAATTCACTCTGGTGTAATGTTTCTTCTATTTGCCTTACAAGGAGAGGACACGCTCTGTACTTCTTCAAATTAAATACAATTTCGTGAGATTAAAGAACAAGGCCTAACTAACTCATTGGTACTATCGAATCCTAGATTCATGGCCGCCCGGACATAAGCTCTCCATATATCCCTATTCTGAGCTGCTTTCCAATCATCCCCTGTATAATATACTTCCCTCAAATCAAGGATAATGTTATTCTCCCACCTCATTCTAGGTCTACCAACTGGGCGTTTTCCCTCTAATTTTCCTACAAGAAGCTTCCGTGCACCTCTTTCATTCCCCATTCGTGCCACATGTTCTGTCCATCGCAGTCTACGAGACTTAACTGAGTTCCTGGTTGAATTATATTTATAATTGTTTCAATACACACTATAAATGGTATATTTATATTATCTGGCTCCCTATACATATCATGTAGCTCACTATTATGCAGTTTTTTCCATTCATCTGTATGTTCAACTTTTCGGCCCTAAAATTTTCCTTAAGGAGTTTATTCTCAAATACTCGTAATATCCTTTCCTCCCTTAAAGTAAGAGTCCATGTTTCACATACATATTATATCTGAGAGAATAACTGTTTTATATATTTTCAGTTTAACGTTTTTTTAAAGGAGTTGGGACGTCAGGAGTCCCTGTAATACATAATAGCATGAATTTCCAGAATTGAGCTTATGTGTTTTCGGCCCAAAAATTTTCCTAAGAAGTTTATTCTCAAAACTCGTAATCTCCTTTCCTCCCTTAAAGTAAGAGTCCATGTTTCGCATACATATTATATCTGAGAGAATAACTGTTTTATATATTTTCAGTTTAATGTTTCTTGAAAGGATTTGGGGCGTCAGGAGTCCCTGTAATGCAATCCACAATTGAGCTTATGTTTAATTTATTTGTGCATCTCATTCTTATTTGTAATTATTGTTCCTAGATACTTTAAATCAGCCACTTCTTCAAAATTTCCTTCATTTGTCATTAGATGTGCATTTCCATTATATAATGCATTTCTATGTGTGAACATATATTTTGTTTTATTTATGTTTACTTCCAGTCCCACTTTCTTAGTGTTATTCAATAGAGTGTGTGTATTGGCCCTAAGTATCTCCTCAGTATCAAATTATCATATCAAATTATATATAAAAGCATAAATAGGTAATATTTTATAGCTATGCATGATTTTTTCTCTGCAATCCGACACTTTTAAATCAGGTGGTATCAGAAGTCGAGTTTGTCTAATTTAATAAAATAAATATAAATTCCGTAAACCAGTTGGTCTCTACTTTAAGGGTGGAAAGGAGATTACAAGTATTTAAGGATAAAGTTGTTAGGAAAAGAAAGATGAACAAACTGGCGAATGGAGAATACTACATAACAGTGAGCTAGAAGGTCCTAATAGGAAGTCAGATATAATAAGAACAATTAAGTATCGTAGACTGCGGTAGACAGAACATGTGGCACGAACGGGGAATGAAAAAGGGCATGGAACCTTCTTGTAGGAAACCCAGAGGGAAACCGCTCAGTTGGTTGGCCAAGAATAAGATGAGAGAATAACAATAACCATGATTTCATAGAAGTAGATTATACAGGGGATAACTGAAAAACATTATCTCAGGATAGGGTGTTGGAGAGCTTATGTCTGGACGGCCATGAACTTACGGGTTCGATAGTGTCACAGAGTTAGTTACTTAGTTAGTGGTAAAATGAATAGAAATATATTTTTTAAATTGGTATCAAATTATCCATCAATTATGTAAATAGATAATAACCAATAGCTATGCATGACTTGTTTATCTACAGAAAAACACTTTTTAAATGAGCTGGTATCAGAAATTGAGTAACAAAATAAATATATATTCTCAGTAAACCAGCATAAAGGGACCATTAATTCGATTTGTTGAGGAATTTGCTTCTTTTTTTTTTGCAGTGTTTGAGTGACGAGTGTTTGTTTTATAAGAGCCTTATTCTATTCTATTTGTAGTAACCCTGTACTTAATGGAAAAAAACACTATTAAATGGGAATAAAAATTTCATTTCAATAACATAGTGGATTATTTTCATTTAATTGTATCATGTTTTGAAGTTAAATAGGAATTCATTTCAATTCTAATTACGAAATAATATAAAACTGTTAAATTCCACCGGTCTCTGGCTAACGTTGTTGTTTCGTAAGCAGCTACCCCGGATTCGATTTCCAGTCGATAATTTTTTTTAGAAATTAATTAATTAAAGAAGAGCAGTAAGTTATTAAATTCCCAATTGAATTTACTGTAAATTAATCACCTTATTTAAATTTATAAAAGATACATATTTTATACATTGCCCATGTTTAATTTTTAAACTGTTGCCTAGTTACATTTTTTGTTTGTTTATATAAATAAGAAAATGTAATTGTAATCTTGGCATACATCTGATGAAGATGCAGTGTATTGAAACAGCTGTCATGAATATTGATTAAAATAAATATTTATGAAAATCAATAAAATTTTGATAGTTTTATTTAATAAGTAGAAAATTAAAGAATTATAAAATATACGGAAGAATGAAGGAATAGGCTATTTTGAAATGCCTTCTTGTTCTTCTTCCTCCTTTCCAGGATTAGGTCAATGTGACCTGTTCCGGTCTCAAATCCATCGTTTCCTTGGCCGTCCCAAATTTATGTGAATATTTTAATGTATGCAGACGATCTGGTAATTATACAGAAGTCAGAGGATGATTTACAAAGAGCCATTTACACGTTGAATCAATTTGGTCTCTATTATATCCTAAAGTCTCAAGTTCAAGAACTAAAATTATGGCTTTTCAGGGCAAAGTGCCAGTTAGAGCAAAAATAGTTATCAATAATGAAATAATAGAACAGATAGCACACTTAAACTATCTTGGTTCCGATATAACTTATAGCTATGATTGGGATATATAAAATAAATTAAACCTATATATCAAATTATATGTGGCACCGTAAGAAGAATCCTCCGAAAGACTCGAAGAGAAACTCAGCTCAGGTTTTATATTCTGTAGTTTAAAAATTCAATTATACTTCAATTAGGAAGAAAAAGAGACGATATTGCTAAATGATGGACATGTGAAATCGATTAACCGATCAGTTATAAAATTGCTTTCTCTTAGTGTTTTGTTCTTGTCATCACAGATAGGAAGTAATAATCACAGTTCACTGCCAACTTTATCAAACTCAAATGTTAACTGACAAATATTTCAATATTGGTACCAATTTAAAAAGTTCAATGAAACTCCCAATTGATCGTTTTTTTTTTTTTTTTACTGCAGTAAGCTACTAGCTCGGAGGCAACATGGGAAAATAACAAAACCAAGCTACTTCAATAAACAAAAAATGCAATAAAGCAAGAGTTCACAAACATTCTTGATCCAAAATTAATTGTATCGGATGAATGCAGTGACCTGATTAATATTCCGTACTTTAGTTCTTATAAATTTTATTATTTTCTTTCTTTCATATTCTCAGTTCAACTTTTATCTTTTAGGTACTTGGCCGTAGGTCATTTCACGGTTCAATCCCCAACACTTAATGCTTTGAGAATTTACTATTTGTACTTGGTAGTGAATTTTCTTCTTCAGATTCTTTTGAAATTCACAATAGATTGAAGCAAATTGAATTTTATAGTAGACCATGCAATCAAACCTTTAGAGGATGAAGAAGACCCACAGCTGAATGGAATTAATAAGCTGATAATGTAGTACTATCTAGCGATAGCGACGAAATACTAAAGGCCAACACGCCACACTCTATTGAGTAACACTAAGAAATTGACAGTGGAAGTAAACATGAAAATAAATAATAGTTTTAAAAAACTAAAAGAACACGCTTTATTAGAAAACTAAAAAATGAAAAATAATTTAATTTCCAATACGCTTGGGATAAAATAAAGTGGTCAACAAAAAATCATCTCCAACACATGTAGAATAAAATTAGAGTTATCAACAAAAAGAAAATAATTTTACCATCAAAAGCGTGGGGTGCTCTATATCAATTAATATTTGATAATAAACAGATATTGGTAAAAGTAAGCTCTCTAAGAAGAAAATGTAAAAATCATAAAAAACACCCCACGCTTTTGATGGTAAAATTATTTTCTTTTTGTTGATAACTCTAATTTTATTCTACATGTGTTGGAGATGATTTTTTGTTGACCACTTTATTTTATCCCAAGCGTATTGGAAATTAAAATTATTTTTCATTTTTTAGTTTTCTAATAAAGCGTGTTCTTTTAGTTTTTTAAAACTATTATTTATTTTTTATTTTTTAGTTTTAATATTTTACAGAATAAGATAAAAATGTAAATATCTTTAAATTCGATACTATTGTAGTATGAGCTAAAAGTAATACTCTTCCATAAAAAAAAACCCTCCCAGCCGGATTTGAACCAGCGACGTATGGATTACTGAAATTATATACCATTAAGAGTTCACTGCTCTACCAACTGAGCTCTTACAACGATTGACTAAAAACTCGACAAGTCCGCAACCTATTATACCAGTTTTCAGTTTTTTGATTATCGGATGATTCTGGCCAGGATTTTAGAAACAAAATATGAAATTATTGTATTGTCATGGGCCCTCTACAAGTATACACAGTTTCAAGTCGATCCAATGTTTCTAAGTGGATGAAAATCGCGTTGAAAGATTCCGTTACATTGATACAAAAACACGTTTTTTTGATTTTCTGATGATTATGGCCAGGATTTTAGAAAATAAATATGAAATTATTGTATTGTCGCGGGTCCTCTACAAGTATACAAAGTTTCAAGTCGATCCAATGATTTTAAGTGGGTGAAAATCGCATTGAAAGATTCCGTTACATAGATAGATAGATAGATACAGGTCAAGCTAATATAAAGCGTGTAAAAAGTAAATATGTGGTCACACACAGGAATATATTATATAATGTAAATGGACAGTTAATGAGAAATGAGGGAAATTTTAAAGAAGTAGCTGAATTAAAATTCCTAGGAAAATAATTAGAAATATAGGAAATAATTTAAACATAGGCTCAATTCTGGAAATGCGTGCTATTATGCATTACAGATAAGTTACTCTTGTCGTCTCTCCCTTTAAAAAACATTAAACTTAAAATATATAATACTGTTATTCTAACAGTTATATTATACTCGTATGAATGCGAAATAAAGACTCATACTTTAAAGGAGGAGAAAAGATTACGAGTATTTGAGAATAAAGTTAAGATTTTTTTGACCAAAGAGAGATGAACAGACAGGCAAATAGAGAAGACTACATAATAGTGAGCTACATTATCTTTATAGGAAATCAAATATAATAAGAACAGTTAGTCCTCGTAGACTGCAACGGGAACGACAAGTGCACGAATGGGAATGAAAAAGGGGCAAGGAAACTTGCAGGGAAACTAGAAGAAAAACGCAGTTGGTAGACCAAGAATGAGGTGGGATAATAACATTAACCTTGATTTGAGGTAAGTAGATTACACAGGGGTTGAATGGAAAACATTATCTCTAATTAGAATTAGAGGCCCACCCAGCAATTATTACAATATAAACACCTAATCTTGTACAACTTAAAAAAAATAAAACCCCCAGCTCAAATGAGTAAAGACCTCTTAAATAAGGAAAGATTATTCATAATAATAAAGACAAAAATAGACTAAAAATAGGAGCAAAATAATAAGAAATGTAAATAGAAGTTAAAGGAAATGTTTGTTCCTTACTAAATAACTTAATAGCATCTCTAAAAGGTTGTAAAATACCAATAAATCCTACCTTATTAGCTTATCTCCGTGCAGCCATGAACATACGGGTTCGATAGTTAATTAATTTGAGCCGTAAAATTTTCCAATATTTTCTTGTAGGTGAGAAAAAAAAACCCGAAAAAACCTGATCCAAGAAACTTGCCCCGACAGGGAATCGAACCCGTATCCCCTGCATACTAGGCAAAGATAATTATCCCGAGATCACAAAGGGGAAACTTAACAGTTTTGTAGTGTTTTATATTGAAAATGGAAATAAAAAATACCAATTAGCTTCAAAATAAAAGTACAATTAAACGAAAATAATCCACTGTGTTGTATAAATGACGTGTTCACTTGCATTTAATAGCGGCAACCATTAAATACAGGGTTACTCTGAAACAAGTAAACAACTTTAATGTTTTATAAAACAAAAGTCCGTCGCGCAGGAACATGTAACTAAACGAATTCCCAAGTAAGATGAATTGATTGTCCAATTCTGCTGGTTTACTGAATATCTATCAATTATTCTTATAAATAAAATCGCATGTATACAGTTTCGTTATGAGAAAGCAAACATTACAGCCGATAGAACGATTTTTAAATTTCGGTTTTTTGACAAGCCCCAAACCTAATGATTGGATTTCACTGATTTCTATAGAATACTTTTCTAGTTATATTTAAATGGCATATATCGAGTTTCGCTGCAAAAAATCTGAAATTGAGGTCGCAAGAGCTGATTTTGATGGTTTACTTAATAGGACTACATATTTATTTTTAATTAAATCATATGTATACAATGTCGTTGCACGAAAACAAACATACAGCCTCAAGAGCTATTTTTAAATTTTGCCTTTCAGGTGAATCATAATTTATAATTATCGGATTTCGATGATTTTTCTAAAATGTCTTTCTCGTTTTATCACAATGTCATATACCAAATTTCGTTATTAAAATATAAAACTACACCTGCTAGAACGATTTTTAAAATTTGGCTTTCAGGAGAACTCCCACTTCCAATAGTTGGATTTCGCTATTTTTTTAAAATGTCTTTCTCGTTTTATTACAATGTCATATAACCGAGTTTCGTTATGAAAAATATTTAAAATTACACCCGCTAAAGTGATTTTTTTTAAAGTTTGGCTTTCAGGTAAACCCCCACTTCTAATTTTCGGATTTCGCTGACTTTGTAAAAAATATTTTTTTTCGTTTCATTACAATGTCATACACCGAGTTTCGTTACAAAATATATATATAATAACGCCTGCTAGAACGATTTTTTAAATTTTCACTCCGGTTAATTCCCACCCCTAATGGTCTAAATTTTGCTGATTAATGAACTCGACCTTATTTTTATTACTTTATTGATGATAGCCGAATTTCGTTAAAAAAATGTGACCCCTAGAGAGTTTAACAGACATATTGCACAGAACATTTTGTCCTAGTCATTTTGATAAGTAACAGGTAGAGTCTACGATGATATACGTGTATATATATATGTCATTTTGATGAGTAACAGGTAGAGTATACGATGATATATATATATATATATATATATATATATAACGAATTACTGAAGTAACCCTAGCAGAAGAACAAAACGGGTTCCGAAAAGGAAGATCTTGTACCGATGGAGTATTTCCCCTGAATCAGATAATAAACAAAAGACAAGAAAAAAACCTAGAAACACATTTGTTATTTATAGACTTAGATAAAGCATTTGATCGAGTAAACAGGGAAATATTGTGGAATATCCTAAAAGAAAAAGGCCTCCCTATTCAGATTAGAGAAACTGTTAAGAGCTTGTACTATGGAACAAATATTTGTATTGACCCTCAGTTGACTAAAAATAAGACACTTTTTCAAATAAACCAAGGAGTACAAGGGTTTTCACTCTCACCTATATTATTTAATATTTATATGGACGATATCCTAAAAGAATGGAAGAAGGTTTTAACTAATGAAGGAATAATAAAGATAAAATAAATGTTTTATTATTCGTTGGCGATGTACTTTTAGCAGAATCTGAAAATGAGCTCCAAATGTTAGCATATAAATTTAAATTAATAGCCAATAGATATAATTGTAAAATATCAATAAATAAGTCAAAAGTAATGGCATTTATTGGTAAATATGGAATTAGATCAAAAATTGTACTGGATAACAAAATAATAGAACAAGTATCACATTTCCAATATTTAGGATGTGATATAACTTATAAAGAAAATAAAGATATAGAAAATAAAGTAAATACATTTCAGGCTATTTGTGGAACCATAAAAAGAACCTTAGGTCGGAAAACAAGGAAAGATACGAAACTTAAATTATATAAAACAATGGCTGTTCCTTTTTTGTTGTATGGAAGTGAAAATTGGATAATGAAATCAAGGGATAAAAGCAGGATACAGACTGCGGAAATGCTGTTTTTACGTAATGTGAAAGGATGCACAAGAGCGGATAGAATAAGGAATGAAACTATACGAGAAGAATTAAATATATATAAAATTGAAGATAAAATCAGCGAAAATAATAAGAAATGGACAGAACACTTAATGAGAATGAACAACAAAAGAATACCAAAAAAGAACCTTCCTGTATAATCCCAGAGGAACGAGAGATGTTGGCCGACCACGTAGAACATGGACTCCACTTTTAACTTCGCCGGAACAGGCTACATAGCCTAAACGTTGTAGTAGAAGAAGAAGATATATATATAGGTATATATGTTAGTCATTTTGATGAGTAACAGGTAGAGTCTACGATGATATATATATATATATATATATATATATATATACATATACATATGACATGATAGGAAAAATAAATGCTTGGACGGGATTTGAGCCCGGACCTCTGGATGATACTCCAGTGCGCTACCGATTACGCTATCAAGTAAATCTAGTACAACATGTATTTTTCTTATATATATATATATATATATATATATATATATATATATACTATTATTACGAGATGTAGCGGGATCTCGGGGTCCACTGCCATCTAGTAGCTCCTGTAACAAGTAAGCAAATTAAAGAGAATATTTTGACTTTATAGCAGTGACGCTTTTTCGATATATATTTTTTTTTCCATAAATATTTTCAATAGCTCAATTCATCCGTAATTCGCTAATAGATACAAATATAAAAGAAAAATACAGTTATTGTATAAAATTAGTTTTGAAGTATTTGAAGCGATTAATACATTGATTGAATCAGTAATACCAGGTTTAAAAGATATAAATCGAGACGTGGAAGAGTCTAGTGCAGCCAATTCTGCTGCTATTGATGCTTGAATATTGTGGATTTGGCAATATTTGCCGGCCATTGTGTCCTGTTTAATTCGTGCTTTGAAATGAATGGGCTTCGGTACGGGATGCAGTGATTTAAAACTCCCAAAAGAGCTCTTTTGTGCGCAACAATCGCGTCAGTAAGCCTAGCGCTGTTTCCTGAAAGCATGAATACTTTCTGCTCGCTTCAATTCGACGAAATGCACAAGTGGACTAGTCCCAGCATCGATATTTAAACAGTAAAAACATGCAATTATATATGCACAAAGTGAATCTGAAACAAGGCTACAGTAACTACACAATTCTATAATTCAAAGATGTATCTAATGTTACTCTGATTTAACGTATAAGGTGTTTCTCAAGAAATTACCCAAATAATAATAATAATAATAATAATAATAATAATAATAATAATAATAATAATAATAATAGCAGCTTCATTTTACCTGGCAGAGTTAAGGCCTTAAGGCCTTGTCTGCCACTCAACCAGGTTTTAAAAAACACAAAAAAATAGTCCTACATCTAAATGAAAATATACATAAACGATTACATGTTATAAATACAATACAATTAATATTTATAATGTATTTTGATTTACTCTAAATTAAACGAATTAAATATATAATATGTACAAGATATATAAAAAAACGAGGAAAAGATTAATGACATAGTATAAAATTAAATAAATAGAGAAAAATTAATTATTAGACAACAGGTAACTGTATAAGCGTGACTTAAAGTTGCCAAGTGTGCGGCAACCCCTAATATTTTGAGGAAGTAGATTCCAGGAGCGGGTAGAGGCTACTGTGAAGGAAGTAGAATAAGAGGAAGTGCTATGAAGAAGAATTGTTAACAGACTGCTATCTTGTGTCAATATTGTGGTAAGAAGATAACTTCTCAAATCTGGACGCCAGGCCGTAAAAGTATTTTACGATGCGAGGTTGGGAAGTGTTTTTTTACAGAAGTGAGGAAATGTTTAAAAACCAAGCGATAGCGACCTCTTAATTTCCGAGATTCTGTAAAACACTTCACAAATGTGCGTCTAGTTTTCATGGTTAATAACAATAATGATACATTCAGTTTAAATAAGAATCATAATTTACTCTAGTGTTTTGAGATCTATTGTTGATTTATGTTTAAGTGTTTAGGAAAGAAAGATGAATCAACCTTTGCTTCTTATGGGCCCGGGCAAAGGCTTTTGATTAATAACCTTGGATGTTGTGAACACTACGCTAATATATACAACGAAACAAAAGACGATACACGGCGGCGCAGAGCGTGGTTATCGCCCGCACATTATAAAAATTAGTTTTCAAGTAAAATGTTAAAATATTAAAATGAGTACCTAATATATATCAGTCGTCCTCAACTAAAATAAACTTCTGTTTAAAAACTTCGTCAAATAATTTAAGAATAATAACAAATTTTAGCCAGAAATAAATATTGTACGCAGTATTGACACCCGAATGAGCAAGTGCATGTGCTCGGGTGCAGTTCAGTTACAGAAATAATACATATAGAATATATACATTACAAAGTTTTAGTTAAAGGGAGAGGGAAAACAAAATATAGAAATTTAAAAGCCAGTTTCAAGACATAACATAAATTCTTGCATGTAAAAAAATTAAATAAAAAATACAAGGGGAAATAAAATAAATAAAACAAGATAGAATATATTATTACTACACAGAAGAGGATAATTAAAGACATCAGGAAATAACATAAAACAATACAAATTTAGGAAAAAGTTTCAAAATATAAAACGCACCGAGACACACAAGGAATTAATACAAACGATAATGATATAAAAAAACATTATATAACAGATTGATACCAAACTGACAAAAATAATTAAATATATTAGGTAATAATACAAAAGAAAACAAATTTAGAAGAATTAAAACATGGATATTAAAAGTACTGATTATTTAACATAAGTAATGCCAGGAGTGATTTCCAAATTATCGATAAGTGTAAACGGCGAGGTTTGAAAACAAATCAGAAATGTGAGGTTTTGTTCAATCACTGCTGCTTGATCATATTATTTATTGCCAAATAAGATCGCAATATTGTAAGAGTGCACCCAAGTGGAGAAATAATGAAACACATCAAACTATATATCATAATCAACTTTACAGGTTATTCATTTATTTTTTAGTAAACTCAGTAAATGAATTAATCTTTTCATTATTTGCTATATTCAATGTATTTGTTTGGAGAAAAATAATATTTTTACCTGTTCAGAACATTAAAAAGGAGGTTTTTCTTTATCACAAAAACAGGAGCTGATAAAGAGAAATCGATAAAGAGCGAGGTGAAACACGACTGTCATTGGTGTAAAACAACATTAATTGAAACGTGATTGGTCATTGACTAGCATTGTGGCATGAGTTAAATAGTCAAGCTAACAACTGATCATTATTTTGTATAATGTTAAAATCTTAAAACAAGTGCCTGTCAGGGACGGCTATACAGGGGAAGTAGATGAAGTGTTATATTACCATATTATTATTAAACTTTATTTTCCTTATCACGAATGTTGGTTTTAGTTTAAGCATATGTATGTATTACTGTAATAGGCGGGACTCATCGTTGTAACACAGAGCGCCCGCGCCACGTGGTGTCATTATGGACCACGGCCAGCACTGAAGTGAAGAACTTTTGTTTCTTACATCTGGGGCTGAGGTGTCCTCGTAGTAGCCATGGCAATTGTGACGTCACCCAATGATGTCTAACGTAACAAAATACCACAAGTGAAGAAGGAAGATGAACATAGCCTTTTGCTTCGTGACTTTGTGTATGAAATTCTTTCGTATCACGCTTTCGGCTACTGTTGTGGTGGTTTAAACATGAATCTTGTTTACGATGTAGTGTTTGTTTTATTGGAAACATTTTTCGTGTTGGAAATGTGAGGATGAAAAGGAAGTTTTAAATTGTAGGCCTTCTACTAAATCTCTACAAATATGCTGTACAAGGAAGTTAAACATTCAGGTAAATACTACAATCTTAGTTTCAAATGGTCATGGTTTAAGAAATTTCCATAGTTGTGCTTCTCTCAAAATCTATACAAATTGTTTTGTTGGCCTTGATTATTTTACACGCTTGATATTAACTTGA
The DNA here is from genome assembly GCA_030220185.1 of Diploptera punctata. NCBI lineage: Eukaryota > Metazoa > Arthropoda > Insecta > Blattodea > Blaberidae > Diploptera > Diploptera punctata. The sequence continues at coordinate 124,525 of JASPKZ010009790.1, forward strand.
TCCATATATCTATCTATCTATCTATCTATCTATGTAAAGGAATCTTTCAACGCGATTTCCACCCACTTAAAATCATTGGATCGACTTGATACTTTGTATACTTGTAAAGGACCCGTGACAATACCATAATTGCATATTTATTTCCTAAAATTCTGGCCAGAATCATCAGAAAATCAAAAAAAGTGTTTTTGTATCTATGTAACGGAATATTTGAACACGATGTTTACCCACTTAGAAACATTGGATCGACTTGAAACTTTGTCTACTTGTAAAGGACCCGTGATAATGCAATAATCTCATATTTGTTTCCTAAACTCCTGGCCATAATCATCAGAAAATAAAATAAGTGTCTTTGTATCTATGTAACGGAATTTTCTAACACGATTTTCACCCACTTAGAAACATTGGATCGACTTGAAACTTTGTATACTTGTAAAGGACCCGTGACAAAACAATAATTTCGTATTTTGTTTCTAAAATCCTGGCCAGAATAATCAGAAAATCAAAGAAAATGAAAACTGGTATAATAGGTAGCGGACTTGTCGACTTTTTAGACGATCGTTGTAAGAGCTCAGTTGGTAGAGCGATAAACTGTAGTGATCTATAATTTCAGTAATCCATAGGTCGCTGGTTCAAATCCGGCAGAGAGGGGTTTTTTTTAGAAGATTATTACTTTTAGCTCATACTACAATAGTATCGAATTTAAAGATATTTACATTTTTATCTTATTCTGTAAAATATAAAAAAATTCTGTAAAAAATAAAAAATAAATAGTAGTTAAAAAAACTAAAACAACACGCTCTATTAGAAAACCGAACTAAAAAATGAAAAATAGTTTTAATTTCCAACACGCTTGGGATAAAAGTAAATTGGTCAACAAAATAATCATCTCCAACACATATACAATAAAACTAGAGTTATCAACAAAAATAAAATGATTTTACCATCAAAAGCGTGGGGTGCTTTTTATGATTTTTACATTTTCTTCTTAGAGACTTTACTTTTACCAATATCTGTTTATTATCAAATATATTATTTGATATAGAGCACCCCATGCTTTTGATGGTAAAATTATTTTCTTTTTGTTGATAACTCTATTTTATTCTATATGTGTTGGAGATGATTTTTTTGTTGACCACTTTAAATTTATCCCAAGCGTGTTGGAAAGTAAAATTATTTTTCATTTTTGAGTTCGGTTTTCTAATAAAGCGTGTTGTTTTAGTTTTTTAAAACTATTATTTATTTAGCAATAAATTCAACTTTTGGAATAGAGTGAACTTCTATTGCAGTTAACGAAGGCATTCCCATTCCATGAAGATATCATGCAGGCTTAAAGGTCCGAAGGATTGATTTGATATACAGTAAATAGAATAATTTAATATTAATTAATATAAGCATGTATACAAGTAGTGTATCTTACTTAAAGTCCGTCGCCGTGGCGTAGTCGGTAGAGTACCTACCTTCCACTCCGGCGACCCGGGTTCGATTCTCGGCGGGGTAGGGGATTTTAAATCTCCACCTTGGGTCTGGGTGTGTGTCCTGTCTTGTGTTTGTATGTGTGAACACGATAAAAAGGTTAACAAAGGTAAGACAAAAAGGAAGAACAGTGTAAACGAAAGAAAACGACAAAGAAAGAAAAAAAAACTCAATTGAGTTGGAGTTCACTTGATGAAAATCTATATTCATTAAGTAAATACTAGTTCTTCACCCAATTCCAAAGCCATAAGTCGCCACTGGTACCTGATGCATCAGTCAAATAATTAGAAGAATTAAAGCATGTTTTAATTTTTAAATGTTTGACGAAGTTTTTATACAGAACTTTATTTTAGCCGAGGACGACTGAAATGTCAGGTGCGCATTTTAAGATTTTAACATTTACCAAGAAAGAATTAAACATTACTTTAACTGATGAGAAAAGAGAACAATATAGCGACAATTAGAAGGAGCATGTCCAGAGAATGGAAGCAAACCGAATATCAAACATTATTTTAGATTATAGACCAGACGTAAGAAGAAATGTTGATATGCCCAAAAAAAGATGTATATCTCCAGCGGTGGTCTAATGGTTATGTTCCTTGCTTCTGGTCCCGAGAGTCACGGGATCAAACACGGTCGGACTTGATGGATTTTTTTAGAATGTAAAAATCCAAGAAGCAAGTCCTCTGGAAGGGAAATCAAACCGAGGATCCGGAGTCTGAAGATTTTCAGGCACGTAAAAGAACTGCAACCCTGAAAAAAGGTCTCCGTGCAAAAATGTACCGACCTTCATCTTAGTTGCCTACTAGATGTCTCATTGGGTCGGTATATTGACCGCATAGCATTCATGGCATATGTAGGGAGATAAGCGCAACTAATTAACTTGGTCTAGTAACTCCTAACTAATGAGAGGTCAAGGCCCAACATTGGGATGTTACGCCATTGAAGATGTAGAAGAAGAGGTAGATTCAATTCTGTAATTGAAATATAGAAACTAGCGAACCTGGCACACGCTGTCCTGCCCGAAAGTTTAATTTTCGTGTGATGACCGGACGATAAAAAAATATGTTACTTTTTTGCCACAAAATTCTCTAATTAAAACGTAATTGGGTATTATTAAATATGTTCGCAAGAAAACTCCTCAATGTTGTCTGTTGTGGCTCAAGAAGCGTTCATGATGACGTCGCATTGCTGTCGCGCAGAACATGTCGATAATGCAGATGAATACATATTGACATAAAAAATCCTATAACCCGATCGCAACGCCACCTACTGAGTTCCAATTTTGAATCTAAACCATACGTGGCCAACTCAAACACACAAACACACACAAAAATCATCAAATCGGTCCAGGCGTTTAAGCAGTTTTTAATTTCGGGTTTCAAGTAAACCTGTATTTCTAATTGTTGGATTTTGCTCATGTTTGGATAATACCTAGCTCGGTTTATTTTAATAGGATATACTGAGTTTCGTTGTGAAACATCGAAAAATGTGACCGCTAGAGCGATTTTTAAATTTACACTTTAGGTGAAATCCTACACTTAATGGCTCTAGAGGATCCAATTGTAAATCTAAACCATCGAAGAATCCAATCAGACGCACAAAAAATTTCATCAAAATCGATCCAGTAGTTTAAGAGTTCAGTGACAAACACACATACAGAAGAATTATATACAGTGCGATCAGTATAGCATTGGACAGCAGACGCGGGGTTTGTACTGTGCGATGTTATTATGTATGTATATTTATTTGAGAATTGTTTCCTGTTCTAGAAAGTATTGAGTTTAATATTGGAAAGCTAAAATCTCATGTATGTTTCGGTATTTAGTTTTGATGGACAGAAAACCCAGTCTGCTGTCCAATGCTACACTGACCGCACTGTATATAAACACTAAAAAAGAGCCTTAAAGGCTCAACTCGTGAAATGTTGATGATCAATTTCAAGATTTCTACATGTGAAACCATCAATGTTGGTACGAATAGAATGAAATGAAGGAAGTTGTGTAAGGTAATATAATATTGTAGAGTAACATGATAAACGAAGGGTGTGGCACTCAGCCTACAATAAGTGAAGGTGTGGCAGAGCGCTGTCAGGTACAAGATGGATCATACTTCAACAAAATGGTGCAGATACGTGAATGTCATCCCCAGAAAGGCTAAATGGCTTCCAAACCTCGGACGTACATTTACAATACATGAATAGAGTTACGATATCAATGCTTTAAGTACGAGTGAAACGACATCTGCCTTCAACAGAGGTTAACAAAATGTTATCAGTAGCCATTCACCCAAACTGCACTTCATTATGGAAATTCCATGACATCATGTGAGACGTCAATGTATTTTGCTAACATTTACATTGCTAACCTCGCTATACCTTCGGGCTATTTTTTTTAAAACGTGAAAAAAACTTGCCCCGAGTATTCTATGCCACCATACCACCAACATAAATTCTAATGAAGAACGGAAAAACACACAATTTATTGTTACAGTATGTGAATAATTACCTGAGAGAATATGCAGTTGATTTTTTCGCAAGAAAGATGTGAACAATATCTTAACGAAAGTGGGAAGTTGATCACAAGGTTGTATTTTATGACATTTCTGGCTTTCTCCCCTGGCATTGGCGGAATTGTAATGCATTTCTTAGGTTGGTAATCCTACAAGGCGGGGTTACGTGACCCCGATGGTATGTTGGGTGATAAATGATAATGAAGAGCTAGGAGATTCCTTAACCTAAACTTAATCTAAATTTCAGACCATGTGCAAGCATAGAAAAATTATTTTGGTCTGATCGGGAATCGAACCTGGGACTTCAAGAACTGTAGTCAGAAATGCTGACCACTAGCCCATGAGGCTGGTCGATCTTTGCAATGTAAAATTATTTTATTTATTACTCAGGCAGTGTAGCCAACTTTATTATAAAAGCCCGCTAGTACAAGTGAACGCTAAACTAATCTGGTGTACTAAATCGCCCATTTTCTCACACTAACTTGCTCAAACAAATACTAACTTGCTCATTTGCTCACCCTAACTTGCCCACGAATATAGGTCGACTCCTGGGATAGAATCCCCTTATATGTGAGCAAACATGTTGCCAATTAGCTCTAGCGGGAACATGTGTTATCAGGTAACTTGATCTCCGATGGCATAGAATAGCCCTTAACCCTTTTGTTAGAGGAGTTTAATATTTCTAGTACGTCACCAGTCTCCAAGTCTTGTGATTAACTCTTAAATCGGCGATTCAATAACTCTCGTACCAGTTATTTAAACGTTTCTGACCGCAATGAGATCAAAATCATGTAAAACTGTTACGTTATTACACTGATCAACATGATTTTTGTCTCATGAGTACCAATATTTGTACTTAATGCAGTTTTTTTATCGTGTTTTCAAATATGTATTCGGAATTTCTCCATCACCCATAGTTTTTTTTTATTTCAATTTCAATTAATGGATTTAAATAATTATTTTTTAATATACGTTTTTTCGTCCATTTGTCCGTTGTAAAATAAAACCAAATGAGCTAACTCAGGAGATTTCAGCTATGGAAAACAGATATCAAGGCAAATGGAATCCTAATATGCTGGGCGATTATTGTTGGACCATCAAGAGGCGAAATATAGCAGAAAATCGTAATTTCTTACTTTGTAGGTGAATCCCAATGTTCGAATATTGTGTAGTTACGAATGTAGAAAATATTAAAGTGTTTGAAATTATAAATTCCTGTCTCTCGGAAACCTTGCGTGGTGGAGAAAAACCTATATCATATTTGAATTCAGGAGAACAAATACTATCAGAATCACATATTTTTCTTTCTGAGACAAAAAGGTTTATTTTTTGTTGCTCATTGTTATTATAGGCCCTACAATATTACGAAGTTTGACAGAAATTTAAGTAATTTCTACTCGTTTGTTTTACTATTGTTTTATAAACAATATTTTTTGTCCTGTGCCCAAGTTGTCTTGTTTATAATATTCCAGGCTTTCTCCTCTGGCATTGGCAGGATTGCAATCAATCTGTTATGTTAGGGCACCTGGAAGAAGGAGTTACGTTACCCCGATGATATTATGGGTTACTATTTAACTCATGCCCCAAATGGGACTCAATGGCCAATCACGTTTCAATGATTTCTTTTTTACGACCAATCAGGGTCGTGTTTCACGAAATATTTATCAGTGTTATAATTACCATATTAAAGAAGGCTCCTCCTTTTTAATATTCTGAACAGGTCTGACCATTATTTTGCAGTGACTGAGCGCATAAGAAATACGGCTACCAGATTGTTTATATAGTGAATGAATGTCAACACATGCCGCATGCGGGAGTTAATATAAAAACATTTGTAGCAATTGATTATACCACCAAAAAAAAAAAAGAAACCACGGTTTGCACTTTCTTAAATTTATTTTTTCCCAGGTAACCATCCAGAAAAATATAATTGTCATATTTACATCATACGACATCAGAAATGAATTAATATACAGTTTGATGTGTTTCATTTTTTCTCCACTAGAGAGCATTCTTACAATATTGCGTTCCTTTGGCAATAAATAGTATGATCTGGTTGCAGTGATAAACAAAAGAAGCAGATGAAGCGTACCTATCGCTTCTCATTTGTTTTTCAAACATCGCCGTTTACATTAAATATATAAATATTTTAAAATAACTATATGTAAATAATGATTTGTGAGTAAACAGCTTAATTTTATTCGTTAAATAGTCCTAACAAATGCCACTCATGATTTCCATATTCTCTAGATAAATTCACTCCTCACTTCGTGAGTCGTGAATTTATCGATAATTTGGAAATCACTCGTGGCATTACTTATGATAAATCATAATTAGGGCTGAAAATATCTGTATCAGGATAGTAACTAATTTCTATACACACAAAATTATTATATATTACAAAATGTGTGTCTTTGTCGAGCGTTTCCACTGCCTGCACGGAGTGGAGAGTTCGACTCTCCTCAGTAATAGACCTGTTTACGTGACGTGTGGCTGTATCAGAATGCCGAAACAACAATTGTGCAAAGATGAGCCCATTCGTACACAAAACGGACTGAACTAGAAGTCTGTCCCGAGTAGCGCGTGTCAACTTGCAGTTTGTAAACCTGGCGTTCTAAGTACGATGCAGCCTAGCCTATAATCATTACCTTTTTTCAGCCCTAATCATAATTAAGCGCCAGGAGAGTTCTTACCGAAATTGCAAACCATGGGCAACCACATGAATAATTTCTTTTAAGGAAAAATTCCTGTAGTCTGATCGGGTATCGAAACCGTTATCATGAACTGAAGTCAGAAAGGCTGACCACTAGCCTATGAGGTGGTCTTATGAACAATATTTAATAGATGGAATTAATGTGTCTTATTGGATACATTTTTTTTACTGAATCTCCAATAATACGAACCCTATTTCACCAAAAGGTATGTTAAGGTTTTAGTTACAATACAATTAATTATTTACAGTAATTTAGAGTAGGCTTAATTTCTAGCGTTACATAATAACGTAATATGAACAAATTAATTAATTAACAAACCAAAAAAAAATAACTCAAAGCCTCCTAAAAATATGATGGATAAAGTCACAGAGCTTTCTAAAGCAACACTTCTTGCATAAAATATTTGACAGAGGCAGTTGAAATCTATTATGGCAATAACCTAATATTTTAATAAATTCATGTCTTTTGGAATCAAATGCGTGACACTCAAATAACAGATGTGAGATAGTCTGGCTGGAGTTTTTGCTAATATAGTTATCTGTACCTATTTTAAATCGTTCCAAATATTGTCCAAATTTACCGTGTCCAGTCATAAATTGTGTTAATACGAAATTTGGTTCTACGTATTTGCACTTTATTCGGTAAAAAATAATGTTCTTCACAAAGCACCATTAATACTATTGGATACATTGCCAATTTAAGGTTTAATACATATGAATGTAAGGCTGGTAGTCTAAGAGCCCAAATAACGAAATAAACAACTAATGACTAAGACTATTTAACTCATGCCTAAAATGGGAGTCAATGACCAATCAAGTTTCAATTAATTTTGTTTTACAACTAATGCCAGTCGTGTTTCATCTCGCTCTTTATCTAATTCTCTTTACCAGCTTCTGCTTTTGTGATAAAGAAACCCCTCCTTTTTTATATTCTGAACAGGTCAGAGCGTTATTTTGAAGTGACTGACTCTTCAACAAATACATTGAATATAAAAATATATATGTAGTCAATATGCCCATTTCACCAATTAATGTTTTAAAATGGTCAACAAGTTTCTACAGCCAAGCTGTCATTCTCAAGACCAGATATTCAGTCAATATCTGGTCTTGAGAATGACAGCTTGGCTGTAGAAACTTGTTGACCATTTTAAAACATTAATTGGTGAAATGGGCATATTGACTACATATATATTTTAATATTATATCACCAAGAAGATCACTTGTGTATTAAATACATTGAATATAGCAAATAAAGAATACATTCCTTCGAACTACACATTTTGATAATTGTGTGTTCAGTAATTGTGATTTTAAATAATGATTTTACTGATTTATTTACTAAAAAATAAATTAATAAGCTACAGTGTTGGTTATAAACATATAATATGCAGTTTGGTGTGTTTCATTTTATCTCCACTAGGGTGCATTCTTACAATATTGCGACCCAGTGGGTTATCGCTGATTGCGATCCTATTTGGCAATAAATAATATGATCAAGTTGCAGAGAATAAACACATTAAACATAACCATACATTTCTGATTTGTTTTCAAACATCGCCGTTTGCATTAAATATATAACCATTTTAAAATACTGGTATCTATAATTAAATAATGATTTTTCAGTAAACAACTTAATTTTGTTCGTTAAATAGTCCTGACAAATGATGATCTCAGTGATTATCTTTACACTGCATTGATGAAAGCGCTTTACTAGTGTAAAACACAAGGCACGAGACAGGTGTGCAAATGTTAAAAAGTGGATGTGAAGACGTGTAAAGGACAGTTAATCAATCACGAGCAGTCTCATCAATTTGCCATCTGCACCAGCTGCTCGATCCCAATAATTCATCTTCTCATTTCAACAAACCATTCTATAATAAATACATCTCAATGCAATAGACATGTCAATGTTTCAGCAAATTGTAGCAACTCGATAAATGACAAGTACGAAAAGAGGAAATGGGATTATAGCTGCACATTAGAAGTAGTGGTAAGAGGCAGATAAAACATTTTGGATCTTCAAAACCACATATTTTAATAATAATACAAATAATTTTATTTATATACAGATGTTCAACGTTTACACATTTTTCAGTGCGTAAAATTTTACTTTCCATGTGCACTCGCCCCTTTCCATCCACTCCATGTCCTTCAGTCCTCTTGTTCTCATTCCAGTTCTTATTTCTTGCGTCCAGCAGTTTTGAAGTCTTCCTTTCTTTCTGCTTAATATTTTTATTGGTAACCTTCCTACTTGCATTAGTCTTACACACTCTTACCAATTTAACTGCTTATATCTTATTTAATCTACTACTGAATATTTAATATTCATTTTTTCTCGTATGACTATATTTCTTACTTTTTCCAATTTTGAAAACCTTGTTGCTCTCCTCAAGAAATCCATTTTCATCGATATAAATTTTTGTTCTACGTTTTTGTTGAATTTCTATGCTTCAGCTCCATATGTGAAAATATTTCTCACTAATGAATTATGTACTTGTATTTTTTTTCTTGGTTATATGTCTGTTCCATACGACACCATTTAACATTGCTGTTATTGCTCTACCTTTCTTTATTCTGTTCTTAATATCACATTCTAGTCTACCCTCTTTATCTACTCAAATTAGTAATAATAATAATAATAATATAAATAATAGATGTATAAATAATAAATTTATATTGCGATATATATTTAAGAATATATAAGTAATAATAATAATAATAATAATAATAATAATAATAATAATAATAATAATAATAATAATAATACAATCTTATTTAATTATTCGCGAACAACCTTTTGATAAGGAAGGGATTGGCCCCAAAAGGCCTACCTTGTATAAATTTGTTTAACAATTGAGGAGACTCTATACAAGGTAATAATTATATATATTATATTTTTGTATACTATGAGTAATACCTCAAGTGAATTTCACCATGAAATGTATTAGTATTTAATAAGGGAGATTTTGAAGTAGCTAAATTCACATACCTAGAAATAATAAATACAAACAAAAATGAAGCACACAAACAAATTAAACATAGACTCAATTCTGGAAATGCATGTTATTATGTATTACAGGAACTATTGCTATCCCAAACTCTCTCTAAAAAATAAAATAAAACATTAAACTGAAAATTTATAAAACTATTATTCTCCCAGCTATGTTATATGGATGCGAAATATGTAGGACATTTGGAACGAATGGGGAATGTAAGATTAACATGGAACACCCTTGTAGGGAAACAAGAGAGAAAGTGCCCAATAGGTAAGCCAAGAATGAGGTGTGAGAATAACATTAACCACGATTTGAGGGAATTAAATTATATAGGAGATTATTGGAAATCATTAGCTCAGGATATGGATGAAAGGAAGCTTATGTCCATGCGGCCATGAGTCTAGTGGAGTGCCATGAGAGTGTCAGTAATTAGTTATTATTATTGTTATTATTTATTATATATATTATTATTATTATTACATTCTGTAATGAGGGAATTAAAACCTAGAACAGTAAATAAATTAAATTCTGCAGAAATAGGTTATTGGAGGCATTCAACTGAAATTTCTAGAAGAAATAAAAACAAAATATTCAATTAAACAAAATATGCAAGTTCAAACTTGAATTGTGGATTTAAAAAAAAATGAAAGTTCAAACTTGAATTGTGGATTTAAAATATATATATATATATATATATATATATATATATATATATATATATATATATATATATTAAAATTAAGCAAGAAATTCAACTTCAAACTTCAATTGTGGATTAAACAAAATATGAAAGTTCAAACTTCAATAGTGAATTTTATAAAGAATAATTAAAATTATATGGTTATGTAAAAAGAATGTTAGAATAAGAATGGGTGCCAACAGGTAGAAGAAGAAGAAGAGGACGGCCAAAAAATAACATGGATTGATGGTGTTGTGAGCAGCATGAGGGGAAAAGATTGAACGATGGAGATTGGAATGATAGAGAGATGTGCAGGATAATGACAGTAGATTAATTGAAAGCTGAAAATATTTTGAAACATTATGAAACCTGCTAAATAGAACTCATAACAAGCTGAAATATTTAAAAACTGAATTTAAGATAAAAATGTTAAAAATGCGTTAAAATCCTTATCTACGGTTGAAATTCATTTCAATGATAACAGACTAAATCGCTTGTTCATTGGAAAAGTCTGTGATGATAGATAGGCCTATACAATTCACTGTTTCGTGAAAATTTGATGTGCGGGTGCTTTATCAGGTTATAGACTTATCTGAAATGATTCATTTAATCGCATCAACTTCCAATATCGTTACTCTCATAAAAATAACATTTCGTTCGCTTCCAGTTAAAAAGCCACAAACTGTATCCAGAAAATTTACTCTTTTTTATTCTGTTTTATTTTGATTGTGTTATTATCGTTATTGTTTCTACTAACTAACTCACTGACACTATCAAACGTCCAGTAGGTAGACCAAGAATGAGGTGTGAGAATAACATTTACCACGATTTGAGGGAATTAAATTATACAGGGGATTAATGGAAATTATTAGCTCAGGATATGAATGTAAGAGAGCTTATGTCCGTGCGGCCATGAATCGAGTGGAGTGCTATGAGAGCGTCAGTAATTAGTTTATTATTATTATTATTATTATTATTATTATTATTATTATATACTGTAATGAGGGAATTAAAATCTAGAACAGCAAGTAAATTAAATTCTGCAACATCCCTATCCCAAACTAATGTCCAATCATCCACTTAAAATCTACTTCCCTCAAATCATGGTTTATGTTATTCTCCCACCTCGTTGTTGGGCTACTTACTGGGCGATTTCCCTCTGGTTTTCCTAAAAGAAATTTCATGCGCCTCTTCCATTCCCCATTCGTGCCACATGTCTTGCCAATCGCAGTCTATGAGAATTAAATCTTATTATATCTGGTTTCCTATAAAGATCATGTAGCTCCCTGATGTAGTCTTCTCCATTCACTTTATTCTCAAATACTCGCAATTTTTTCCCTCCCTTAAAGTAAGAGTCCATATTTTGCAACCATATAATAAAACTGGGAGATAACAGTTTTATATACAGCGTGTCCCATTCAAACCTCCCACATTTTAATTAATCATAACTCTCAAAGTATGCGGAATTATGAACTGAGGTTGTATTAAAAGAAATAAATACTCAAAGAATTTTTGTTTTCATTGTTGCAGTTAATTCATCTGTCACATGTTGGACAATAATGACATAAAACAAAATCACTCCACTGGACTTCTTCCTCTGGTGGTATGTAAAAGACCGTGTGTTTGCGACTCCAGTACAAGATGTTCATGATTTACTAACCCGTATCCTTGACACAATTGCAACAGTACCAACGGACATGTTGGACAGAACGTGGCACGAAATTGAATACAGACTAGATATTGTTCGTGCTAGTAATGGTGCACATATAGAGGTGTTTTAGTGTGTGGTAATGTGTGACAATGAAAATTCTTTGAGTTTCTGTTTTGTTTAATACCGGCCTCATTTTCTAATTCCGCATTCTTTGTTAGTTATGATTAATTAAAATGTGGGAGGTTTGAATGGGACACCGGTGTACTTTCAGTTTAACGTTTTTTTAAAGGGATTGGAACGACAAGAGTCCCTGTAATGTATAATACCATATATATATATATATATATATATATATATATATATTATGTATTATAAAGTAAAAATATTCTCTTTAATTTGCTTACTTCCTATAGTCAGCTACTAGGTGGCAGTGAAGACCGAGTTCTCGCGACATCTAGCAATAATGGAGAATATAATATATATAAGAAAAATGAGCATTTGAATTGGATTTGCCTGGTGGTTTAATGGATAACACGCTGGGTTACCAACCCAGAGATCCGGGTTCAAATCCCGTTCAGGCATTTATTTTTCTTATCATGTCATTATTCAATGTAGAATTGTTAAGAAGATATATTCAGCTTGCATATTCATGTAAATTATTTTTTTACATAAAGTAAGGAACTGAAAACGAATATTGAAGGGAGAGTATTATTTCCTAATTTAATAAATGTGGTTTACAGTTATTTAGAATATATACCAAGGTCCTTCTAGGCGTGTAGCTCAACATTCAGTTGAAGTTATTGAAATTCTATATGTTTTGAATGGCACATGGACTCCTGAAGGAGAGAAAGTCTCGAGTTGGCCCAGGGAGTTGAATTAATCAATACCAGACTGAAACTTGCACACGTGGGACTACACTCAAACTTTCAACTCAAGTGCGTAACACAACAATTCTACAGTATTTCTGAAAAAAAAAGAACTTTGCCAAACTATGTAATCCAAACAAACAATTCAGATGTATGAGAGCGATTTTTGAATTTTCGTTTCTTATGTATCCTGTACTTAATGGTCCGATTTTGTTGGTTAACGAACTAAACATTCTTTTTTTTTTTAGTTAATTGCTATATGCCAAATTTGGTTTCAATTAAACAAAAAATTACGGCCTCTAGATTGTTAACGGGCAATTATATATATATATATATATACATACACAGTAAATCTCGTTCAAAGCGAAACCGCATGGAACCAATTTTTTTTTTCACATTAGACAAAATTCCGCATTATAAAACAACTAAAACGTATTAATAATCTTTGATTATAGAGTACCGTATATGTCTTTTTACGTACCTTGGATCAATTGTAGTTCCGCTGCCTTTGAAAAGTGAAGTTTGATTTGTATGAGCGACTTCGACGGTAACGCGCGAAAATACAGTCCGTTTCGTCAACTTTAAAAAAGCATCTTAGGCGCGTATCCTGAAATTAAAGTATGCAGTTACGGTTTCCGCTCGCTAACAACACTTTCGTTCACATCCTTTGATTCTCCGCAAATTTCATTCCACACTACATTGTGTCGTCTTTTAAAACTGTCCAGTGCCAACCTGAAGATGCCTTGAAATCGTTCTTCTCTAGGGATTTAGCAACAGCTAGAGCTTGACTTTGGAGCATCGGTCAGGAAATTTGGAAATTTATCTTCAATCAGTTTCACTCTTTTTGTTTAATGAGAATGATACATCCGTAAATTCAGAACGCTACCTGTGAAAGATCGGTCTCAGAATTTTAAAAAAACTAATTTAAGATTTTACAGTGCAATGGTTATTTGTAAGACAGATATCTGTTATTTCATATAACGGGTGTGCAATAAGGCTGAAATAAAAGTTCAGGTACAGGTAGAATCTCTACTTCATCTGGCGGTAGGAATCGTTCCTTATTGTTTTTTGGCCTAACAGGAATTCAATGAAGTGGAAACTAATTTATTTCTGTCTTTTCGCTTTATATAACTTTTTTTCATGAATTGTGTAGAAATATCCTTCCGTTTCCGCGTTGAACAGATTTCGTTTTATGCAAAATAAATACACGTAGAATTATTATTATTTCGCCGGGACCAATATATTTGTTCACATTGGACAGATTTCCGCATTATTTTCACGTTCCGGATTAAACAAGCTTTACTACTCGTATATATACATACACACACACACACACACACATGTATATATATATATATATATATATGAAGGGCTTAGGGTAAGATAGCCAGATTTCAACATTGATAAAGCGGGACACCATTGACCGGGGGAGGGTACTTGATTAAAGATTTTGTCTATATGGAGCAACAAAAATGTTTATAGAACGCTAAATTAATATTGTAATATATTTATTTTAATTTCAACATTAAGTACAATTTACAAATGTAATACATTTAAAAAAATGTGTATAGTACCGGCATAATTTTATTCTTTGGCATATTTCTCTTTTGAGTGAATTTTTTAGTACATTGCTGTCGTTGTTTAAAATGTCATGAAATTTTCCACAACAATTTGTTAAATTAAAGTTCACACATTAGATAGCTTTCAAAGTCTCAATTGTGATTTTTCTGATGTCCACACTTTATTTACCAAACAATGGTGATCTAATTCTAACAACTGGTCAACAATGCAAACTTTGATAAGCAGTTGTCGATAATCAGTTCTCAACAATTATTTGTTATTATTAAAGTTTAACGATATAAAATTAACAAAAATAATATAAAACTCATGTCCTGGCGAAATAGCCAAATGGCTGCCGGAAACCGTATATTCCCTTTCCGTTCTCCCGCCGTTCCCTAGCTTGTAGTGCATTCTTTAAAAAAATCAGGACTTTTTAAAACGCCGCGGAAGGCGGGACAAATTGTTAAAAATCGGAACTGTCCCGCCAAAATAGGGACGTCTGGTCACCTAAGCTTAGGGCAATAACGTGATAAGAAACATATTGTTCATTCTGAGATATACATATTTTAATGTTTCATAAAATTATAAATACTAATTGGGCAGTATTGTTGTTAATACATTGTGTGTCTATTATATGTTTTAACTCATCACTGACGCACTTACAAATAATTTTATGGATATTTCAATACATTTATTTGCTATCATTGTAATAAATGGCATGTTTTAACAGAATATGGCTTATCATGTTACTGCCCTAAGCTCTTCATTCAGGATCATCGGAAAAGATTGCAGCAATTTCAAACAGTCATAGCTCAGGAACTATTTGAGATATTAAAACGAGATTTTTTTTGTTAAATTCACCAACTCAATTTTTTTTTCTTACCTTAGAATGTTTCTTGCGCGCTCCGTTGGTTGCTCTGCAAACATCCAGCCGATAGTCGATTTCGGCCAACAGCGCTGGATCCTCGCCGGTGTGATTGTTGCAACAGCATCGGTGATCCTTTGCCTTAAATATTACAGATCTCTGATCGGTTCACTGTACACAATGTTTTTTACGTCAAAGTTTCTAATGCACGTTCAGGTCATTGGTCTTCCTTTTTATTGAGCAGACTATCACAGGGAATGATTTACTTAGACGTGCTAGAACAGTACGTTTTCCCGTAAGTGGGCCAAATTGAAGAGGAAAATAACGTACTGTTATTCTTTCAATAAGATGGCGCGCCCCACACGTTTCCCAACAAGTTCGAGACGCTCTGCACGCATAATTCTCTGATCAGTGGATTAATAGGTCCGGTCCTATTCAATGGCCTCCTAGAAGCCCCGACTTGACACCCCTAAACTTTTTTTATGGGGATACGTAAAAAACATTGTGTACAGTGAACGGATCAGAGATCTGCAACATTTAAGCAAAGGATCACCGATGCTGTTGCAACAATCATGCCTGCGATCATCCTGCGCTGTTGGGCAGAAATCGACTATCGGCTGGATGTTTGCAGAGCAACCAACTGAGCAATCATAAAAACATTCTAAGGTAAGAAAAAAAACTTTTTGAGTTGGTGAATTTAACAAAAAAATACTCGATTTAATATCTGAAATAGTTCCTGAGCTATGATTGTTTGAAATTGCTGCAACCTTTTTCGATGACCCTGTAGGGTTTTTTTTTATCATGGTCATTTTTGTTTAACATCGGTGAAGATTTGTAAAACTATTTTATGCATGTTATTATTATTGATTTCGTACATCTCAATGATGGATAAATCATATTTGAAGAGAAAAATTATACAGAGAAAGATTTGCGTTTAGATCGGTACTTGCTCAGGTAGCTCAGTTGGTAGAGCACTTGGTCTAGAGAACCAAGGGTCCCGGGTTCAAGTCCCGGTCTGAGCGTATAATTTTTCTCTTCAAATATTTTATGCATATTTTCGTAACGAAAAATCAATAACTTAATTTCTTTGAATTTCGCTAAAGATATATATATATATATATATTAAATAATTGAGTTACAGATTTTTCTTAGGCAACATCGCATTTTACGGGGGAACAAGATTGAATACATCGTAGCATTGTACCAGTAATGATTAGGAATTTCCTTTATTTCTTATTTACTTGCGACAAAAATTATATATGGGCCTACCTAAACATGATAAGAAAGAGTAAGAAAGAGAGGACGACCTAGGAAAGCTTGCAAGTAATCAGTAGAGGAGGAAGCAAAGGAAAGAGGGAAAAGCTGGAAACAAGTGAAATGACTGGTTGGAAGCAGAGTACGCTGGATGAACTTTACTACTGCGCTACATTCCATTTAGAATTACAGGAAAATGAATAATAATAATAATAATAATAATAATAATAATAATAATAATAATAATATACATGATGACAATTATATAACCTATACTTACCGAATTTCATTATGAGCAGAATTTATGTTCCATCCTGAACCACTTATAAATCCTGTTGTTATTTTCACATCCTCAACGATTAATGTAGGACATTTTTCACTAAACTGTTTGAAAATATTCATAAGTAATGCCACGAGTGATTTCCAATTTATCTAAAGAATTTGGAAATCAAGAGTGGCATTTGTTAGGATTATTTAACGAATAAAATTAAGCTGTTTACTCACAATTCATTATTTACATATAGTTATTTTAAAATATTTATATATTTAATGTAAATGGCGATGTTTGAAAAGAAATGAGAAACGATTGGTACGCTTCATTTGCTTCTTTTGTTCATCGCTGCAACCAGATCATATTATTTATTGCCAAAGGAAAGCAATATTGTAAGAATGCACTCTAGTGGAGAAAAAATGAAACACATCAAACTATATATTAATTCATTTCTCATGTCATATGATGTAAATATGACAATTATATTTTTCTGGAATGTTATTACCTGGGAAAAATACATTTAAGAAAGTGCAAACAGTGGTTTCTTTTTTTGGTGGTATAATCAATTGCTACAAATGTTTTTATATTAACTCCCCGCATGCGCTACGTGTTGACATTCATGTACTATATATACAATCTGGTAGCCGCATTTCTTGGGGAGTCAGTCACAGCAAAATAATGCTATGACCTATTCAGAATGTTAAAAAGGAGGTGCTTTCTTTATTACGATAACTGTTAGTTGGGAAATTCTAGGCGAACACGATGTGATTGGTTGTAAATTAAAAACCATTGAAACGTGATTGGTCATTGACTCCCATTTGGGGCATGAGTTAAATAGTCAAAATAAATTATTTCTCTCCACTTTTCAAATGTTCCCTTTACACAAGCGGCCATTTTGAAATAAATTAAATTCTAATGTATTTTTGCATTGTGCATGCGTAAGAATAAAGCAATGCTTATTTAATCTATTAAAATTGTAATTATATATTTTAAGATTCTCCCATCTAACTAATATAGACATGTAGTAGAAAATATAAATATTCTATTTCCTTTATTCCATGTGTTAAAGAGAGAACTATATTTTCTTATACGCTTAAAGGTAAAACTATAATTCGACCAATGAAAATGCAGTCATACATCTGGTTTGTTTACATTACAACTGGAACTTACCTCGGAAGAGATATAGTAGACTGCAGCAATGCAGGACATATTTGACTGCAAATGCACTAGTAACTGCAGGGATTTGAAATATACCTATCACGATCTTAAAATTAATGGAGTGCCGTACACATGAATGCATTGCAGCAATCATTCTTAAAAACGTCAACACAATTCTCTCTGCCAACTGAACTCGATATTACAAAAACTAGATTAAATATTTTATAGCGACTTCGCTGAATTTCCCTTCTTCCATTATTTAATTTTAAAGAAGTTACAATCATAGGATTTATCGAATTTTCAGTAATTGGATACCTCCTTGATTAGACTTGAACCTCCCCCCCCCCAATTCTCTGTGACATCCCTTAAAATGGAGATTGCCTCAAGTACAAGCTTAAATATGCGATAAATTATGTCATATACCATATTTGCTCGCGTAATTTGCGCACTTTTGATTTACTTTGCACATTGAAAATTTGGGGAGCGTAAAATATTGCTAATTTTAAAAATTAGAGGACCTGTCCTGAGTTATATCAATTATGGTAGGTAAGTATAATAATTTGAAGAAGGAAGACTACCTAAGATAATCATGGATTGGGAACCACAGGGAAGGAAAAAAAGGGTAGACCAACTATTAAGTGGATTCAGGGAATCAATGAAACTAAGAGGAAATGGGAAATAGAAGAAGATATCTGGATGAACAGACAAGAATGGAAAAATGTGTTGAAACAAATGTGAACATGGGTACCGGAAAAATGTATATTCATTCTAAAAGCCGGAATAATAAAAATTAAAAAGTATAATAATTAAGAATAGAATAATTTTGTTATATCATAAAATCTTATAGCATAACATTGTAGTTAATATTGGATTATAATATAATAATCATGCAATAATAAATCTACAAACAATATTAATAATATTACACAATTGAAACAATTCAAATACCGTAATAATTAATCAATTGGATTGGCGTTTACTTGATGAAAATTCATAACTTATTTAATTAAATAAAAATAAAACTTGAAGTTTTATGTGATTTTCATATTTAATATTTAATAATTATTTAGCGCGTCTTTTTGCTTCCTTCAAAAACGCACGTTGGATTCGAGAACTCCAAATTATTTTTCTTCTGCACGATTGCCAAAATATATCACTGTCGATTTATATAATGCTACGTAATTTTTCTTTTTCTTTCCCATCTTGAAATATCGTATAAAAGCAAGTGTACATTAGAAGTGTTGAAAGTCATCTGAAATACCGATATTTACTTTAATAATAATCAAAAAGATGTGGAAACAAATTTAGAAAAATATAACAGATTAAATGGTATAATTAGGAGAAAATTTGGAAAACAAATGAGGAAAGAAATTCAATTGAGATTTCATAATACCATAGCCAAACCTGCTCTACTATACGGAAGTGAATGCTGGACACTTCGAGCAAAAGATAAATCCCGCATTAATAGTTCACAAATGAGATTCCTCCGATCACTAACTGGAGTAAGACATTAAGGGATAGAATGAAAAGTGATGAGATAAGG
This sequence comes from Diploptera punctata, assembly GCA_030220185.1. Lineage (NCBI taxonomy): Eukaryota > Metazoa > Arthropoda > Insecta > Blattodea > Blaberidae > Diploptera > Diploptera punctata. The sequence continues at coordinate 144,068 of JASPKZ010009790.1, forward strand.
ATGCAGTGGAATAGTAGGGAAATGGTTGAACATATACAAAATTATCAGATTAAATGGTTCCAACACGTCCAGAGAATGTCAAATTCCCGTTTACCAAAGATGATTTACCACCTCAACCCTAACGGCAAAAGAGACCTCGGAAGACCGTTCAACCGATGGAAAGATCAGTTTTTGTAGTCGCAGAACGGGCATCATCACCCTATACTGCATTCGGAAGAAGAAGAAGAAGATTGTCTCTACTAAAGGCAAGCATTGTTAAAGTAGCGGGACTTTGGGTTTCTTTGTGCAGCGGGTAATTCGTTGCTGATAAATGGCATACGTTTTGAATGTAAGACTTGGCAATGAAATTCAGGGAAACAAAATCCCTACTATACTGAAAAGAAAAGGTACCTAAAATGCGTGCGCAAAATAATGGAAGAAAAATAAAGTTTAAAACTATCCCTCAAATATTAAGTTGTGCAAAATACGCGGGAACGCAAATTACGCGAGAAAATTCGGTATTTCAAAATTATGTCAATTACTAGGAGAAATGATATTTATTAATTTTTGAAATCAGAATTTTATACATAGTAATTATCACTAATGGTTCTGATTTATCTAAAGAAAACCAAAACTCGAGTGGGATTTAATAGACTATTTCATGCTGTTAGATGAAAGTATACAAATAGAGCGATTTCATGAAAATGTCATACCGAGGTGAAAATTTTGAAACTGACGTAGGAATAATTTTGTTGACGTAATGTATATCTTTAAGGATCAAATTTTCTGATTCTATAAGATAATGTTTCAAATGTATATTATTTTAATCTAATATTATTGGTAGAACTTGTCATATTCCAAAACTTGTATAAACACACAAAATTTTATAAATTTGTTGTTTAAAGATTTGGTCGTATTAATTCGTTTCATTTCACAAACTCTTTTGTTAAACTATACTTTGGTCCTCCCTAATCGTAAATGTAATAATATTAATTGCATTCTAAGGTTCTATATACCTTAAATGTGACCTATAATTGTTAACTGTAAGCTATGGTCAGTCAGTCACGGAAAACGTATAAAAATTACTGTACACAACATAATAATTGATGGATATTAAAATTTCCTCTTGGATTCCACGCTATCGGTACACAACTAACAAAAACGTATTGATGACATTTTCTTGTAAAGTCATTATTTTCCCCGCTAGAGTCGCGTGACTGACTGACATTTTGTCCTATCATTTATATGCTAATACGCATGGCGCAGTCAGTTGCTTGCTGCACTCCGCTGGGGATTAACATAAACATGGTTTAGGAAATATGGTAGACTGTTCGGCTCAGCTGTTCATCATCATCATCATCACTCCAGGGATTAGGCAATTGCCCGTTCCGACTTCATAATGCATCAGCCCAACGTCTTCTAGGTCTTCCAACATCACGTCTTCCTCTTGCTTGATAATTTCTTGCTAACAATGGATATATCTCCTTACTCATTCCATCCATATGATCAATCCATTTCTGTCTGTAATTCGTGACCTTATCCAATAAAGGCTGTACTTTCAATTCTTCTCTTATATCCTCATTTCTTATTCTATCAAGTCTTGTACATCCTTTTACTTGTCTTAGGAACCTCATCTCCGCCGTCTGTATTCTATCATTCTGTGTTTTCATTGGAGCCCAAGTTTCACATCCATACAATATTGTGGGAACCGCCATAATATTTTACATTTTTATCTTGGTTTCTTTTCTAATTTTATTTTTGAATGTTCTCTGTATTGTTCCACACACCATCTGAAATGTATTTATTTTGGAGTCAATATCTCTTTCCACATTGTAGCCAACAACACAGCCCAAATATTTGAAACTAGACACCTGTTCTATACTTTGATTTTCTAAAATAATTTTGGTTCTCACTGGATCTCTTCCTCTAAAAGCCATGGTCTTCGTTTTCCTTACAGAAATCTTTAGATCATATAATTTACATATTTCATATTTCTCAGCTGTTCCCTAAAATAATTACAGACCCTTCTTGTGTGTCAATTTGAGCTAAAAGGCAGTCAGCGAAGAATTTAAATATATTTAGGAAAAGGTTGCAGTAAACGAAGCAGCCGTACTTGTTGATTTCTCAGAAAATTATACCTACAAGGAACAAAATGAGAATCTGGCAGTTATTGGAAAAATTAGCATGCATCAATGTTAACTGTTGTTGACTAGTTTAGATGGAAGGTGACAGAGAAGTTCAGAAGAAATACTTTGTTCTAGTTTCAGGTTATGTGACACATAGCAAGTGTGCTATAGATATTTGCTACAGAAATGTGTGTGTTTTTTTTTTAACTATAGGGACTTCTTCCAAAACTTGAGGTGATAAAAATGTTCAGTTGGAGCAGTAGGTAATAGAAATAAACCTATACATTTAGCAATGTGATACTTCTTACTTGCATATTTGGATTTTGACATAAAATTGATTTTTTTTAATCGTACCATGGAAGGGGGACTATAAATGCGATTGGCGACCAAGTAAAAAAAAGTATGGCACGGATGTATGAAAAATATGGAAAGAAGATACAAAATGGTGCAGAATTATGTAATGTGAGCTGTAAAACCAACCAAATAACTGTTCAGGAGAAGTCACAAAATTATATAGAAGAAGGAAAGAAATTTTTAGAAAAACAATTTGAATATTTTGCATCTATCACGGATTCATTGCGAACACAATGTGAAAGCGGTGGACCCATATGATTGGAGTACGCACAACTGTCAAACAAACAACAATTTCGTAAGTTCATGTATTAAAAAAAACTTAATGGTGCGACAGGCCTAGAAAATCCTTGACTGCTGATCTCAAATCCAAGTATATCAATAACAGAGCTGGAAAATCATATAACCAATATATAGGGTGACATGTGGTCAGCATATCGGACACTCCTGCCGTTATGACAGGTTTTCTCGAACGCAGCCACTAAATATTGTAGCTGCCCATATTCTTCGTGATTCTGGGCGGGCACCAGTCCCACTTTGGCCGAAATTCCACGAGAAAATGTATTCTCTCATGGGGACTCGAACCAGTGCTCTGTGTTGAGGTATCTTGACTCAAACCATTGAGTTACAGCATGGGACCTCATGCGTGACAGAAAACATTTTTATTAATGGGTCAAGTCAAGTCAAGTTAGCGGCGAAGAAATAATAATTGCATTAGCGAACCTGATATATATATATATATATATATATATATATATATCGACGAGTCACCAGAAGATTGTTTTGTCGGGCTAATTAGAGTTTTGTTTTATGGTTGTTTAAAAATAGAATTCACTACGTCAGCAATTGGATAGATGAGATTTATAAAAATTTGTTTTGAAAGTACATGCACACTGATAAATAACTAACTTATTAAGAATGTGTATACATTCTAGATGGCATATTGTGAACTCTGTTAGAATTTTTATTTCAATGGTTCAATCTAAAAATCAAAATATTAAATCTTGCATCAGGTAAATTGTAATCAGTTACTATATATATGTTATAATTACATTTTTGACATTGAGCAATGCAAGCTTAATATGACATTTTTCTTATCGTGTCATATATATATATATATATATATATATATATATATATATATACACACACACACACACAACACACATACAACTATAGTAGGTATATTGAACAATAAAAATGGCACTTTATTATTAAGTATTTAATATTTTTGTTATTTAAAATGGTACACACGGTAAGCGAGCAAATTTAATTACATTATTGATTTAAAGTAATATTTATTTTACACCAAAATTAAATTTAACAATTTGGTAGAATTGATAAAGTATTTGCAGTTCTTTATTAATCTCTGTTACCGAAACAGTTTATCTAGTTTCAAAGTATTTTGTTACATTTGTGTAATATTTGCATTTTGAAATTCTAAATAAAATTCAGATATGTCAATCAGTCACAGAACATAGTCATCAGTCACACATCACATATTAAGTCATAACTTCGATATTAATTATGATTTAGGTTTAGATTTTTATTTAAAACGTAACTTGAAATGTGTCCTGCCTCTGTGATTAACATTTATAGTATTCGGGTGGATCAATAATACCCAACACATATTCGCCCATTTAGTCCCCTAGGGCACCCCTACAAACAGTATTTTGTAAAATTGAATTAGGAATGACTTTTCAGAGAATGATGCAGATGAACATGTTAAGCTGCATAATCAGTTGACATTTATGTCAGTCAGTCACACATACTTTGATAAGTAATAAATAACATTGTTTTTCTTCAAAAGTTGTATATTTATGTACAATCTTAATCACACACTTTTCCTCTATCATATCACGTATATAAACCCCTAATATCAACCAATTGTAATATTTATGCAAGCATTTTGCTGCAAAAATATATTGTAATTGTCAGTCAGTCACATATGGAATTGCGCAATATTAAAAGAAATAAACTATTGGAAATAGAACATTAATTTAGTTACTAAAATACTACATTTTCTTGAAACTGTACCATCTCATCATTACAATTATTACACTAGGTGGCAGTAGTGTATTATTATCTGTTTTTTTTTCTCTCTCTTGTTAACAGTTGCGCCAACTATACAATATTCACTGAACTGTATGGACGATTACAGAAGGCTTTGTTGATTGACTCATTTTTATTAAAACATGCTGTAACATCATTTCATCTATTTTGGTACTTTTAGCTTAACCAAAACGTTTTGATGAAGCCTCCATTTTCAGTTGATTATCTATAATGTATGCAGTAAACAAATGATGAATGGGGTTTGTCTTTTATGGTGTAACAACTTTTCAGTTTTAAATGTTGGCAAACAAAATAAAAATGCTAGGAAAGTGATAAAAATTGTCGTGATTGATTAAAACACGTCCTTTCCAACAGTTTTATTGGTCTACAGTAGTATGATACAGTAAGAGTGAAATAGTTAATTTAAGGTTTACATGTAGTATTGGGTAGCGTGAATTTTGTAATATCATTAAAACATGTAATTACGAGTCAATTCTATAATAGCTTTTGGAATTAATTTTATGAGAAATTAAAGTCACATTTGTGATTGTAGTCACGTGTTTTTACTTCATAGCGAATGTGATACACTAATCGTCCTATAATTTTGTATATTTAATGGCACACGTCTCCCTGGCATCTTTATATAATGATTAGACTTAAGTTTAATTAAGCTGGATAAGATTAGGAATAAAGATATAAGAAAGGAACTAAATATTTTCAAACTTACAGACCAAATAATTAAATATAGGAACGACTGGAAAGAACATATTGATAGAATGCCAGAAGAAAGATTTCCAAAATTATTGCTAAATTATAAACCGCACAGAAGGAGAAATGTTGGACGCCCACACAGAAGATGGTCTGAACAATTTTAACAATTCTAGCTGTCGTGAAACCGGATGATGATGATGATGATGACATATGTTTAATTAGTTTAATAACAGCTGAACGAATTGATTGCTCTATTATTTATTTATATGTTTAATTTAGGGCTACATTTTACTTTTTATTTTTAATTATCTTTATAAACCCGCCAAAGTCTGTCCCAAGCCAACTTGGAAAAGCATGAGGGGGAAGAGTAACAATCTTGTTAAAAAAACAGGGTTCAGTATGTCCGGCTGATAGTACCATGTAAGGGCACCTGAGTACTGCTGTCTTGCAGTTTGGCTAAAGGAAGAGAACCTTGATTAAAAATCTTCTGGTCCTCCAGGTTGGAGGTTGAAGCGATAGATCAGCTCTCTGTCCTAAAAAACACGTATAGTGCTAAAAATCCTAAGAAACAATACAATTACTTTAAGTTGAAGGATGAACTAGGCTTACCTTAATGTAGAAAATCGTAATTCGAATTTTTCTTTATTTTACTGTTTAAGGAAGTAAAGTCAGATTCCAAGTATTGTGTTTTTTTGGCGAAAGTTCAGGCATAATAATATTATAATATATAATATTATCCATTATATTACTGTTTTATTTTCTGCAAATTCTGAAGGAATGAAGCTATTGAGGTTATTCTCATGAAGATATCTTTGGAGAAATTTTATAAATCTTCACCGATACTATCTAGTATGCACCGAAATGATAACGTGTCTGTTAACGCTCTAGCGGCTGCAATTTTGTTTTATCAGAACCAAACTTAGCACACAGCATTCAATTTAAAAAGTAAGTTCAAGTTCGATATCCAATAAAAATGGTAGATAGAAGGCCCATGATCATCCTGCTGTAGATGGAACCCGGTTTCCGAAAAATCTACATTTTTAAAAGTTTAAAAATGAATTAACCTATTTGAGTACAACGGCATCTGCGAGGTATCTATTTTAATATTTTACTTTATGACTATTATTACGATTACATTTTTTTAAATACAAGACCGTGTAAATAACAAAAAAAATACATATTCCAGCTGAGATCGAACACGAGATGTCATGGTTTTCGGTTTCTCTAACCTTGATGCTGCATAATGACGTATGGAAACAGCATAGGGACAATAGGTGTTTTTGTGTTTACGTCTTGCAAGCAAATGAAAGTGCCGAAGGAAAATAAAGTCCGTCACGCAGGAACTGCGTTAACTAAGCAAATTCCTCAGCAAATCGAATTCACAGTAAAATGTTCTTGGTTTATGGAATATATATTTCTTCTGATAAATTGTAGAAACTCAATTTTTGATGCCTGCATATTTTAAATGTATACTTTTAATAATCATGCTTGAACACCGTTGGGGTTAAAATTGCTTCAATTTTAAAATGTGTACCTTACAAAACAGTCGTCCTCAACTATAATAACTTCTGTTATAAACGTCGTTATACTAATAAAATTCTAGGCCATTCAAAGACATGATTCATCCTCAAGAATTCTTGTGGCACTGAAATTATTTGTATGCAAATAATAGTATTTTTTTAAATTATATCATCGTCATCATAGTACATTCACGAATTTAGGTCATTTGTTGACCTGTTTCGGCCTCAAGAGAAACACCATCCAGAAGTCTTTTGAGTGGACATCCTGCTCTTCTTCTTCCTGCAGGTTGATATCCTAACATTTGTTTGGGTATCCTGTGATCTTCCATTCGATGAACATGTTGCATCCATCTTGACTTATAATCAGAAATTTTGTTTTCTAAATGTTCCATGTGTAATTCTTTTAAGATGTCTTCATTTTTTTGTGATCTAGTAGTGTGTATCCTTCAGTTCTCCGTATCTCATTTCAGCAGATCTAAGTCTCTGTTTGAATGTCATACTTCGCTACCATACAAAAGAGTTGGAAGAGCCAGTGTTTTATACACTTTTAGTCTTGAATGTTTTTGGACTAACTGTGGCTTGGAGATAGAATTTATTAACCCTAAAATTCTTAAAAACTTGGATATTTCTGCATTTACATCCTTTTCTTCTTCATATGAGATATTGCATCCTAGATATGTAAAATTATTCACCTGTTCCAAAATTTTATTGTCAAGTACAATTTTACTTCTGGCAGGATCTACTCCTTGTAATGCCATAATTTTTTTTCTCCGTAGATATCTTCAATCCATATTCTTCTGTAATTTTGTTAAGTTCATTCAGACCTTTCTGCAGATTATCTTCCTAATTTGGTATTATTATTTGGTCATCTGCAAACAATATTATAAATATCATTCATTAAATTATTTGTATACAAATAATTTCAATACCATAAGAATTCCTAAGGATGAATCATGTTTTTGAAATGCCTAGAATTTTAATAGTATGGCTACGTCTATAACAGAAGTTATTATAGTTGAGGACGACTGTTTTATAAGCTACAAATTTTGAAATTGAAGCATTTTAAATTGTTGGACCCTAAACTTAAATTCTATACCCTAAAAGATGTTGTAGTTAAATTAAAACTAATAACCTTCAAAGTTATAAATAGAGAAGCATCTTTACGTCTTAAAGTCTTAGTAATTTCCCTACTCCTTGTGAAAACTATGATAGATTTTTTAATAATAGAGGAAGTTCGGGTAATATGGACCCTTCGGTTTGAATGGACCCCATTAATATCATCTTTAATTGGTCCTGCCCTCGAAGAGAACGTGTTCAAGGCCTGTTTCTTTTATTGTTTGTGCAAAGATGGGTATATTTGTGATATTTATGAAAACGGCCATTTTAAAAGTTTTCAAGCAAGAATTAATTCTTAATTTCTGATACTGAATATTAGAAATATTGAAAACCTCCTAAATATATTATATTATGTAGATGTTGTTTTAATATACTGACGGGTTTGGTTTGACATTATGTGACATGGCTGCTGTATAAAATAATTAAACATAACAAAGAAACTCGGCTAATGTGGACCCTCCACGTGGCGGTTAAAGTTTACCAGGGTCCACTTTACACGAATACGTAAATTTTTTAGATGAGGATGCTATCTGCAAAAATCATGAACTTAATTGTATTTAATATCCTTGTAATTTTACTAAATCCAATGACCGTCGCTGACTACAGATGAATCACGTGTGAATGTTATAATCAACGATAACTTTTCAAAACATTAAATAAATATCAACGCTTTTATTACGTTCAGCCATAAATACTTTCTGATTAATTTCTGCCTGTCTGTATAAATGTATACAGTAAATAACTAAATGTATAGAGTAAATAAAAAATGCATAGACCTAGAGTAAATAAAAATATTCTAAAAGCCAGGATGGACTCTGGGGTCCATTTTACCTGAACATGGAGATTATTTCTTATAATGTAAAAAAGTTCATAAATTATGAAGATGTTTCTGTATTTGAATAAAATAGCAATGCTATTTCATAGTTACTTTAACACTAATGATAATCACTATAATTAAACAGAATTCAAATCTCTTAATTAAAAGAAGAAAAACAACAAATTCAAATAGGGGTTCATATTATATATATATGAATTGCGCACAATGTGCGATAGTTCTCGGGGGGCACCAATATGCATGGAAGATACATTTTTAATTTCGGATTTCAGATACTCTCCTCCACTTCTAATGGTCGTATTTCACTGGTTTTTTAGACCAACTTTCTCGTTTTAATTCAATAGTATGTACCGAATTCTTTGCGAATCAACGAAAATTATGAACGCTAGAACGATTTTTATAGTTTAATTTCAGATGAACTCTTATACCTAATTGTCCAATTTTGCCGTTTAATTAACTTGACCTTACTTTTTTAATTGATTGCTATATGCCAGATTTTATTATTATAAAACAAAAATTGGGGGCCGCTAGAGTCTTACCACACATTTTCGGTATCTACTAGATGGAATCGGTGAAGATCTGTAAACATTTTTCATAAGTAATGCCACGAGTGATTTCCAAATTATCGATAAATTCACGACTCACGAAGTGAGGAGTGAATTTATGTAGAGAATTTGGAAATCAAGAGTGGCATTTATTAGGATTATTTAACGAATAAAATTAAGCTCTTGACTAAAAAATTATTATTTGAATATAGTTACCGGAGCTTTAAAATATTTATATCCTTAATGTAAACGGCGATGTTTGAAAACAAATTAGAAATGTGAGGTTATGTATATTCACTGCAACTCGATCATATTATTTATTGCCAAATAGGATCGCGATATTGTAAGAATGCACTCTAGTGGAGAAATAATGAAACACATCAAACTATTATAATCAACATTATAGGTTAATCATTTATATTTTGAATAAACAACTCAGTAAAATCACTGAATCTATTCATTATTTGCTATATTCAATGTATTTGTTGGAGAAAAATAATGGTCTAACCTGTTCAGAATATTAAAAAGGAGGAGCTTTCTTTATCGCAAAAGCAGGAGCTGATAAAGAGAAATCGATAAAGAGCGAGGTGAAACACGACTCTCATTGGTGTAAAACAGAATTCATTGAAACGTGATTGGTCATTGACTACCATTTGCGACATGAGTTAAATAGTCCAAAAATATTTTCATGAGAACACTTCATTATCTTCATTCTTTCGGAATTGATTAAAATGTTACCTCAAGAATAGTATTTATTTGTTTATTTTTGTAATTTCTAGTAAACATTGATGCCAGTTATGAAATGTTGTAATGTCCCCAAGTGTACATATAAAGCCTACAATACGCACTACCATATGTTTTCAGCGAGAGTAATACGACTTTTACGAGAATACGTTCATCCGATGTTTGCTGCAGAAAATCAATGAAGGAGGAAGACAATGGACTGATAAGTGACAGAAAGTTCTCCTGATAGATATACAACACTGCAACGTCTTCGCGAATTCATTTGCCTACAGCACTATCTTCTTTTTCTCTTTCTCTTGCCTTGTTCACGTCTTTCAAGTATTGAGACAGCGTCAATACCGAATTCCTAATTCCTGACAACACGAGCAGCCAGGAATTTGTGTCATTTACTGCACATCTGTTCACATCACATCCTCTTAAACTTGTTTCTCTTGTACTGTTTGTAATTCTTGCGCATTTTATACTGAATTAGCTAACACAGGGCGTGCGTTGCTACATCTAAATAAATTAATATTAAAGGTTAATTAAATTGTATGGTATACGCTGAGAAGAACCAAACATGGCGGTTCGGATTTCAGGCAAACCTCCACTGCTAATTGTCTCATTTCGCTCATTTTTGGATAATACGTATGTCGGTTTATTTTAATATGATATACTGAGTTTCGTTGTGAAACATCAAAAGCTGTGACCGCTAGAGCTATTAGATATTCACTTCAGGTGAACTCCTACACCTAATGGTTATAGATGGTGCAATTGTGAATCTAAAAATCCAGGGACCCACTCAAACACACAAAAAATGTCATCAAAATAGGTCCAGTCGTTAAGGCAGTTTTTAATGTCGGATTTCAGGTAAACACCCACTTCTAATTGTCGGATTTTGCTCATTTTTTTGATAATACCTACCTCGGTTTGTTTTAATAGGATGCACTGAGTTTCGTTGTGAAACACTGAAAATTGTGTCCGCTAGAGCTATTTTCACTTCAAGTGAACTCCTCCTACAACTAACGGTTTCACTTAAACACACGACAAAACTTTTCTTCAAAATCGGTCCAATCGTTGGATTTTAGTCTACGATGTGGCATGAATGGGGAAATAAATAAGGGCATGTTAACTTATTATAGTAAAACCAGAGGTAAAATGCACAGATAGACCAAGAGGTGGGAGAATAACATTAACTATGATTTGAGGGATGTAGATTATATAGGAGATGATTGGTAAACATTAGCACAGGATGTATTAATTCAGAACTTAATGTCTGTGTTAGATAGTGTGTGTGTATACATGAAAAAGAAAAATAAATGCTTGGACGGGGATTTGAGTCCGGACCTCTGAATTGATTCTTCAGTGAGCTTCCAGTTATGCTTTTCAAGCAATCCTAGTACAAACATTTATTTTTCTTTATATAATATATTTTCTATTACGAGTGGTAGCGAGAAATTCAGTCTCAGTGCCCTTTAGTAGCCACTATAACAAGTAAGCAAATTATTATTCTTCTTCCTTTCATGTGATAAACCTAGGGGTCTGACACGGTCTCAATCCAACGTTTGAGGGGCCTGCCCAAAGATCTCTTGCCTGGTGGTTGATAATTTAAGATTTTTCTTCTTACGTGAGATTTCCAGTTGTTTCTATATTTTTGTACATATTCCATGATTGATTCTGTTTGTAATTCTTTGAGAATCTCTTCTTGAGTAACCTACAGTACGTCTCATAAATTTAATTTCTGCCGCAGTTAGTCTTTGTTCATCTACACTGCGAATTGTCCAGGCCTCGCTGCCGTAACATAATATGGGTCTGGCCAGTGTTTTATAAATTCTAGTTCGTATGTGTTGCTGTACTGTGTTTGGCTTGAAATATAATTTATAGTTCCTGTTATTCTGTTAAATTCTATAATTTATTGACTAAATTTGTTTTCATCTGTTTAGTGAAGGGTATTTCCCACCTGCTCGTGGTGCAATCTGCCTACAACAAACGGGGCTTTGGGGACCGAGTCACGGCGGTATAACCGTTCCATCAAGATACAGAGGAAATGCTGTATCATAATCGAGCCTGTCTAGAGGCCTAAGAGGGCGACCCCACCACTGGACTTGCTCACTTCAGGTCAGTAACCTGTTGTGAGGACTTATCTTACTAAAACGTCTCAAAGTAAGCAAATTAAAGTGAATTATTACTTTATAGCAGTGACGCTTCTTTATTTCGATGTTATAATTAAGTAACATTTATTTATAACATCAAAATAAATAAATAAATAAATATACACCATGCCCCATTCAAACCTTCCTCATTTTAATTGGTATTAAAAGAAAGAGAAACTCGAAGAATTTTTGTTTTCATTGTTGAAGTTAATTCATCTGTCGCATGTTGGACAATAATGACATAAAACAAAATGACGACTCCTCAGCAACGAGCAAAAACTGTTTTCTGGTATGCAGAGACGAAGTCAATAATTACAGGGCAAAGTAATTACCGGAGATAATATGGAGGAAATGCAACAGATGCGAAGACTATTAAGGCATGGCTTGAGAAGTTTCTGGCGACTGAAAGCGTTAAAAAAATCAGGAGGTGCTCGTACACGTGTTTCAGAAGAAAATATTGAAGAAATTAGAGCAGGATTTCAGAGAAGTTCACAAAAAACAATTCGCCAAGCTTCCCGGCAGATCAATGTGTCGAGATCAACTGTGCATCGAGTGCTTCATAATCGGCTTCGTTTGTACCCCTACAAGGTGCAAATTGTTCAACAAATAATGCCAGATGACAGGCCACGACGACAGGCATTCGCTATTGAAATGCTGGATCGTATTGACAAGGATCCTCAATTTCTTGGAAACGCCTTATTTTCTGACGAGGCAACGTTCCATTTATCAGGATCTGTTAATCGGCACAATGTAAGGATCTGGGATACGCAAAATCCACACGTCTACCGTGAACACGACCGGGATAAACCAAAAGTAAACGTTTGGTGCGACCTGATGAAGAACAGGATTATAGGTCCTTTTTTTCTTCCATGAGAAGTCAATAACTGGCCCTGTATACCAAGACATGTTGGAACAGTTCATATACCCCCAAATAGCTGATTTGCAACCCCAAGTAATCTTTCAGCAAGATGGAGCCCCACCACACTAAAGCCTGGATATTCGGAATTCACTCAAAGAATTCTTCCCAGATAGGTGGATTGTACGCGGGTGACCAATTTGCTGGCCACCACGTTCGCCAGATATCACTCCACTGGACTTCTTCCTCTGGGGGTATGTAAAAGATCGTGTGTTTCCGACTCCTGTACAAGATCTTCATGATTTACGAACCCGTGTCCTTGACACAACTTCAACAGTACCAATGGGCATGTTGGACAGAACGTGGCACGAAATCGAATACAGATTTGATATTGTTCATGCTACTAATGGTGCACATATAGATGTCTTTTAGTGTGTGGCAATGAAAATTCTTCATTTCATAATTCCACATACTTTGTTAGTTACGATTAATTAAAATGTTGGAAGTTTGAATGGGACATCCTGTATATACGTGGTTGTCTCTTTAGTTTTGGCAACAATAGTGTGGAATCCAAATAAAACTAGAGTTGACAATTCTGTATATTGCACGTGTAATTTCAGTGCATTTCCCCATCCGAGCATATGAACTCGCCTCTCCCCCCTCCACTCCTCATGTAACAATGAGCCGAAAGTTATCAGTTTAGAACTAGGCATCGCAGTATAACGTAGTGCGATGTTTTGAAAGCAGGAGCAGATAATCTGGTTGAAGATTGAATGTGCTACAGGCAGAAACATACTACAATGCCATCAAGGATTGCCAGAGGCTTGTGGTGCAGGTGCACTGCCCTATCGAACAGCGGCAAGATGGGTACAAGCCTTTAAAGGAGGACGCGAAAATGCGTCACATATGCCTATATTTGGTCATTCACCGGTCAGTGAGAATGACGTGGAGGCAGTGTCCGCATTAGCGGAAGCAGATCGGAACTGCACTATTCGAGAGTTAACCGCAGATACTGGATTAGCACTTTCGACTCTGCACCGAATCCTTAAGATCCGCCTTAGGATGCGAAAAATTGCTTCACGATGGGTTCCAGATGAGTTATCGGAGATGCAGAAATGTCTGCGATATGAAGCTGCTCTTACGCACTTGGAGCGCTATGAGAGGGAAGGAGAGCTTTTCTTACGACGTACCATCGCCATTGATGAGACCTGGGCGAAAAGTTATGAACCACAGTTGAAACGTCAATCGTCCGAATGGCGTCATACAGGGTCACTGCGAAAAACAATAGTTCGACAGACCGCTACGAATGTGAAAACGATGCTAATCCTAGCCTACGATTGGGATGGTGTTATCTTAAAACATGTCGTTCCCCCAAGGCAGACCGTCGATGCAGAGTACTATAATCAGCCTTGCGTGACGGCCGTCCTTACTCCCAGAACAAGCGTCTGATACTCTTTACATTAGAAGCTGAGTCAACCCCAGGGCCATAGTGCCACCAGAAGGTTTGGGCCAGTTTAAAAATCCTGACCCCCACCAGGACTCGAACCCACGACCTTCCGGCTTATAGTGCAGTGCCTTAACCACTACGCTACGGCGGTCCCCAGAGTACTATTGTAAGTTTCTGCGAAACAATCTGCGAGCAGCGTTAAGAAGAACCCGACGACACTTCATGAATATTCCACCCATCATTCTGCATGGCAATGCAAGGGCGCATGTAGTAGGAGCGGTGTCTGATTTGTTCAATCTCTGCGACTTCGACCTCATTCCTAAGCTCAAGGAACCACTGCGTGGGAAGAGATTCAGAACAGTGGACGACATTCTGAGTAGCAGTCAATCAGTGTCTATGCACCCTACAGAGATTAGGCAGTGCCGACGGCATTCGACGGCTACCACATCGCTGGATACACATTGTACGCAATGCTGGTGACTACATCGAAGGCCTCTAAAACTTACAACTGTATATGTGTGCCATGTATCCAGAAAACAAATAGTTGCCAAAACTAAAGAAACAACATATATATATATAATATATATGGTATGATAAGAAAAATAAATGCCTGGACGGGATTCGAACCCGGATCTCTGAGTCTGTACCTCAGCGTGATATCCATTACACTACCAGGCGAATCCAATTCAAACACTTATTTTTCTTATATATGTATTATACTCTCCATTATTACTAGATGTCGCGAGAACACTGTCTTCACTGCCATCTAGTAGCTGACTATAACAAGTAAGCAAATTAAAGAGAATATTTATTTTACTTTATAGCAGTGACGCTTTATCGATGTTATAATTAAATGTTTAACATTGAGCAATGCAAGCTTAATATGGTATGATAAGAAAAATAAATGCCTGGACGGGATTCGAACCCGAATCTCTGAGTCTGTACCTCAGCGTGATATCCATTACACTACCAGGCGAATCCAATTCAAACACTTATTTTTCTTATATATGTATTATATTCTCCATTATTACTAGATGTCGCGAGAACACTGTCTTCACTGCCATCTAGTAGCTGACTATATCAAGTAAGCAAATTAAAGAGAATATATTATATATATATATATATATATATATATATATATATAAGGTCACCCGCACTTTTCGAGCTTCAGATTCCGCGTAATGTGATCTATTTTTAATTTAGGCAACATTTCGGCAGATAACTTTATGCAGAAGATGTATTATTGTATTGTATGTAGATACGAATAGGCCTCCAGAATGTGTGTGTTTTTATGTGTTTGTGTAGTGTAAAGTGTGTTGAATGAAGGATGATTGTAAAGAAGAGAGATAAAGTGAAACACGATGCAGGCATGAAGAGTATTCCTGTCGAAAAGCACCAAGGTGAACGTCAAGCTTAAGATCTCCATCCGACGGACGCATCATTATCGACACCAGTACATGCCTTCTCAACATATGTACTGCGGACGGATTTGCAATTAAATGCAGGAATTTGTTTCACAATCTAGCGATAATATTTTTATTTTGTATGTATGTGCAACCATTATTATCTGATTCTATGAGCCGCCACTAAATGTCTGTAGAAAGGAAAAAAAATCGAGAAGCCAAAAATTTGGCTCTAAATTAATTAAATATTCTCCTTTATTACAGTTTGTCGTGATCATGACGGTCAACATTTGGAACAGCTGCTTTAAACTAGAAGCAGTTTTCTTGAAGGGCATACAATGATCGTTTCTGACACCAAGGTTTGTGGTTACAGACCTGGCCTGAGTCCATTGATTTTTCAGGGCGTAAAATTTTGATTATGGTTTCCTTCGGAATTAAAGTAAACACAAAAGTCTCGTATCATAGGTTTACGGCAGCTTAAAGAACATCAAGTCTGAAATAGGTCTCTTAGCAAACTTTATCGGTCCTATCATTCCAGCTCTGAATTTCTAATGCTAATGAAGTGAGCTATCAAAGAGAGTCAGTGTGTAAAATGTCACTTCACTGAAACCTGGAGATAATTAAATCATATTTCAGAGCCTGTCCAAACTTTTCATTATATGTATAAAATAATCAGAGTTTGAAATAAAAATCACGTAAAAAGATGCTGGAAAATGCCTCCCATTCAATTCTTCTGACATTTTCGAAACAAAATATTGAAAACATTATAATTAGCAGAAAGACTTCTTCCAAAACTAATCTTCACGAAAAGTTCTTCCTCTTCTCTCTCTCTCTCTCTCTCTCTCCTCTCTCTCTCTCTCTCTCTCTCTCTCTCTCTCTCTCTCTCTCTCTGTGTGTCACTTGTTTTGAAAAAAATCATTAACGAAGTGTGACTGCCCTTGTTTAATTTTTCTAATTTAGATTGAAAAATGATGGAAAACTTTTTTAACTTTAATAAGCTGGTGAAACTTGTTGGGAAAAAAGCTTCCTAAGAAATAAAAGTTTTTATAGATTTCGTGAAGACACAGTAAAGAAACCGGGTTCTATTCCCAGTTGAGTTAGTAAGACCTATGCTCATCAGTAAGACCTATGAGTAGGGCTGGGATTTTTATGTAATAAAATATAAGATTGCAATGCAGATTAGTGTATATTATTCAATGTTAATGTGTGAAACCAAAATAAAGAACAGAAGTCTAACTTCTCATTATACTATTCAAATATTTGTGTGTGAAACAAAAACAAAAGATAGTCTTAAGTCTAACTTATCATTATACTATGTTGCAATCTTACCTTTTAGTACATAAAGATGCTAGGCCTACCTATGAGCATGACCATATTCCTTTTTACACGCTTTATGTTAGCTTGACTTGTATCTGCCTATCTATGTAACAGAATCTTTCAATACGATTTTCACCCACTTAAAAGATTGGATCGACTTGAAACGTTGTATACTTGTAAAGGACCAATGACGGTACAATAATTTCATAAATGTTTTCTAAGATCCTGGCCAGGACCATCAGGACATCAAAAATATAAAGACCGGTATAATAGGTTATAGACTTTTAAGTCCATAATTGTAAGAAATTAATAATATATCCTCTGGTAGCTCAGTTGGTAGAGCGATGGACTGTAGTAGTATATACTTTCAGTAATCCATAGGTCGCTGGTTCAAATCCGGCCCGGAGGATTTTTTTAGAAGAGTATTACTTTTAGCTCATACTACAATAGTATCAAATTTAAATATATTTACATTTTTATCTTATTCTGTAAAATGTTAATGACAATTTTGTAAACTTATTACATTGTAATTTATCCAAAAAATATGAGAAGGATACGATTAACTCTAACTATTAATCTATTTTAAACTATTTAAAAATACCATAATAATGTTAGATAATAATAATTTTAAAAAAATATAATTATATAGCCCCTCAAAATCCAACCTCAGTGGTCCACGTCCCGAAGGGTGGGCAACGGGAAGTACGGAATAGTCTATTGGGGTGATGTACGGTGGAGACTAGTTACCCCGTGACGTTTCCCCTACGGTAGCCGAGAAGGCCCAATAGGAATCCCGTAAACCGGCAAATGAGGCTCTGGTTAGGTCCCCCAAATGCGGGGGTTGGCGAAGGGCTGACAACCCGTTCCATAAAAAATAATTGTTACGTTTCCTGCAAAGAGAGATAAATCCGGACAGATCAATAGGCATAGACTTTCGCTAAGAAAAAGGACAATGATTTTGGCAACTTTGAACATACAAGGTTGGAATACTAAGAATAATGAAGTACTTAACGAGATTACAAAGAAGGGGGTGGATATAGCAGTTCTGACAGAAACGAAAAGGAAAGGGAAAGGTCAAGAAATGATTGGTGAATACATGCATGTATGGAGTGGGGCTGAAAAATCGGAGAGAGCTAAAGGAGGAGTATCAATTTTAATTAAGAAGATCGGATGGAAATCCTCAATAAACAAATAGAAGAAATAGATGAAAGATTTATAGTTATGGAAATAACAATGTATGGAAAAGAATTAGTAATAATAGGTACATATGCCCCAACAAACGATGCATCACAAGTAATAAAGGAACAATACTTTGAAAAATTTACTGGATTGGTAGAAAAGATTTCTCAAAAGAAGGAATTAATAATTATGGAAGATCTGAATAGCAGAGTTGGAAAGGGGACAGGTGACATAGTTGGTCCATATGGAGAAGATATTGAGAATGAAAATGGACAACGTTTAAAAGAAGAATGCAAACCGGTTGAATGACCTAATTATTATGAATTCGATGTTTAAACATCGGGACATCCATAGATATACGTGGGAACAACGCACTAAAGGTCTAAGATCGATAATTGATTATGTAATAGTGAGGAAACTGAGAAATATTATAGTTCAAGATGTTAGAGTGAATCGAGGACCCGAATGTGGAACGGATCATTATATGCTGTCAACTAGGATAGTATGCCCTATAAACAGGCAAAAGGTAAATAAAGATCAAAATATAGAAATAGAAAATGAATTAGAAAAATGTAGATATAATCTACATTTACTACAAGATGAGAGTATTAAAAATCTATATGCCCAACGCCTCACCGAAAAATTAAAATTTGATGAAGATTGGAACTCTGTCGTTATTTATGAACATTTGAAAAAATATATACATGAAGCAGCAAGAGAAGCACTTGGTCTGGAAAATGATAAACACCATAAAAACCATTGG
The DNA here is from genome assembly GCA_030220185.1 of Diploptera punctata. NCBI lineage: Eukaryota > Metazoa > Arthropoda > Insecta > Blattodea > Blaberidae > Diploptera > Diploptera punctata. The sequence continues at coordinate 163,144 of JASPKZ010009790.1, forward strand.
GTGAATAAGGAAATACTTGATATCATAACAGAAAAGAAAAATGCATATCAAAAATATTTAAGTTCCAAGAAAGATGAAGATTATCAAAGTTATAACATACTTAAAAGAAAGGTTAAAGCAGAAGTCAGGAAACATAAAAAAGAAATGTGGAATAGGGTATGTGGAGAAATCGAGCATACAGTAGGCTATTCAAAGTCAGCCCAAGCATGGAGGACAATTACAAACATGCGAAATGATAATATGACAAAGAGTTTTAATTTAGTACCAATGAAAACTTTTCAGGAATATTTTAAAATGCTTTTAACAGAAACTAGGAGAGAATTTATAGACTATGCTACACTGGATAATGGAAAGGGTGACTTAATAGAACCTGTAACAGAAGAGGAGGTAAGAAACGTGTTGAGAATAGCAAAAAATGGAAAAGCGGCAGGTCCAGGAGGAATAACCATGGAACTAATTAAATATGGTGGTTCAGGAATTATAAGAATTTTAACTAGACTTTTTAACCAAGTGATAGAAGGAGATCCTATTCCAGATGAGTGGAAGTTATCGTATATTAGTGCAATATACAAAAATAAAGGGAATAAAAGAGATCCAGCAAACTATAGAGGGATCAGTGTTATGGCAGCAATTAGTAGAATGTTAAGTACAATTATTAAAATTAGATTGGAGGAACTAATACAAAATAAAATATCAGAAGAACAAACAGGTTTCACAGCAGGTAAATCGTGCCTTGATAATATATTTGTGATTAGGCAGATTACAGAAAAGATGTTGGCTAAAGGAAAAGAAGTTCATATGGCATTTATAGACCTGGAAAAGGCATATGACTCTGTACCCATCAACAAGCTTTGGGTGGCAATGGAGAAGTTTGGAATACCTAAATCTCTTATACATTTTATAAAAAGAATGTATGATTGTAAAGCAAGTATTAAGGTTGGAAATAGAGTATCCTCAGAATTTGATATAACAAAAGGATTAAGACAAGGATGCGGGATGTCACCAACATTGATCAAGATATATTTAGAAGATGTATTAATGGAATGGAATAAGTCATGTAGGGGAATGGGAATCAACATTAATGGTCATTTACTGCACAATTTATTATTCGCTGATGACCAGATTATAATAGGACAAGATAAAGAAGATATAGAATATATGATTAGAAAGTTGGTCGATGCATTTGAGGTAGGTGGACTGAAGATAAATTATATTAAAACAGAATATATGGTAATCGGAGCAAATTCAGAAGACCTACAAATAAATAATATGATAATTAAACGTGTTGAAGAATTTAAATATCTTGGATCTATAATAGATAAATCTGGTACTTGTGAAAAAGATATTATTAACAGAGTAAATTGTGCAAGGAAGGCGATTAGATCCCTGAATGGTATTTTATGGAATAGAAATTTGACCAGAAAAACAAAAAAGAGATTATACAAACAATAATAGAAAGTATACTTACATATGGATCAGAAAGCTGGACAATAAATGAAAGGATGCAGAAAAGAATCTTGGCGACAGAAATGGATGGATTACGGAGAAGTATGAGAATATCCAGGCTACAACATATTCGAAATACATATATCAGACAAGAAATGGATGCACAAGAAACTGTTATCGATAGGATAACAAAGAGAGCTCTACAGTGGTATGGACATGTACAACGGATGTCGGAAGACCAGTGGCCTAAACAGGTGTTGGATTGGATGGTACCAGAAGGAAGAGGGGGAGAAGTAGAAGAGCATGGTATGAGGGAATATATGATGCCATGATGAAGACGGGTATGGAAGATGGTCAATGGGAAGATAGGAGTCTCTGGAAAGCAGGAATCAAGGGCAAACTGCTGTAAAGTGGAAAGCCTGTATTAAGTATTAAGTAAGTATATTCGTGCCTAGACACTTAAAAATATCGTAAGCAATTAAATTCTCATGGGGTTCCGGTTTATAACAATCAATTAAACTAAAAATAAAAAAAATAATAGTTTTAAAAAACTAAAACAACACGCTTTATTAGAAAACCAAACTAAAAAATAAAAACTAAATAATAGTTTAAAAAACTAAAACAACACGCTTCATTAGAAAACCGAACTAAAAAATAAAAAATAATTTTAATTTCCTACACGCTTGGGATAAAATCAAAGTCGTCAACAAAAAAAATCATCTCCAACACATCTGGAATAAAACTAGAGTTATCTACAAAAAAAAATAATTTTACCATCAAAAGCGTAGGGTGATTTTTATGGTTTTTATGTTTTCTTCTTAGAGATTTTACGTTTACCATTGTTTGTTTATTATTAAATTTATTAATTGACATAGAGCACTCCACGCTTTTGATGGTATTTTTTTTTTGTAGATAACTCTAGTTTTATTCTAGATATGTTGGAGATGATTTTTTCTTGACCACTTTAATTTTAACCCAAGCGTGTTGTAAATTCAAATTATTTTTCATTTTTTGTTTGGTTTTCTAATAAAGCGTCTTGTTTTAGTTTTTTAAAAATATTATTTATTAATCCTTAAAGGAACATAGTGCTCACACAAAACTTCTCCACTTTACCCTGTTACTAGCAGTGTTTTCAATTGACTCCAGAGCCAACTGTTCTTTTCAATTCGATGCCCCCCGTATGCAATAGTATGTCATGCCAGTTTGCTCTGTGTTAGTTTATTTCATGTAGTAGATTTAAGGCAGATTGGGCTGGAAGACAATATCCATATATTGTGTTTAATAATGGGCTTTCTGTTATTTTACAGTAATATAATGTACGGTTAAACTATTTTATAGTGTGAACTAATACCTCAACGGAACTTACCATGAATTTTCTAGTAATGTTTCTGTTGTTTGTTGTATTTATTGATGTAATCACTCTAATGTGCAGTGATTTCTACTTGTAATCAGGTCGACATAATTGTGGTGGAATTGCCTCCTTTAACGGTTATTCTTACAGTTATTTAAACAACTAGTTACAAAAGCAGAGGTTTAGTAACGAGTTGCTCATATTAGAACACAACCGAAGGCTGTGTACTAAGAGCATGCGAATTACTAAATATAATTTTGCAACATATTGTATACAATATTTTATCTACGTTCAGAGTATTTTAGTATATGTTGTCATATTTAGTATATTTAATTAAATTTATTAATTGCGGAAACCATATGTTTATATAAAGAGTAATATGGGTCTTGAAAAAAAAAAAGAGACATGATAAATCAACAAGTATTGTTATAATGTGGGATTTGGAAAAAAAATCAACAAATATTGTTGATATATATATGTGTGTGTAATGGATAACACGCTGAGGTATAGACTCAGAGTTCCGGGTTCGAATCCCGTCCAGACATTTATTTTTCTTACCATACCATATATATATATATATATATATATATATATATGAAAAGAAAAAAGAATGTTTGAGTCGGGATTTGGACTCGAGTCTCTAAAGTCTGTACCTTTAGCGCTCTAACCAACTGAGCTACCCAAGAATTCCAAGACAAACATACAATTTTCTTATACATGTAGTATTCTCAATTCACACAAGAGGTAGCGGAAATATCATTCAACTGCCATCTAGCGGCTAACTTAACAGTTAAGCAAATTATTAAAGAGAATATTTACTTTATAGCAGTAACGCTTGTATATATATATATTAGTATAAACGAATGTTTGTTTGTTTGTTTATTTGTTCGTACTTTATGCGCGACCATACCGTTGATCCGATTGTGATGGGGCTTTTTGCAAAATGTTCAGGAGATTCCCGGGATGAACATAGGCTATAAGAGAATTGTGATACTCAACTCCTACACCCTTAAAATCGTCCTTTGTAATGGAAAACGTGAAAAAAGTAGCTCTTTGGACGCTTAAATGGCTCACGCTGCCTAAACTATAACAAATACACAAAAGTAATGTACACAGAATTGAATATCTCAAAAAGCTCAACAAAAAAGTCCGCGACAGCATATGTTTATCTCTTACGGATAACTCACAATAACCACTTTTGTCTTTCATTGATGCCAAGAAGATCGAGACAAGTACTTAGATTCCTGTGCAAGCATAGAAGCACATGGCGGGTATTCTTTTACGGATAATTCACAATAACGAATTTTATCTTTTAGCTCATTCTAACTTGCTTAAACATTAATGCAACATGAATACTCTAAGTTGTGCATTTGTTTACATCTGCCTACTGTGCTGGCTGTGTACACTGGCAGCCAGTCGCCTCCAAAATGGGTTAATGTAAAGAACTCAGTTCTGATCTCAAGGATACAATTGTAAATCTTGCGCTTAAGGGATATTCTTTGATAAAAATAGGGCGACTGATAGGCAAATGTCATGCAACAGTATAGTATATACTAAATAAATTCAAGTATAAAGGTTCAGTAGAGAATGTTCCGAGAAAACCTAAACAAAAGAAGTTAAGTGACAAGGAGGAGAGAACCATTGTGAGACAAGTGAAATTCAACCCCAGAATTAGTACTCCAAAATTGCGGTCTACCCTAGAAGTTTCTACTGGTAAAAAGGTATGTACTGTGACAGTTCGGAAGGTGTTACGCAGAAGTGGCTATCATGGAAGAGTGACTAGAAAAAGGCCGTTTGTAAGTAAGAAGAACCGTGTTATAAGACTGCAGTTTTCAAAAGAACATGTAAATAAGGGGCAGACATTTTGGAATAATGTTCTCTGGTCTGATGAGACTAAAATCAACCTGTTCGGTTCAGATGGCGTTCATAGAGTCTGGAGAAAAGCCAATGCGGATAATGATGTGACCAATACAACACCTACAGTAAAACATGGGGGTGAGTCTATAATGTTGTGGGGGTGTATGTCGGCACAAGGAGTTGGCAATATACAGTTCATTGACAATGTTATGGACAAATGTGTGTATAACGACATTCTTCGTAAGAATGTTAAACAAAATGCAGAAAAATTGGATATGCTCCCTACGTACATGTTCCAACAAGATGACGACCCCAAACATACGGCGGACTTAAATAAGACTTGGTTGATATGGAAAGTGCCAAAGCAATTGTAAACTCCTCCTCAATCTGCTGACTTAAACCCTATAGAACATTTATGGGCGTTTTTGAAACCTAGGGTCCACAGCAGAAATCCTTCTTCCAAAGAAGAATTGAAGAAGGTGGTTACTGAAGAATGGTGCAAAATCAGTCCTCAGATATGTGATAGGCTTGTTAGATCCATGCAGCGTAGATGTCAAAGCTGTTATTAAAGCTAAAGGTTACCCTGCAAAGTATTAAGGACAGTTCATTTTTTCTTCATTTTTTATTGTTTCCCCCATTCTGACTGTATGAATAGAAAAGTGACTATAAAATTTACAACTTTTAAAGTTTTTTAATATACTATACGTTAAATGTTTATAGAATTTATTGATTTGTATATATTATGTAAAGAAGTGTACCTGAAAATGTTTAGTTAATGGCTAAATATAATTGCAATATTCTTAGAATTAAAATTGTGCTATTTCAATTATAAAATCTAAGTGTATGAATAACAAATTGACATACTGTGTATATATATCTCATCATTAAAGTGCATTTTACGTTTTGTTGAACCTGTATTTTATGATTTGATAGCGTGTTTTGTTTTGTTAGAAAATAAAGAATGTGTAACTACGAACTATAGCATCATTGATTGTAATAGTATTAAATCTTATTTATACATTCTTAATTCGTATATGATGGTGAACGTTCGATTTGATTTCTGGCTTGCCAAATGGTAATGGATTTAGATCAGTTTGGATCATATAGTGATGCAATTCTTGTGAATTCTAAGTGTTGGGTGATGTGTGCCCATTCTTTTAATTGACGATAGTCAATTTGTATAACTTTACGAAGAAATCCAACATCTGTGGCGGTTTCTAGGATCGATGGATCCTCATATGTGATGACGTGCGATTTTAAATAATGGCTTAAAATCTTATTAAAGAGTGAACAAAATAGGCCACACAATTATGGAAGTGAATTATTGTGAAAATAAAATTTTGATCATCACTTGCGATTTTCTTTAGTAATTAACCACTAATACATATAGATCTTCAACCACAACATTTTAATCTGCTACCAGCCTGGATAAAATACAAACAATATGAATTATTTCAATGACTGTCAGATACTCGCACATATATATATATATATATATATGCGAGGATCGGAATTATCTAAATCCTAGTCTGAACCCCTCTCGAATAGAAATTCCGAGACATCGACTGTTCCAGAATAGATGTACGACTTCTGTGGAAATTTCTCCACGGGCCCATGGATTCGTGAGTCGCCAGTTCACGAATCTCCTTTTGCCATACAAGGCGAGGCCCGACTCTCGTCGCAGCAAGCGAAATTCAAAATGCATCCCAACAATGCGACACATTATGGTCACACATAGAAATACGTTAATGTTTGGAAACGGACACTTAATAATGAAGACATTTTCGAAGAAGTAGCGGAATTATTTAGGCGTATTATTAACAAGCACTAAAAATAAAATAAAAGAAGTAAAGAAACAAGCTGATAAAACATCACAAATATCAGGATATATTAAATATTTAATTTGACGCAACAAACATATATCAATAGAAAGCAAAATCCGCATATACAAAACGATAGTTTGACCAGTTATCGTGTATAGAGCACAAACTAGGGCTGATACAACAAAAACTAAACAAATAATAAGCACATGTGAAGATCTTAAGAAATATTCAGGGAAAACATTACTCGATAAAATACACAATGCAGAAATTAGGGACAAATGTCATACTCAAGACATAACCAAATTTATTACAAATTGACGAAAATATTGGAAAGGTCATATAGAGAGAATGGAAGACAACCGACTTGCAAAAAGAGCTAAAGAAGATAGACCAGTGGACGGGAGAAGAACAAGAGAAAGACCAGCCAAGAGATGGATGGACAGTTAATGCACATCCAATACGTCTTCCTCCGAGGAGTGATTTTGAAAATAAACAGGACGAAAATCCTACAAATTACGAATAAGAAGAAGACGAAAACAAATAATACAGAAGCGAAGAGAATTCAACTTAGAGACGCACATCCTCTTTATAGATTATAAAAAGGTCTTTAATAAAGTGTCTAGACCAAAATTATGGAACATATTAAGTGAAAAAGGAATTCCACTACACTTGATAGCAGTTATTAAGAAAATGTATGAGAAAACAAAAATAAAAATAAATCAAAGGGAACCAATACATATAACAGGAGGAGTTAGACAAGGTTGTCCACTATCAACCACTCTTTTTAACATTTATTTCGACGACATGATAAGATCATGGAAGCAAATTACGACTGGGGGAATTAACTTAGGAAATATAGTAATAAAAACAGTAGCCTTTGCAGATGACCAGATTTTAATAAGCAAAAACAGAGAACGAACTACAAAGAATGATTTTTAAACTAAATGAAACATAAAAAATACATGGAAATATCATCAGAAAAATAAAAAACAATGGCCTTCAAGGGCGCTCATCCAGTTCGGACAAAGATAATATTAGAAAATAAACCAATAGAACAAGTGGTAAGATATAACTTCCTAGGTTGCGAAATATCATACACAGTGGAAACAGATATAAATAACAAATTAAATAAGTTTAATTATATAACAGGTACACTAAAAAGAACTTTGAAAAATAAAGCCAGAAAAGACTGTATAATGAAATTATACAAGACAATGGCAGTGCCTATTATTACTTATGGATCCGAAACATTGACAGTGACAAAACAACAATTTGCCGGAATACAAGCTACTGAAATGAGATTCCTCAGACCAATAGCGGGATATCAAAGAACAGACAAAAAAACATAACACAGAAATAAGACAACTAAAAGTAGAGGAATTAAACATAACAATAGAGAAATACACAAGAAACTGAAAATAGAATACCAAAAGCAGCATACAGCTATTCATCACGAGGAAGAAGAAATTTGGGAAGACCAAAGAAAAGATGGAAAGAGCAGCAATTTGGAGCCGGAACAGGCTAGTAAATAAGCCTAAACCGTGAAGAAGAAGAAGAAGAAGAAGACGAAGGCGGAATTCAAACACCTAGAAAGGAATAAGCTGTAGTCAGAATTTAAGCATAGGATCAACTCTGGTAACGTAGTTTATTCATTATAGGACCTCTTATAATCCCAATTTTCCTAAAAAAAAGTGGTAAACTAAAACGATGTTTTTTTTTTTTTCCAGTTATACTTAACGGATGGGAAACATAGTCTATTATTTTAAGGGAGGATGGGGGGACATGCGAATGGGGAATGAAAGAGGATCGTGAGGGTTTATTGTAGGAGATCCAGAAGGTAGCACCCAGTAGGTAGACTAAGAATGAGATGGGAGAATAACACCAACCATGATTTAAGAAGGTTGAATTATACAGATAATGGTTGGAAAACAACTCAGGATAGAGATGTATGAAGGTTTCGCGTCATAAACGGGTGATTTAAGACATGGTGTAGAGATACGAAATTTGCGCTGGTTCGAGTCCCCATGCGGGAAGCAATTTTCTATACTTTTCTAGACATCACCAAACGCCAGTCAAGTTTTCAGTCCTACGTTACGGCCGCCTTAAGTCCCAGAACAAGTCTATGGTACTCATTTCAGTTAGAGGATGAGTCGTGCTCAGGACCGCCAGAGGTTTAAGACAGTTTTAAAATCTTCAACCTACCGGAACTGGAATCCTCGGAATTCGTTAAACATTAAGAAAAATAATTTGGACGAAAACATCTCATGCCATTATTTTAGTCATTGTTGTTTTATAATATGAGTAGGCATTTGAAGTACGGAAACATAGGCCTATAATCATCATAACTCCAAAACAGTGCATTTTCGAATATGAGTACTTTATCATTATCCCACCTATAAAACCCCTCTACAACAACCAAAAGTATGTAATAAAAATTCTGAATCAACTTGTAAACATGTGTAATTTTCAATGTATGTGCATCATCGATGTTAGATCAGTTAGAGGGACAGACTGCAATTCGGATCATCATCTGGTCAGGGTGAAAATCAGACAACGACTATCGTTAATGAGAGGAAAAAACGCTAAAGATGATTCTGAAAAATTTGATTTAAAAAACTTGAAAAATGATGAAATGCAGCAAGAAAACCAAATTAAAATTGCTAATAGATTTGAAGTACTGAAATCTTCAGATGACAATGTGACAAACGAAGAAGAAATTGATATAAATAAAGAATGGGAGGCTATAAGAGATACTATTAAATTGTCAGCATCAGAAAGCATTGGTTACATAAAAAAGAGGCAAAACAAGAAATGGTTTGATGAGGAATGTGCCGACATTGTAAAGAAAAGAAAGCATGCAAAAATGAAATGGTTACACGAGCCAAATGAGGTAAAATTGGAGCAATTGCGTAGTTTCAGACGGGAAACCACCAAGTTACTAAAGAGTAAAAAGAGGGAATATCTGAGAGAGAAGATTAATGAAATAGAAATGAATGCCAACAACAGGAACATTAGAGAATTATATCAGGGAATCAGAATAGAGAATAAAGGGTTTCAGGCTACAACAAACATAATTCGGGATGAAAATGGGGATATGATTGCAGATTCCAGAAGTATATTAAATAGATGGAAAAGTTACTTTAATCAATTATCAAATGTACATGCAGCACAGGATATTGAAGAGGATAATTTACAGACAGCAGAAATGTTAATCGTAGAACCAAGTGCATTAGAGGTTGAAATGGCGATAGAAAAATTGAAGCTGTGTAAAGCAATAGGTTCAGATGAGATCCCTGCAGAACTGATAAAATCAGGTGGAGAAAAATTGATAGACAAGATACGCCAGTTGCTTAATATGATTTGGGATAAAGAAGCTCTTCCAGATGAATGGAAAGAATCGATTATCATACCAATTTATAAGAAAGGAGATAAAACTGATTGCAACAACTATAGGGGCATTTTATTACTTTCAACTTCGTACAAAATTCTAACAAATATATTAGTAAGCAGACGTACTCCTTATATTGATGAGATTATAGGAGATCATCAATGTGGGTTTAGAAGAAACAGGTCTACAACAGATCAGATTTTTAGTATAAGACAGATTTTAGAAAATAAATGGGAATATAATGGTACTGTACATCAACTATACGTAGGCTTCCAAAAGGCATACGATTCAATTAAGAGAGAGAAGTTATATAGTATCCTGCTAGAGTTCGGAATTCCTAAAAAGTTAGTTAGACTTGTACGAATGTGTCTAAATGGCACAAAGAGTAGGGTACGTGTAGGCAAACAGTTTTCGGATACTTTTGAAATCCACGGTAGGTTGAAGCAAGGAGATGCATTATCTCCTCTACTATTTAATTTTGTTCTAGAGCATGCCATCAAATGTTTAGAGGATGAAGAAGGCCTACAACTCAATGGTATTAGTAAGCCGTTAGTTTATGCTGATGATGTACTATTGGCCAATAGCAAGGAGATACTAAAGGCCAACACGCATACACTACTGATTAACACTAAGAAATTGGGACTGGAAGTAAATATCAATAAAACTGAATATATGGTCACACATAAAAATACATTATATAATGGAAATGGACAGCTAATGACAAATGAGGGAAGTTTCGAGGAAGTGGCTGAATTCAAATACCTAGGAACAATAATCACAAACAGGAATGAGATTCACAAGGAAACTAAACATAGGCTCAAATTCTGGGAATGCATGTTATTACGCATTACAGAGACTCTTGATGTCCCAACTCCTTTCAAAAAAACGTTAAACTGAAAATATATAAAACTATTATTCTACCAGTTGTATTATATGGATGCGAAACATGAACTCTTACTTTAAGGGAGGAAAGGGGATTGCGAATATTTGAGAATAAAGTTCTTAGGAACATTTTTGGACCAAAGAGAGATGAACAGACAGGTGAATGGAGAAGACTGCATAACACTGAATTACATGGTCTTTATAGGAATCCAGATATAATGAGAACAGTTAAGTCTCGTAGACTGCGATGGGCAGGACATATGGCACGTATGGGGAATGAAAGACATGCATGGAAGCTTCTTGTAGGAAAACCAGAGGGAAAACGCCTAGTTGGTAGACCAAGAATGAGTGGGAGAATAATATTAACTATGATTTGAGGGAAATAAATTATACAGACGATGATTGGAAATCATTGGCTCAGGATAGGGATATATGGAGAGCTTATGTCCGCGCGGCCATGAACCTGCGGGTTCGATAATGCCAGTGAGTTAGTTAGTTAGTTGTTAAAATATTTGTAGGTGTGTGCAAACTCGTGCTCGTTTTCTTTTAGCAAGAGACCAACACGAGAAAGTAATCAATACATTTTTCGTTCCAATTCTCCACAGTCCGTGATATTGTAGAGGAGTTCTCTGCTTCAAGTAGACCTGGAGTATCCGGTAACGTGGAACAAACGTAAGAATCTTTCACAGTATGTTACAGAATGACGTCACACTGAACTATAGCATACGATATTCTTCATTTTGGTACCACAATACCTCCACTCCTAGAACTTATATATATATATATATATATATATATATATATATATATATATATATATATGGAATCTTAATTGTGTGAGTTTTGTTCGCAGAAACAGTAACTTTTGAATGTTTGTGTATTTCAGATTTTTCTTTCGTTTTCAATAAGGTGATCGGAATTACTCAAGTGTCGGGGAACACCGAACAAACCCAGGTACTATCATATAATTTTTTTCATGTAGTAGTATAAAAGTTGATTCAGAATAAGTATTATTATTATTTCCGATTGAGGGTCTTTCCACTTTTCAGCGGTTGCCCTTTTACCAGCCGGCTGCTGGCCCTTCACATCCACATGTGTCAATCACAGAGGTAGATGATCAACAGCCAGTGTAGGGGTGACATGTGGTTAGCATGTCGAGTCCCCCAGCCGTTATAGCTGGTTCCTCAACCAGGAGCAGCTACTTATTGTAGCTACCCAATTGCCTCACGATGCTGGGTGGGCACCGGTCCCATACTGGCCGAAATACCATGAGAAAATTTCTTCCCCCATGGAGACTCGAACCAGCGCAAGTCCCGTAGCTCTGCGCCAAGGCTTCCTACCTTAACCGCTCGGCTACGGCGCGGGACTATTATTATTATTATTATTTAATAATTAAATTAAACCTCATAGTGTTCTTTCCCTGTGAAAGTTAAATAAATTATTATTATTATTATTATTATTATTATTATTATTATTATTATTATTATTATTATTATTATCATTGTATAAATAGTTGTTTGTACATGCAATTTACATTGCAACATTTAATATATTTTTAACTCTTCATAATTAGTGCAGTGTATAGGTATATAATCATCATCATCATCATCATTATCTTAAGGCACTACACTTCAAAATTGAAAGTTTCTGTTAGTGAATGTTTTGTTCTTGCTGTTATCATTATATCGGCTGCATATGCTATACATTGTTTAAGTTTAGTTGTAATATTTCCTCTTAATTCCGTAAGGTATATAATCTATACTGTTAAATATGTATTTGTAATTTGTGCTGATTGAGTGGAAGAGAAGGCCGTTTAAGATGGAGTACAACCCCACTTTGCTATAGCTGTGCGGGAATATCTTAATAAGATGTTTACCAGCTGGGTGATTGGAAGGGCATCTCCAAATAACAGCTGCATAGAGCTATTTTTCCTAAGAATATTCTCCCAGTTATATGCCTTATACCTAACGTACCTGGCATAAATCAGCTTAGCTTTCTTATAAGAAAAGTATACGAAACACAAAATACCCACCACACTGCAGAGATGCTACTCAATTAACATTGGCATTATACACAAATCTTGAAACACTTTGCAGAAGAGAAGAGACAGACAGTATGCAGAACGCAGCTCTAATAGTGGTTGCCGAATAAAATCGTGATCGGAATTACCTCTATGTTCGGAATTCCCCCACATTACCCCTAACTTAAATAATTAATTTGCAATTGCTCCGTGATGCAAGCGGTTAGACGCTAGCCTTCCAACGCTGGGGTCCCGAGATCGAGTCTCGGTCACTCTATGTGGGTTTCGTGGTGGACGAAACGAAGGTTGGACACGTTTTTATCGAGGTTTTCTCCCTCGCCTGCCATAATTTCATTCCACCGCTCACCAATCATACTAATTTCGTTCATCTGTGCTCCTGTGATTTTGCGTCACGCGTCGATTTAGTCCCTCTTTTGGAGAAGGATTAAATACTTTTCTTTTAATTATTTCTGGATTAACAATATTTATAGCTGGTCTTGGTGCAAATTTTGAGTATGATTTAAAGAACATTATTGCCTTTCTACTTTGTCAGCCGGCACCCTTGTCATTCATAGACTCTTTATAAGAGGTTTCATCTCATCTCATCCCTCAACCCGACCCTGATTTAGACACGAGTTGAGGATATTATATATTATAATCTGTTGTAACCGCTCAAGTCTTTTAAAACACGGTGTATATTAGAAACTAAAAATAATAAATTAGTTATTTTCTACGGTTTTTACATCCTGCATCATGTCTTTGTCACTGATAAAAAATAACTCTGTTCTGGAGCAGTCGAGGCAATAACCGAGTCATCGAACTGAGATTTCTAAATTCAAATCATGAAAGATTGGCATGCTACGAGTTATTGGTAAACCCAGAAAATTGGATAAACTTGGGTAGATTTCTGGACAAAACGCGGAAAATAAGAACAGCACTCATTCATGAATAAATAAATATATTAACAAATTGCAATACCATTACTTCTTAATAATTCTAATTAACTAAGTTAATGTATAATGTAATTGTATTGTTATCTAATTGTAATATGATTGTGTTTTCTTTTTTGTTTTAAGTATATTATTACCAAACATCAACTTATTGTAACGGACTGTCAACAGCATGTACGGCTTACTGCCCGTGCGATCCATATTTGTAAATGACATTGTATGTATCTTAATTTTAGTCTAATAAAGTCCTTATGTACAGAACACGAGTAGCCGTCGTAGAATTACAAATTGACACCCAACCCAGTTACAAATGGCGCCCAATTCGGGTAAATTTACAAGATACAAATTAGCAGTACATGTGAATGATTTCATAATTAATTAACACATGAGACTTGAACGTTTCACGTAAAACCACAATCCATTCACAAGATAAAAAATACAGATAAATATGAATAAATTACTTGATGATATAGGGCAATGTAGCTTTTCCTTTCTGTTGCTATTTTTTTGTTACATAGTGTAGTGCAAGGCAATTTCATACAGCTTTTGTTTTGTGGGCTAGAGAAATGAAGACAAATGACTACCAGACTGTGTAGTTTGCCGATAGGGGAGCTATCTGCTGGGACCAGCTTTCCACGAACTAAAAGAACAAATAATAATATACACATTGTCCTACCTTCTTACTTGTGGAGTTTGCAACACTTTCTGGATTAGTTCATCACCACATCCTGTAAACAAAATATATGTTACAGCATATAAACAAAGTACATTACTTTTTATAAAGATACTTATTATCTAAATAAGATGTATCTGAATGTCCTAAAAAAGTACATTACATGTCACAGTGAACATTTGGCAATCCATCACTACTTAAATGAGGGGAAAAACTGCACTTAGACTAGCGTGAAATATTTTCAAAGTCCTATAGAACAACAGTGTGCATGCGCCAGAGTTTATAGGTACAGCGATAACCCACAATCGAACCACGTATCGATTATCATCCTCGATTACTATCCGTCGCTATGAAATTTAAATGACCAATATTTGCAATAAATCCCCAAATCAATGTATAAAAAAATTATTAATAATATTAAAATTACCAAACGTTTATTAAAAATGGGTGTACACTTACTGCTCGGGACCCAGCTCCGTGCGTCTGAAAGGAATTTGCTGTTTCAGCTATTAGTATTATGAGCATAGATCAAAAGTAATCCCTGACTATGAGAAGCAGAGAACTGTACCTCCTCCAACTCCCCACACTTCCCCCCCCCGCAAACACACAGAGCTTGGACTCAAGCTATACTTATCATTCCCTAACGCTGATCCAACAAGCGATAACCCAAAAAGCGATAGAAAAATCATAGACTAAGTAATATACCCTGTGGGAGAAAATAGCAGTTAGCATCACAATATTGTCTAACGGTGTCGTAATATTGTGATTTGCATATTTAAATAAATGCTTTAAAAGTGTCTAATAATGTTATAAAAATTGTTTGAAAAAGTTTAAAATATTAAATAATGTTAGTAAATACAGAAGAACTATAGTTTACAACAATATAAGTGAAAAATCAAGAGGTAGTAGAAGTGCAGTTGAGCCAAATGAGGTAAGTTTATCACTAATATCAGTACCCAGCAATAAAAATTGGGCCAATTCCCATCTGTAAGATCAAGAGACAACATACAGGGTGATTCATATCCTATAACAAACTTGTGGGGGTTGTAGAGGGAACGTAGTAGATAAAGTTTTGATAAGGAACCCTTGTCCGGAAACGTAACATTTCGGTGTAAAATAAGTTTGAAGATGGAAACACATTAGACTGATATCGTGTGTGTTGTGTTTCAGAATAAGTATTACAGACTTCTAGGGGTTGTACTACACCTGTCGAGTCGGATGAAGATCTTGCACGAATTCTGGCGACAGTAGAAATTATTGAGCACATACTTGGTCTCGGTGGGGCGTGTGTATGAATACATGCGTCACACGTACACTTTGTACAACGAACAACAGAGTTGTCATGTGGAACCACACTTTTAGTACAAACCCTAGAAGTCTGTAATACTTACTCTGAAACACGAGATGCATGATATCAGCCTATTGTGTTTCGATATTCAAATTTATTTTACATCGAAATGGTACGTTTCCGGACATGGGTTCTTCATCAAAACTCCATCTACTACGTTCCCTCTACAACCCCTAGAAGTTTGTAATAGGATTTATTAATCACCCTGTATAGCCCCAACTCTACATCGAACATCTGACCATCCCTCTATCGGGTACCGTCTCTGGAATTCCCTCCCTTGTTATATCAAGTTCAGCAGAATTCAAATGGAGTTAAAAATTAGCTTACTGAATATTTCCTTATATGTACTTATATATAGGGAATCCATTTTAAGCGGAAACCTTTTTACAGCGCAGCAGCGACTCTCACTTTGCCCGCTATTGTGCTTGAACCTGCGCGGCGGGGAACATGTTCCGTTACTACCGGCAAATGAAGACAGCTACAAAATACAAATAACTCAATTAATTATATTATTATAAAAATAGGCCTACACATAGAGGCTTATTACTCACCATTTATTTAAGATTTTATTTATTTGAGATGTCGGCCGCGGTAGACTAGTGGTTATGCTCCTTGCCTCTGGTCCCAAGGATCGCGGGTTCAAACCCGGCCGGGGTCGATGGGTTTTTTAGGACGGGAAAATCCAAGGAGCAAGTCCTCCGGGAGGGACTTTAAGCCGTGGGTCCCGAGTCTGAAGATTTTCAGGCTCGTAAAAAAATCCTTAAGTCTGAATGAAAAGGCCTCTAAGCAAAATTTACCGAATTTTCCCGTCCTAGTACTACCTTGGTCCTAGATGTCAGTATGAGGCGGAACGCTGACCACGGACCACTCAAAACAAGTGTAACTAAATTAATATGGTTTAAATTCTTCCCTGTCGGGGGAGAGCGCCTAAATCTCTGTAAAGGGAAAACATGGGCTTACAATACAATTTATTTGAGATTTCAGCAGTCTGGTCGCGGCAGCAGAATGAAACGAGGTTTCCTCTTAAAAAGGATTCCCTGTATATATATACATAAGTTCTAGAAATATTTTATTACTTGTTTCTAATTTGCAATTTTATTAACAAATCTTTAAGATCTAGATTATTAACTAACGAACTAATTAACTCCATGCATTAACGAACCCATTGATTCATGGCACTGCGGACATAATCTCTCCATATATCCTCATATTGAGCTAATGTTTTCCAATTATTCCTTTATAATCTACTTCCTTCATATCATGGTTAATATTATTATTCCATCTCATTCTTGGTTTAACAATTGGGCGTTTATTCTCTGGTTCTCCTATAATTATTCTTATTATATCTGGTTTCCTATAAAGATTGTGTGGCTCACTTTTAAGCAGTCTTCTCAATTCCCCTGTCTGATCATCTCTCTTTTTTTTTTTTTCAAAAAATTGTCATAAGAACTTGATTCTCAAATACTCGTAATGTTTTCTCCTCCCTTAAATTAAGAGTCCATGTTTCGCATCCATATAACTGGGAGAATAACAGTTTTATTTTCATAAGTAATGTCACGAGTGAATTTATCTAGAGAATTTGGAAATCAAGAGTGGCATTTTTTAGGACTATTTAACGAATATAATTAAGCTGTTTACTCACAAATCATTATTTAAATATAGTTATTTTAAAATATTTATATATTTAATGTAAACGGCGATGTTTGAAAACAAATGAGAAACGATTGGTGCGCTTCATTTGCTTCTTTTGTTTATCACTGCAATCATACCATAATATTATTTATTGCCAAAGGATCGGAATGTTGTAAGAATGCACCCCAGTGGAGAAATTTATAACCAACGTTATAGGTATTAATTAATTTGATGTCCTATGATGTAAATATGTGAATTATATTCTTTGCAACGTCATTCCCTGGAAAATAATTTGTTTAAGAAAATGCAAACAGTGTTTTTTTTGTGGTATATTCAATTGTTACAAATGTTTTTATATTATCTATCAGATGCGCTTTCTGCTGACATTTATGCACTATATATACAATCCGGTAGCCGTATTTCTTCGAGGGTCAGTCACTGCAAAATAATGCTATGACCTATTCAGAATGTTAAAAAGGAGGTGCTTTCTTTATTATGATAAACTTTAGTTGGTAAATTTTAGGCGAAACACGACTGTGATTGGTTGTAAATAAAAAATCATTGAAATGTGATTGGTCATTGACTTCCATTTGGGGCATGAATTAAATAGTTTATTTTTTTAGAGAAGTTGGCACGTGAAAGTATCCCTGCAATATATAATAGCACACATTTCTGGGATTGAGTATTTGTTTAATTTCTTTGTGCGCCTCGCCTCATTCCTACTTGTAATTATTGTTTCTACGTATTTGATTTCAGTCACTTCTTCAAAATTACTCTCATTTGTCATTAACTGAACATTTCCATTAAATACTGTATTTCTATGTGTGGCCATATATTTAGTTTTATTGATGTTAGTTGCAGTTTTATTTAATTACACTGTTCTATATTTTATCTCTTCCAGAAATTCTAGCTGAATGTTTCGAAAAATCCTGCAATTGTTTCAGATTATCTTTTACCAAAACAAAAATGTTCTATCTTTATTCGTGCAGTACATAATATCAGATAATTGATAGAATTGTAATAGATAAACCGAGATTACGTATCACACAATCTGCCAAATTTCTAGTCATGATTTCCCTATGTATCGGAGTATTAACAACAAAACATCTACTTCAATGTGCAAACAAATCCACAAAGCGGATTGCAATAAGCAGTTGGCTTTACACGGCTTCATGTTTTCATTCCCGCTCTTCCGAAATAATGAAACAAATTATATATTTCTTTTTGGCAGGAAAGGAGATTACGAGTATTTGAGAATAAAGTTCTTAGAAAAATGTTTGGACCAAAGAGAGATGAACGGACAGGTGAATGGAGAAGACTTCATAACAGTGAACTACATGGTCTTTATAGGAAGCCAGATATAATGAGAACAGTTAAGTCTCGTAGACTGTGATGGGCAGGACATGTGGCACAAATGGGGAAATAAAGACATACATGGATGCTTCTTGTAGGAAAACCAGAGGGAAAACGCTCAGTTGGTAGACCAAGAATGAGGTGGGAGAATAACATTAACTATGATTTGAGGGAAATAGATTATACAGGGGATGATGGGAAACATTAGCTCAGGATAGGGATGTATGGAGAGCTTAAAGAACATCAAGTCTGAAATAGGTCTCTTAGCAAACTTTGTCGGTGCTATCATTCCAGCTAATGAACTGGGCCGTCAAAGAGCGTCAGTATCTAAAATGTCACTACACTGAAACATCATATTTCAGAGCCTGTCCAAACTTTTCATTATATGTATAAAAGAATCAGAGTTTGAAATAAAAATCACATAAAAAGATACTGGGAAATGCCTCCCATTCAATTATTTTGACATTTTCAAAACAAAATAATGAAAACGTTATAATTAGCAGAAAGACTTCTTCCAAAACTAATCTTCACGAAATGTTCTCTCTCTCTCTCTCTCTCTCTCTCTCTCTCTCTCTCTCTCTCTCTCTCTCTCTCTCTCTCTCTCTCTCTCTCTCTCTCTCTCTCTCTCTCTCTCTCTCTCTCTCTCTCTCTCTCTCTCTCTCTCTCTCTCTCCCCCCCTCTCTCTCTCCCTCCCTCTCTATTCATCTCTCTCCCGCTCTTTATCTGATACTTGTTTAAAAAAAATTCACTTCATTAAAGAAGTTTGACCGCCCATGTTTAATTTATCTACTTTAGATTGAAAAATGATGGAAAACTTTTTTTAAGTTTAATATATAGGTGGCAAAACTTAATGAAAAACAGCTTCCTAAGAAACAAAAGTTGTTATAGAGTTCGAGAAGACACTCATTTAACTAACCGGGTTCAATTCCCAGTTGAGCAAGTTTCTGAAATTTAGAATATTGCCTCATTAGTAGGACCTATGAGGATGACCATATTCATTTTTATTTCCTAAACAAATATGGTGCTGACACAAAATTTCTCAATCTTACCCTAATGCTAGCAGTGCTTTCAATTGACCGCAGGACTAATTTTTCTTTTAATTTCATGCCCATGGTAGGCAACAGTACGTCATCCAAGTTTGCTCTGTGTATATTCCTTTCATACAATAAATTTAAAGAAGTTTGGTTTATTCGTCTGGAAGACAATATATATGTTATGTTTAATAACGGGTTTTCTGTTATCTGTTGAATGTATTGTTGGTATCATTCTAGTCTGCGGTGATATCTATATGTAAAATAGGTCGATATAATTGTGGAGTTCGATAGTGCCAGTGAATTAGTTACTTTTATTTCTGCCGACAAGCATTAAATGTCGTCAAAGATATAGAATGGAACAGAACCCTACCGATAAACTATCACAAGCAGTTTAGGGATGTCTCCGAGTGTTTTGATACAAGGAGCCCCCATTCTTCTTCATCTTCTTCTTCTTCTTCTTCCTTTCCAGGATTAGGTCAATGAGACCTGTTCCTGTCTCAAGTCCATCGTTTCCTCGGCGGTAATCTTGTATTATCTATTCTGTCTAAATGTTCTTTCCATTGGTATTTGTGCTCTTCTAGTTTATCAACTGTTGAAAATATCTCCAGTTCATTTCTTATTGATTCATTGTGTAATCTATCCATGCGTGTACATCCTTTTACGGATCTTAAAAATTTCATTTCAGTGGCTTGAATGTGTGAGATATCTTTTTTGTAAGTAACCAAGATTCAGATACATATAAAAGAACAGGAACAGCCATAATTTTATAAAACCTGAGCTGAGTTTCTCTTCGAGTCTTTCGGAGGGTTCTTCTTATGGTGCCACACATCATTTGATATCGGTTTAATTTATTATGTATATCCTAATCATAGCTACATATTATATCTGAATCAAGATAGTTAAGGTGTGCTATCTGTTCTATTATTTCATTATTGATCACTATTTTTACTCTCACTGGCACTTTGCCCTGAAAAGCCATAATTTTAGTTTTTGAAGTTGAGACTTTCAGATTATAACAGAGTCCTAATTGATTCAACATGTAAATGGCTCTTTGTAAATCATCCTCTGACTTCTGTATAATTACCAGATCGTCTGCACACATTAAAATATTCAAATAGGCTACATTTCCTTATTAATTTGTATTCCTATGGGACTTGATTTTTTCCATTTTCGTATAACCTCGTCAAAATATATATTAAATAATGTAGGTGATAATGTACACCCTTGTTGAACTCCTTGATTTATTAAAATTTCTTCTCTGGAATAATTATCTAAATTAAGGATAATTTTCGTGCCATTATAAAGACTTTTTATTCTTTCTATAAGTTGAGCCGGGTACCCTCTTGCCTTCATTATCTTCCACAATTTTCTTCTTATCACCTTATCAAAGGTTTTTTCAAGATCAACGAAAGCTAAATATGTGGGTAAATTGAATTCTCGTCTCTTTTCTATTATCTGTCTTCCTTGCCTAAACCTTTCTGTTCTTCTAAAAGCAATGCATATGCTATTGGTTTTAATCTATTAAATTTAAAATGATAATTATATTTGGTCTGATAATTAAAAATAGTACTGACATAACTAACTCACTGCAGCACTAACAAATCTGAAGTTCATGACTACAAGGACATATGCTATGCATACATCCCTATCCTGAGCTAATGTTTTCCATTCCTAGCGTAATTCGCTTGCCTGAAATTATCGTCAAAATTATTTTTTTCATTCCGTTCTTGGTCTCCCAATGGGCGTTTTCCTTCTGGTTTTCCTACAAGAAGTTTACATGTCCATCACAGACTACAAGATTTAACTGTCCTTATTACATGAGGACTGTGTATTCACTCCATTCATCTGTCCGTTCGTATCTCTTTGGTCCAAAATTTTCCTAAGAATTTTATTCTGAAATACTCGTAATTTTTTCTTCTCCCTTAAAATAAGAGACCATGTTTCGCATCCATGTAGGCCTATCAGGTGAATAACCGATATATATATATATATATATATATATATATATATATATGACTATTAGTAGGACTTTTTAGGCTAAAAGTAAGATACGTACAATGTTATTTATAAATATCAATAAAATATTGTCTAGCAATAATATGAATTAAGAAAAAAAAATTAGGGACCTACATTATAAAGTATCAATGCTATTACATTTATTCACGAATGAATGTTGTTATATATATATATATATATATATATATATATATATCTAATCTTTAGATTAACTTTTTGAGAGATGTTGCAAAGACAAGAGTCCATATAATGTATAATAGCATGCGTTTCATGAATTGATCCTATGTTTAATTTATTTCTGCACCTCATTCCAGTTTGTATTATTATTATTATTATTATTATTATTATTATTATTATTATTATTATTATTATTATTATTATTATTATTATATTCTAACGGAAGAAGTGGAAGAGGCAGACCTAGAGAACATTGGATACATGGAGTGAGGAGAAGCATGGAATCTAGAGATCTGAGGAAAGAAGATGCTTTAGACTATATACCTCTGACGACAAATCACTTTATGTTGAAGGAGAACCACTGTAATATGGGATATACTTAATACAAATTATTATTATTATTATTATTATTATTATTATTATTATTATTATTATTATTATTATTATTATTATTATTATTATTGGAGCTATCACCTTGACGTGGTGGGGGGGCTTAGTACCCGATGAACCAGACGATCCTACTGGGGAAGATTGACTTAGGTTAATCTTGCAGGTGGGTAAGAGGCGAGGGGAACTAAGTATAGCTCACAACGAAGGAATAGCGTCTGTATCCATATTGGGCGGCCACATCTTCGTCAAGTCAAGTCTTCAACGGTCAACAGGGCGACAAGGAATAGCACAGCTAAACTTGTAGGGCTTGAAGAGCGGAAGAAGCAGCCCTCTCTTGGGGGTGGATACCCAGATGAGCATGTTTGGAGGCTCAGAGGAAGCAGCCCTTCCACCACCCTTGTCCTGCGAAGCGCTCGTAACGCTTCCAGGAGACATTTATCTTACTGAGAAGCTTCATGGAAATCAGCCGGATTGTCATAAAAGGAACCGACCCAAGCAAGATAAAAGGATACGATTTGAAATAAAGGACATTTTGAAATTAGGAAATTGGAACGTAAGGGGAATAAATACAAATGAAGAAGAATTAGAAAGAGAATTAAAGAAAAAAGAAATAAATATAGCAACAATAACAGAAACAAAAAAGAAACTAAAAGGAACAAAGGACTTACAACACTATACTATGCTGTATGGCGGAGTAGAACAAACAACAAGAGCGCAGTGTGGAGTAGCAATTTTAATAGATGAAAAATGGAAGAACAAATTGAATAGCTATGAGTTTATAAATGAAAGAATCCTGATAGCCAGATTTAAAATTGAAAGAGGATATATGATGATAATTGCTGTGTATGCCCCAGAAGAAGGTAAGAAAGAAGAAACAAAAAAAAATTATAAAACATTACAAACATTAGTTGATAAATATACAAAAGATCATAATCTAATAATAAGTGGAGACTTAAATGCCAGAGTAGGCAATGTACCTATACCTAATGTAATAGGAAATAATGGAGAAATAACAATAAATGATAATGGACAGGATTTGAGACAGTTTTCAACCTATAATCAATTAAAAATAATGAATACCTATTTCCGAAAAAAGGACATACATAAATATACAAGAAGTGGATATAACTCAAGATCAATAATTGACTATTTAATCGTAAACAACAAGCTAGGAGCCTTGCAAAAAGATGTGAGAGTACATAGAGGCAGCGATATATACTCTGATCACTATCTCGTGATAAGTAAAATAAACATAATAGCTAAATGGCGGAAAAATAACACAAAGAACAAAAGAAACCAAGAAGAAGTATATAAAGTATATTTATTACAAGATCAAAGTATTAGACAACATTATGAAAGCAGAATGAATAAATATATATCAGAGATAGCGACGTCAGAAGATATAAATATTGAATGGGAAAATATATCAAATGTAATACATAAAACAGCAAATGAGATATTAGGAAAGAAAAATAGAATAAGAAATAGGAAGGGCTTGAGAACTTGGAATGCGAATATACAAAATGCAGTGAATGAAAAACAAAAGGCATATCGTGCATACTTACGACTGAAAACAGAAGAATCTTATGAAGAATATAAAATGAAAAGGAGAATTGCTAAAAGCATTATAAGAAAAGCCCATCAGGAGTCATGGGATAAATTTATAAGCTCAGTAGAACATGATATGTATGGAAGACAAGAAATAGGTTATAAATTAGTGAAACATCTAAATCAGACTGAGAAAGATTCTGCCAGATTGAATATAATCCCAGAACAAGAATGGATCCAACATTATGAAAAACTTTGGAAAAAGGAGGAAATTGAAGGAAAAGAGAACAATGAGGAAGAAATAAAAGTGGAAAATATTGATGTAATAGACATAAATGAATTAGAAATGACTTTGAAAACCACTAAGAATAGGAAAGCAACAGGATTAGATGATACAAATATGGAGTTAGTCAAATATAGTGGAATATTGTGTAAACTATGAATACTTCATCTAATTAATATATGTTGGCAGACCTATGGGATTCCAACCTCTTGGAAAACAGCAATTGTGAAGAATATATTCAAAAGAGGAGACCGGAGAAATTGCGAGAATTACAGAGGGATTAGCTAAATGAATACTGGCTACAAGATATATACGAAAATAATAAATAATAGATTGAGAAACATAACAGAAGTAATAATAAGTGAAAATCAAAGTGGATTCAGAAAGGGAAGGTCATCTATAGACAATGTCTTTACACTGAAACAACTCATAGAAAAGAGAAGAGAACATAACTTAGAAACTCACATAGGATTTATAGATTTGGATAAGGCCTTCGATCGAGTAAACAGACAAAAATTATGGGAAATATTACGAATGAAAGGATACCCGCTGTGCCTTGTTGAAACAATAAAGACATTATATGAAGACACAAATATAATTATAGATACCGGATTCAAAAGAACAGATGCAATCAAAACTAATACTGGATTACGACAAGCATGTAGTTTATCACCCACTTTGTTTAATATATATATATATATATATATATATATATATATAGACGATGTTTTAAATAAATGGAAAGTTTTAGTGAATCCAGGAATAAGAATGGATAATAAAGTGTGCATAAATAATCTTTTATTTGCTGACGATGTAATCATAATACAGAAAAATGAAGACGACTTACAGAAATCATTGCATGCATTAAATGAAATATGTAAATTATACGATCTAAAGATTTCTGTAAGGAAAACGAAGACCATGGCTTTTAGAGGAAAAGATCCAGTGAGATCCAAAATTATTTTAGAAAATCAAAGTATAGAACAGGTGTCTAGTTTCAAATATTTGGGCTGTGATGTTGGCTACAATGTGGAAAGAGATATTGACTCCAAAATAAATAAATTTCAGACGGTGTGTGGAACAATACAGAGAACATTCAAAAATAAAATTAGAAAAGAAACCAAGATAAAAATGTATAATGTTATGGCGGTTCCCACAATATTGTATGGATGTGAAACTTGGGCTCCAGTGAAAAGACAGAAGGATAGAATACAGACGGCGGAGATGAGGTTCCTAAGACAAGTAAAAGGATGTACAAGACTTGATAGAATAAGAAATGAGGGTATAAGAGAAGAATTGAAAGTACAGCCTTTATTGGATAAAGTCACGAATTACAGACAGAAATGGATTGATCACATGGATGGAATGAATAAGGAGAGATATCCATTGTTAGCAAGAAATTATCAAGCAAGAGGAAGGCGTGATGTTGGAAGACCTAGAAGACGTTGGGCTGATGCAATATGAAGTCGGAACGGGCAATTGCCTAATCCTTGGAGTGATGATGATGATGATGGTATTATTAGTATTTTCATTCACCCACGTCTTAAATTTTATTTTTATTCGTTATTAATTGTTCATTTCCATTATGTAATGTATTTATACGTGTGACCATAGGCCTATACCGAATTTAGTTTTATCGGTATTTACTTGCAGCCGCAATTCCATTGTGTTACTCAACAGGATGTGTGTGTTGGCGCTTAGTACCTCCTTGCTATCACCTAATAATACATCATGAGCATAAACTAACAGTTTATTAATACCATTCAGTTGTAAACCTTCTTTATCCTCTAAATATTTGATGGTATGTGTTCTTCTTTTGTACTAAAAAAACTTAATGGTACAGGAGATACGTAGTACATTCCCTTGCTCTAACCACTGTGGATTTCAAAAGAACCTGTATTATGGGAAAATTCGTGAATAGAAAAATAATTCCAACTAAAAATAACATAAACGTGTATTGCAGATGTTAATATAGAGTTCAAGGATACAAGTCAAAGCTATTATTTAATAATATTCAACCAAAATTAAGTTTTCATTCGCTTTAACCCGGTATATTGTCGAGTGTGTACATGAAGCGTGCTTTTGTGAGCGGTAATGGAATATTCTAGATTTTTCTTTTGTTCATCAAAGCAATTACGTTTGATAAACACACCGGATTAAGTTTTATAATTTCTGTGCTTTATATCATAACGCTTTTTTATGTTTTTCTTTAATGGCCTCGAGGTTGGAAGTAGCGCTATAAACATCGCTGACTTCCACACAACCTTAAAAAACAGTATAATTCTGTTACAACGTTATCTGCTCTTTAAAATACAGGGCACAAATCTCAATTAAACACAAGCTTAGGAGTTTTTTTAGAGAATTCGGAAGGAATCAAGTTGTTGAGGTAGTTCGCATGAAGAGATTTTTTTAAACAGATCTTCACCGATCCTACCCAGTAGACACATAAAATGAGCATGACTAAACCTTATATAGGCTATAAACACTAGCTAATACTCGACTGCTACGGCTAAATAAACGAAATTGTGTTTTCATTTTAAGTTGAATAAGTAAAAAGAAAAATGATTCAAATTTATATAATAATTATAATGATCTTGAAGAAAATTTCCGGGTTGTTGTCCCCGGTCTTGAGGCTTGTAGTTTCTCTGCTGCGTCCGGCATCCTCAAGGATTGTCTTGAGAGGCTTCCAGTTTCTTGAAGTTTCGCCAGAAACTGGATCTGGCATCCTTAATAACTGTCTTCAGAGGCTTGTAGTTTCCCGAAGTTTCGCCAGAGACTGCTTCCTGCATCCTCAAGGATTGTCTTGAGAGGCTTGTATTTTCCCGACGTTTCGCGAGAGACTGCGTCCTGCGTCCTCAAGGATTGTCTTGAGACCTTTTAGTTCCCCGACGTTTCACCAGAAATTGCGTCCCGTATCCTCAATAATTGTCTTGAGAGGCTTGTAGTTTCCCAACGTTTCGCTAGAGACTGAGCCAGGCATCCTCAAGGATTGTCCTGAGAGGCTTTTAGTTCCCCGACGTTTCGCCAGAGACTGCGTTTGGTATCCTCAATAATTGTCTTGAGAGGCTTGTAGTTTCCCGACGTTTCGCCAGAAATTGCGTCCGGTATCCTCAATAATTGTCTTGAGAGGCTTGTAGTTTTCCGACGTTTCGCTAGAGACTGCGTCCGGTATCCTCAATAATTGTCTTGAGAGGCTTGTAGTTTCCCGACGTTTCGCCAGAGACTGCGTCAGGCATCCTCAAGGATTGTTTTGAGAGGCTTTTAGTTCCCCGACGTTTCGCCAGAGACTGCGTTCGGTATCCTCAATAATTGTTTTGAGAGGGTTGTAGTTCCCCGACTTTTCGCCAGAGACTGCGTCAGGCATCCTCAAGGATTGTCTTGAGAGACTTGTAGTTTCCCGACGTTTCGCCAGAAATTTCGTCTGGTATCTTCAAGGTTTGTCTTGAGAGGCTTGTAGTTTCCCGACGTTTCGCCAGAGACTGCGTCCGGTATCCTCAATAATTGTCTTGAGAGGACCATTTCCACTACCCCATGGGATACCTCGGCCAGAAGGCCCTACTCCCAAGTCCCAGAATTCTTGTCCTCCCTTTTCTACATCGCGATCACATTCAAGTTCACTGGCAATAAAACCAACACCTCAGGGGAGAAGGTGTTGGAGTCGCAACTTCAGGGGATATTGCTGAGCTACGTAGTACATCAGGTCGCTCATTCCTGATGACCCCACAGTTGGTCCACGGGCTCCTTGAGCCTGGCCGGGAGGACTGCTGTCGCAGATCCACCGACCGTTTCCCTGTTCTGCCTCCAGGGACGCATCCTGCAGCCGTTGTGAGACCGGCTAGGGTTTGAATCCTCAAGCCCCACAGTGCGAGATTATAGTACACCCAGGTACTCATCTACTGGCGACCCCATAGTTGGCCCACGAGCCCGTAGGCTGAGCCGGGAGCCAGCACAGTTGCTCCCCACTGTGCTGGTTCGAGCCGTGCCTGGTCCGCCCCCAGGGACGTGTCCTGCTGCCGTTATGGGCCGGCTAGGAGTTCGCAAGCTCTCACAGGTAAGCGAATAGTAAGACAGGGCGCTCATCTCCTGCCGACCCCACTAATGGTTCACGAGTCCCTTGGACTTAGCCGGGGGACTGTAAAACAGATCCACCGACTATTCCCCCAGTGCACCAGCTGAGGACGTGTTTTGTTGCTGAAGTGGGTCCAGCCTGAGCATTAGTACGTCAGGTTGCTCAACTCCTGACGACCTCACAGATTGTCTTTGGGTCGCCCGGTCCAGGAGTCGGCGCAAATCCCACATCCAAAAGATCGCGTTTTCTCCGTTTCCGAGCTTACTGATCTGGTGGTAATTCCCAGCATTACGCTCGGTATTGTCCCAACCAGCCCGTTCGCAAGACTAGGTCCAGTCGTGCCGCTGCTGTGAGACCAGCCCACTGAGCAATATAGGCATCCAAGGTGCTCATCGCCCATGGTGCCCCCACAGATGGACCTCGGGTTCATAGAACCAAGAGAAAGGAGCTACTGATCTCCGATATCCCGCCACTTCGCCACGGTGGCCGCACGCTCCTGCTGTGGGTCCAGGCAGTATGAGCTTTAGTACAACAGGGCTCTCGTCTCCTGTAGACCCCACTTATGGTCCGCGAGTCCTTCGGACTTGGAAGGGAGGACTGACTAGCAGATCCACCAACCTTTTCCCCACTACGCAACCGAGGGGACGCGTTTGGCTGCTGAAGTGGGTGCAGCACGAGCTATGTAGTGCGTCAGGTCGCTCGAGTCCTGACGACCTCACAAATGGTCCGCGGGTCCGGTCTGGACCTAGCCGGGAGGAATGCAAGCAAACCACCGACCGTTCCCTTATCCGCCACCCGGGGACGCGCCCTGTTGCTGTTGTGAGCACAGCTGGGCCCGATAAACAGACCCCAGGGTGTCTGTCTTGAGAGGCTTGTAGTTTCCCGACGTTTCGCCAGAGACTGCGTCAGGCATTCTCAAGGATTGTCTTGAGAGGCTTGTAGTTTCCCGACGTTTCGCCAGAGATTGCGTCCGGTATCTTCAATAATCTTCTTGAGAGGCTTGTAGTTTCCCGACGTTTCGCCAGAGATTGTGTCCGTTATCTTCTATAATCGTCTTGAGAGGCTTGTAGTTTCCCGACGTTGCGCCAGAGATTGCGTCCGGTATCCTCAATAATCGTCTTGAGAGGCTTGTAGTTTCCCGACGTTTCGCCAGAGATTGCGTCCGGTATCCTCAATAATCGTCTTGAGAGGCTTGCGGTTTCCCGACGTTTCGCCAGAGACTGCGTCCGGCATCCTCAAGGATTGTTTCGAGAGGCTTTTAGTTCCCCGACGTTTCGCCAGAGACTGCGTCCGGAATCCTCAAGGATTGTCGTGATACTCTCAAGAAACGTCGGGGAATTACAAACCTCAAAACCACAGATTACAGCCCTCAAATATTCAAGATCATCATACGAACTCCGGCCGTGAAGACCTAAGGCATTATATAGTATTTTTTTTAATATCTCATGCGTCCTGAACATTATATAGATTTATGAGCAGTTTTAATTGATATTTACAAATTTTCATAAAGATTGGTTCTATGGTTTAAATAAACTAATGTATCTTAACTGATACATTGGTCATTTAAGGCTTACTTAAATTGTTTAGTGTATATTGCGACAAATCAAACATGGCGATTGCTAGAGTCAATTTTTTATTTGAATACCTGGTAACTCCTACTTATAATGGACGAATTTCGCAGATTTTTTAATAACTACTTCGGTTTATGCTTCTGAGTTTATTTTTTAAACAAGAGAGATGTGGAGAAGAATGACAGTAAATTAATTGGACGCAGTAAGTTGAAACATTGTTATTCCTTACACTCAATTCTACACTTGTAATCTATATGTGTATAAAAGTCGTTTGTAATTAGTTCAGGCGGTCATCAGATATACCGGCATATACATATATGATGTCCATACACATACAGACTTACATACATACATACATACATACATAATACTCTTACGCGTCGTATAGCGGGCGGGGCGAGAGTGGTAGTCTCGCATTGGTCGGACTGGATTTGCGAGTCGCCCAATTGTGAGTCAAAAGGCCCACGCAAACATCGAAATGTTTAGGCCCTCAGTCTACGCGACTCTATACCAACATCTCTGTTTCCCGTTCGAGAAAGATCCGTGGCCAGATACTTCTAGATCGGAATTATCTCAAATCCAAGCCTCGAAAGTTCCTCGCATCTTTAAAATGGAGCAAAGGGAGGAAGCGAGTCAGTATTGGTTTGACGACGATAGCAGTATTGTGTATGAGAAATTGTGGTGAACAGATTCATCAGTGACTGTGAAAATAATTGTGACAGAGATAAACATTGAAATTAGATTAACTGTGAGTGAAATTTTTTATTAAAAGTTTACTGATAATTTGTGGAAGGAAATAAAGTGTTTTGTGAGATTTTAAAAGCCTATGTGTTCATTTACGCCCAAATAACTTAAAGGAAAATCCTGCCACCCTTGTGACAATACATACATTCATACATACACACATACATACATACGTACGAACATATATAGGCCCACATACAGGACAGAGTGCCAATTGGTGTAAAACATGTTATATCATTTGGGGAAAACGGACACTGAATCCCTAGCAAAGAGCATGCACAGCAGTTTCATTACGTGGCATTCAGCATCTGTCACAGAAATACTAATTAAACAAAGGATAGTCCGCTTGGTTCAGGGTTGAAGTGTGGAAATGCATCACATGCACACACGTTTAATAAAACTGCAGATGTTTCCACCAGTTTGGAAGGAAATTCTGTTCACATATTGAAAATGTAAATATTTCCACATACAAATAACATTTACATATAGATAACTGCCATATGCAACAACGACACAAAAAAAAACAATATAAATATATTGGGAATTACACTGAAGTCCATTTGTATTTTATTTTTTAATTTCCATATTTTTTACTATAGTAATATTTTCAAATCATTGTGTGTTATTTTCACTGACTCGTAATTCATTTTTCTCAGCTTCTTTGTAGATAAAATGCTCTATAACATATTTTGTTTTAATTTTTTAAGGTACCGTATGTGCTGATAAAAAATAGGTTTCTCTAATGTTAAACAGAGAGCTTCATTTTTAGTGAATTCCGAAGGAATGAAGCCATTGACGTTGTTCTCATTAAAATACTTTAACTTTTTTACAAACCTTCACCGAACCAATCTAGTAGACACCGAATATAACATTGACTATATATATATATATATATATATATATAAATTTAATCATAACATCTATAAAGCGTCACTGCTATAAAGTAAAAATATCCTCTTTAATTTGCTTACTTGTTATAGTAGCTACCAGATGGCAATGAAGACCGAGTTTTCGCTGCTTCTAGTAATAATGGAGAGAATATATATATATATATATATATATATATATATATATCCATCCATAGTAATTCTGCCCGAGGGCAGGTCTTTCACCGAAATCATAGCATTTTCCATGCTATGCTTTGCAGCTGTACTAGAGAATTATAGGTGTGCTAGCTTCCCGTTGCTTTCCACACCAGTGAAGGATGGTGATGATAATGATAAGGATGATGATGATGATGATGATGATGGCCGAATGATTTTCGGGGACCGTTGGTCCCTAAGCTTCCTGACATTTGTATTACAGGTGAGGAAAAACCTCGAACAAATCTCACCCAGGAGCCTGTCCCGACCGGGAATCGAACCCGGGCTCGCTGCGTGACAAGGCAGCACGCTACCTCGAGACCACAGCGGTGGACATATATATATTCTTTGTATTAGATTTGCCCAGTGGTGTAATGGATAGCTCGCTGGAGCATCAATCCAGAGGTCCGGGTTCAAATCCTGTCCAAGCATTTATTTTTAATATCATGTCATATATATGTGTGTGTGTGTGTGTGTGTGTGTATCTTTGTTAAGCTTTAGTGGCCGCGATTTCTGTATTTTTTCAGAATCAAAATCGGCATATAAATGTCAATTAAAAGAAGTAAATTCGCGTTCGTTAAACAGCAAAATCGGACCATTAGGAGTACGAGTTCGCCTGAAACGAAAATTTAAAAATCATTTTAGATGTCGCAATTTTCGCAACGAAACTCAGTATATTCTACTGAAAAAAAGAGGAAGGTATTCTCAAAAAAAATCACTGAAATCCCACCATTAGAAGTGGAACTTTACCTGAAACCTGAATTAAAAACAAATCTACCAGCCGCCATGTTTGGTTTGTCGCAATGTATCAATTTATTTAACCCTTAAATTGGCTATTTATCCTGTAAGATACATTGGTTTAACTTTTTTATGTTTTTAACTAACCAAATGGAAAAATTAATCTGTTGATTTGTATAAAATTTTACAGTAATATGTAATACGTAATAACTAACCCAAATCAATTAAAAAAGTTAAAGCGTTTTAGTAGCGACGCTACTTATCAAGACCATACTGACTCATTATTAAGTGAATATTAAGTCTTGATAATGGCTGATGAAACGCGTTAACTCTTTTAACTTCTTAAATTGGTGATTTGGGTTTTTATTGACTTTGTAAAATAACTTATGTTTATGCATTTCATTTTTTCACTGCAGTCCGTCACCATTTATATAAGATGACGTAATAAATTGAATGTTTCCAATTTAACCCATTCGCCTCAGAAGACCAGGTACACTCGCTGGCAGTTAAATGGCCTTCAACTCACAAGACGAGGTACACTCACTTAACTCTGCAGCTGGTATATATTTTGCAATATTTTGTATACCCCTTAGCAGGGTAATCTTTCGTTAACAATTATGAATAGTAGAGGAATGTGTTTTGGACTTCACCCTTATTGTGATCTCAAGTACCGTTATCTTTTGTTCATTTTGAATGTCTGAAAATCGACAATATAATTTAGGATGACTTAAATTAGGTTTCTAGGGAAATGCATTTAGCATTTAATCCTGAAGCGAATGAGTTGATCATCATCATCAAGAACAAGGATTAAGCCTAATGGCCTGCTCCGATCTCATTATAGGTCGAATTGGTCCTTCCATTTCTTCAATGGTCTTCCCAACATTCTTCCCTTTTGGTTTATAATTATACATTCTTCTTGGTATGCGCTGTTCATTCATTCTTAATACGTGCTGAAGATAAGCATTTTGATAATATTTTATTATTTCACAGAGATTAAATATATTAAGTTCTGTTCTTATATCTTCGTTTTTCTTTTTATCGGTTTATCAAAGCAAAGCGAATGAGTTAAGTTCAATAAACCAGAAAAATCGGTCCATGAATTCGACTTGCTGAAAAATTCGGTTAGTTTACGAATTGGTTCGAAAGAGTCAGTGAATTAGTAAATCGAGTTGAGTGAAGAGAGCTGCATGTTTAAAAAAAGTGTTCTCGTGCACAACAGACCAGTAATAAGATCGTGACTCCAATTAACTCAGCATTTTGCCATCATGGCGGAACATAACATGAACACACTTTTAAAATTTAACTCGAGCTGAATAATTACATTACGAGTTATTCACGGAATCTCATTAAACATTCTAAACAGCTACACATCATAATTGAATTTTGAAAACTCTGCGGGAAATTCACATTGAAACACAAAATGTTAATCAAACTTCTCATTTTAATGGTGCACATTGCAATAATTTACGTTTTCCAAACCAATCAAACTCTATAGATATAATGAACCTTTTCATTCTACAGTAAAACGTACTGTGATACATGTTCTCACTCCAGGCGACTTTCGATTTTTTAGCGAATTCCGAAACAATGAAGCTATTACTCGCCCAAGTTGGGCTTGCACCAAACTATTTCTGTATGGAAGGGAGAATCCCAAAACAGATGTGAATATCATTACGTGGTTGTCAAATTGCTATATGCAGAGAATGTCGCAATGATACAGAATAATGAAGAGAACTTATAACGTTCAATATACACGGTGATTCAAAATTTTGCGCACAAATTTCAGGAGCCTATAGATGAAACGAAATACAACAACTTTTGATTATAATATTATAATGATATTGTGAAAATAAAAATTAATGCCTGAACCAGGAATCGAACCGTGGACCTTTCGTATTCCGTACGAGTTTGCAAGACCACTACAACACTCGAGACATGGTATAAACATTAACAATTCTTTCCACATATACAAATCTATAATTCTCCGCTGTCAGGTAGATGTCACTACCAACGCCAACGGCCAGCTTCATTTAGAAGTATCTATGTTTGAGAATTTTACACCACCGCTTTTATAAGAGTAATCGATGTTATTTAACACTTTTCAAAAGGCATTATTTTTTCTTTTCACAATATCATTATAATATTATAATATGATCCATTATTGGAACTGTGTTAAAATTACCAGTATTGGAAAGTGTTAAATAACTTTTGATTTGGAAAGTACTCTTGGATCAGTACCCAATAACATCCGGTATATCTATAGTAAACAACCGTCAAGAAATGCGGACATGGGTTCAACTGGTGTAAAATTGTCCGTAGGTCAAATAGTCCCCCATTCGGTTCTCCGGGTGGGGACTACTTAAGGGAACCCATACCAAAGGCTCAAACATAGGGACATGTTCCTAGGAACATGGCCCAGTTGGTAGACCAAGAATGAGGTGGGAGAATAACATTAACTATGATTTGAGGGAAGTAGATTATACAGGGGATGATTGGAAAACATTAGCTCAGGATAGGAATGTATGGAGAGCTTATGTCCGCGCGGCCATGGACCTACGGGTTCGATAATGCTAGTGAGTTAGTTAGTTAGTTAGTTAGTTTTATATCTATAGTAAATACAAAAGTAATTATATTTAAAATACCTTTTATTTTCAATTAAGTATTTACAAAAATAATTAAAATTAAATCAAGCTATATTGAATCGCACAATAAATCTTTCAATGTAAATGAAAATTATAACTCCTAGAATAACTTGATTAGCTAACCATTATAACCCAAATATTCATTCTAGCTGCACCTTCCGGTACACCTACTTTGTTCTGACTTATCTCACCTTATAGCGAGAGTGACGGGCGATGTGTTCACACCTTAAAGCCAAAATAAAATTGGTAGTCTATATAATATTACTATTAAATCCACCTTCATATAACATTTAACCTTATAATCCGGTTAATTAAAATTATATTGTAATCCATCACCACCTTAAATATAAATTGCACCTTGACTTGAAATACTACGTATTAATTTTTTTAGAAAATAACCCTAGGAAAGATTTTCATATACGGCGGTATACAAATCATAAATTTAAGTATTTACAAAAATTGAAGGCATAAGAGACGAATTGAATAAATACAACTTAAATGTGAAAATAAAGGAATATAAAGACAATTGGAGAGTCCACCTGGATCGTATGAATAACAAAAGAATCCCAGCCTGGGACAGTCGGGAGCTTCAATGCGGATCCAAGCTTACTTTTCAGAGAGGCACTGGGTTCGATACAGTACTTTATGAAATTATGAAGACGCTCCGTCTGTTGTCACACCGTTTAGTGCAGTACAGTACTTGTGTACTCTTTTCTTCACATCTGATAGTCATTCGTGCGCTCTGTAGGTTGTTTTCATTTCAGTACGGTATCTGCAATGTATTGTAGAGGACCGCTACAGCGTTACTTTGAAGATTTTTGTGAAATGTAATACACTTCGAGACACGCATTTCATGTATGGTAAAACAAATGGTAATGCAAGCAAAGCTCAAGGCCTGTACAGCGCACAATATCCGAACAAACGTCAACCACATCCTCGAACGTTTCAAAACGTCACCACCGACTCGGGGTTCATAGCATCATGTAGGCCGGCCACATACGAACAATCGCTATGGAAGAGGAAGTTCTTGCTCACGTGGAAGAACATGCCTGTATTCCATATGGTGATTGGCATTTTGAACACCTAGTGTTGTAAAATCAAATTGGTGAATAAATTTACATTTGTTTAAGTGTGTGCACAAAATAATTTCTTGTCCAACCAGACGTTCTAGGGATTGTACTGACCTAGGATTACTTTCGACCATAAGTTAGTAATCAAAAGTTGCTGTATTTGGACCCCTCTATAAGGTCCTGAAATATATGCGCAATTATTTGAATCATCCTGTATAAGTCGAGTCAAATTAACAGCGAATATAACTTGAAATATCCACACAAAAAAATACAAAATGAATGGCCCATCGAGAAAAATACCCAGTACGCTCCAAAATAATAATAGAAAACAAAATATTGGGACACGTATCTAATTTTTATTATCTTGGATGCAATACAAGCTTTGACAGAGACTTAGAAACCAAAATGAACAAATTTCAATCAGTAATATGGAGCAATAAATAGAACTCTCCACAATAAAACTCGAAAAGACACAACATTAAAGTTTTATAAGATAATGGCTGTGCCGGTATTAATGTTCGGTAGTGAATCTTGGATATTACAAGAAAGAGATAGAAGTAAGACTCAATCGGTTGAAATGAGGTTCCTTCGTAGAGTAAAAGGGAGCA
The DNA here is from genome assembly GCA_030220185.1 of Diploptera punctata. Taxonomy (NCBI): domain Eukaryota; kingdom Metazoa; phylum Arthropoda; class Insecta; order Blattodea; family Blaberidae; genus Diploptera; species Diploptera punctata. The sequence continues at coordinate 199,839 of JASPKZ010009790.1, forward strand.
CAAAAATGGATCTGATAAAAAATGAGTATATACGAGACGAATTGAATAAATACAACTTAAATGAGAAAATAGAAGGATATGAAGACAATTGGAGAGCCCACCTGGATCATATGAATAACGAAAGAATCCCAGCCCTAGCGTATAACTATCAACCTCAAGGAAGAAGAGATGTGGGGCGCCCGAGGAAGTGATGGTTCTAACAGTGCGAAGACGGAACAGGCAAGATTGCCTAATCCCTGCAAGGAAGATGATGATGGTTGTGAAAATGGTCATTTAGTCGGCAACTACTGAATGTTTCGGGTCATTTAAAAAGCACAGCGTTTGTCATCTCTCTACTACCTGTCTCTATTACCTGCCTTACATCACAACACAGCGGACGGGAATTAGGAACATGTAATGAGGAAGACAAAGGAGGGACAGCTCGTTCCACAATAGCAACACGGTTGCCGAATTATTCATTGATTTACGACTACTGTAGGTGACGGATCATTTAAAAAACACAGTATTTACCAGCGTTCACCTCCTAGTCAAATAACACAACACAGGGGACAGCAACTGACAACACAATATGAGAAGGAAGAGAATCCACATCCCTAGCATATTTCCCGAGTGCAGATTTAACTTGGCCGAGTAATAAATAAGTTGTTCTCATGAAAAGATATTTCAAAACTTTTAACTGATCTTTGTCGATCATATCTACTAGATAAAATAATGACAAATGTTTAAATACAGAGTGTTCGGAAATTCCCACTAAAAAATTTTCGGGCTTGTAGATAACGTTTTGAATATTTTATTTATTAGCTAATACCCGGTGTACGCTGCTACGTCTAAATAAAAAACAATAAGGGTTAATTAAATTATATGGTATATACGGCGACGAACCAAATATAGCAATTTCTAGAGTCAATTTTTAATTTCGGATTTCAGGTAAACCTCCACTTCGAAATTGTCGGATTTCACTGATTTTTAAAAAAAATAATAATCACTAGCTCGGTTTATTATAATAGTATGTAAACCTAAAGCGTTGCGTTGTAAAACATCGAAGATTTCGACCACTAGAGCGATTTTTAAATTTTCGTTTCAGGTGAACACTACACCTAATAGTTTGAGAACATAACAGGTAGTGGATAAACACTCGTCATATCTGAAAATCTGTAGTTATAAATATTCATGAAGATCAGTTGAGCTGTTTAGAAATATAATATACATATCGGCACTTGATGTCAGCCGGGTTGTCAGCCCTGCGTGACGGCCGCCTTTACCCCAGAACAAGCGTTTGGTACTCATTTCCGTTAGAGGCTGAGTCGACCCCAGGGCCATAGTGCCGCCAGAAGGTTTGGGTCAGTTTAAAAATCTTGACCCCACCGGGACTTGAACCCTCGACCTTCCGGCTTGTAGCTCAGTGCCTTAACCACTACGCTACGGCGTGCCCCCGGTGAATAATAAAATAAATTGAATTAATCTTCACATATATATGAGGTGGTCAGAGGACAAGGGGTACAAGTGACATTTTATTAAAAATGAGTTAATGTAGAAATGGTTAGCTAATATGACAAACTGTTTGGTGCCCAAGTGGTATATGTGCGAGTTTGACAGGTTCTGGCATACAGTGGAGTCTTAGAAAATCACTCAGAAAAACAGCTCTTCTACTTGGAGGACAAGGGGTACGTCTGTAGTTGTACTCAATGCCTTCCAACAGCTAGGTGTACTCAACCTTGGAGCGTTGTATTTTTTTTAATGTCTCCAACAAATTTTACGCGAGAATTATTATTGTATCATTAGTACTCGTATTTAATATAGTACCGGTGATTCTTCGAGGTTTATTGATTTATCGAATATTATTATGCCTGAATCAGAATCAGCCTTCATAGTAAGTGAAATATTTTAACAACATTATCTATATTTTTACAATTGTACATTTTAAAATAATATTTTTAGCAATACATTTTGAGATAATTGGAAATTATTTAATAATCTAAAGATATAATATGATTTAGATCTACATTTGACCAGCCTCATTGGCTAGTAGTTAGTGTTTCTGACTAGTTCATGAGGTTCCGGATACGATTCCCGATCAAATCATAAGAATTTTTCCTTAAAGGGAATTATTCCTGTTTTTACCTATGGTCAGGAATGTAGGTTAAGTTTAGGTTAAGAACTCTCCTGGCGCTTCATTATCATTTATCACCCATCAAATCATCGGGGTAACGTAACTCCGCCTTCCAGTTGCCTCAACCTAAGAAATAGATTGCAATTCCATCAATGCCAGGCGAGAAAGCCGGAAATAGCATAAAAGACAACTTGATAGTATTATACATAAAAAAAGGATCTACAGGATTTGCAATCTAATAAATAACTAACTAACTAACTAACTCACTGGTACTATCGAACCCGTAGGTTCATGGCTGCGCGGACATAAGCTCTCCATATATCCCTGTCCTGAGCCAATGTTTTCCAATCATCCCCTGGATAATCTACTTCCCTCAAATCATAGTTAATGTTATTCTCCCACCTCATTAAAATGTTTATAATAAAGTTATGTTTTTCAATATAAAGATTAATCATAGATGTTGTTTTGGTTTTCTTGGCTGATTCCAATGAAGATAGGAATGAAGAACCTGGTTTTACAGAACCTACAGACGAACAAGATGCTCCATTATTGCACGTTGGCAGAAACAGGATTAGTAAACTTGAAAATTTGGTAAAAAATACAGCAAAAAAGGGAAGGAATGAAGGCAAACTGTATACAGACAGGAAGGGAAACATTCATGTGGAAAGGCGGTTAAAGAGAATGTATCCATGAATGCAGGTTTAAGTGCAATGAACTTTAAGACTGATTTCGTCTATTAATCATGTAATATGCAACTTTTTGGATAAGTATGTATTTCCGGTCATAATAAAAACTTTGGTATGAATCTACTTTTCTTGGACTATTTAACTCATGTCGCAAATGGTTCGTCAATGACCAATCACGTTTCAATGAATTCTGTTTTACACCAATGACAGTCGTGTTTCACCTCGCTCTTTATCGATTTCTCTTTATCAGCTCCTTCTTTTGTGATAAAGAAAGCTCCTCCTTTTTTCCTTTTTTTAATATTCTGAACAGATTAGACCATTATTTTTCTCCAACAAGTACATTGAATATAGCAAATAATGAATAGATTCAGTGATTTTACTGAGTTGTTTATTCAAAATATAAATGATTAACCTATAATGTTGATTATAATAGTTTGATGTGTTTCATTATTTCTCCACTAGAGTGCATTCTTACAATATTGCGTTCCTTTGGCAATAAATAGTATGATCTGGTTGCAGTGATAGACAAAAGAAGCAGATGAAGCGTACCTATCGTTTCTTATTTGTTTTCAAACATCGCCGTTTACATTAAATATATAAATATTTTAAAATAACTATAGTTAAATAATGATTTGTGAGTAAACAGCTTAATTTTATTCGTTAAATAGTCCTAACAAATGCCACTCTTGATTTCCAAATTCTCTAGATAAATTGGAAATCACTCGTGGCATTACTTATGACTATTTAACTCATGCCCCAAATGGGAGTCAATGACCAATCACGTTTCAATGATTTCTGTATTACAACCAATCAGAGACGTGTTTCACGAAATAATTATCAACGTTAGGATTATCATATATTAAGCAAAGCTCCTCCTTTTTAATATTCTGAACAGGTCTGACCGTTATTTTGCAGTGACTGAGCCTATAACAAATACGGCTACCAGATTGTATATAATAGTGCTTACATGTCAACATTTGTAGCAATTGATTATACCACCAAAAAAAGAAACCACTGTTTGCACTTTCTTAAATGTATACGACATCAAAAATGAATTAATATACAGATTGATGTGTTTCATTTTTTCTCCACTAGAGAGCATTCTTACAATATTGCGTTCCTTTGGCAATAAATAGTATGATCTGGTTGCAGTGATAAACAAAAGAAGCAGTAGAAGCGTAGGCTACCTATCGTTTCTCATTAGTTTTCAAACATCACCGTTTACTTTAAATATAAAAATATTTTTAAATAACTGTAGTTAAATAATGATTTGTGAGTAAACAGCTTTATTTTATTCGTTAAATAGTCCTAACAAATGCCACTCTTGATTTCCAAATTCTCTAGATAAATTCACTCCTCACTTCGTGAGTCGTGAATTTATCGATAATTTGGAAATCACTCGTGGCATTACTTATGATAATTTATTTCAAAATATTGCTTGGAGGATAAGGGGTACAAGTGAATCTTAATGCAAAAAAAGTTATAGTATGGGCTAATGTTTATATTGAATCTATTCATATTTTGCGGAAAAATATAATTTATTGATGGGAATTGGTTGTAAAATAAGTTTTCTTTTAATTTCTGTCAGAGTGACTGACATATAAGGAACATAAACACAATTTATGAGACATGTCAGATATTCCCGGAATTTTATATTCTCATTGATCTTTACACAGTCAAGAGATCAAAACTCTTAAATATATTGGAAGACAGAAATATACCAAATTTACTTCGGCAGAACATACAAAATATTTACAAAGACAACACCATAAAGATTAAATTAAATAACAGATTTTCTGAAGAAGGAATTATAAATCGTGGTGTGAGACAAGGCTGCCCCCTATCACCAACACTGTTTGCAATTTATATCAATGAAGTAATATGTTGCTGGAACAAAACATATAAATTTGGAATAAGAATATCAGAAAATAGAAAATTAAACACCCTACTGTTTGCAGATGACCAAATAATAATAGCAAATTCCGAAGATAATCTACAGAAAGGTCTGTATGAACTTAACAAAATTACAGAAGAATATGGATTAAAGATATCTACAGAAAAAACAAAATTATGGCATTTCAAGGTGTAGATCCTGTCAGAGTAAAATTGTACTGGACAATAAAATTTTGGAGCAGGTGAATAATTTTACATATCTAGGATGCAATATCTCATATGAAGAAGAAAAGGATGTAAATGTAAAAAATATCTAAATTTTTAAGAATTTTAGGGTTAATAAATTCTATCTTCAAGCCACAGTTAGTCCAAAAGCATTCAAGACTGAAAGTGTATAAAACACTGGCTCTTCCAACTCTTTTGTATGGTAGCGAAGTATGGACGTTGAAACAGAAGGATATACAGAGACTTAGATCTGCTGAAATGAGATATCTTCGGAGGACTGCAGGATACACACTACTAGATCACAAAAAAAATGAAGACATCTTAGAAGAATTACACATGGAATCTTTAGAAAACAAAATTTCTGATTATAAGTCAAGATGGATACAACATGTTCATCGAATGGAAGATCACAGAATACCCAAACTAATGTTAAGATATCAACCTGCAGGAAGAAGAAGACCAGGACGTCCACTCAAAAGACTTCTGGATGGTGTTTCTCTTGAGGCCGAAACAGGTCAACAAATGGCCTAAATTCGTGAATGTACTATGATGATGATGATGATCTTTAAACATAATTTTCTCCAAACTAATGTTTTATCACTCGTACTCCTTGTCCTCTGGCCGCCTCATATGACATCAGCTTAAAATATCGATAAATACTTACAGTATTTTCATTCATTCAAATTAAATACATGTTTAACTGTTATATGAATACTACTAGTGAAATGTTTCCGTTAGTTAATTCGTTTTTTCAGTTGTTTCTGGATATTATAGTTTGGCAGTTTCGGATCAAGGCGAATCTTTGTCCAGAAACGTATCGATTCTAGGTACAATTTCGCATTAAGCGTATAAACCTCCCGCATCTGTCGGGATAAGTCCATAGGAATTTAATTATTTAGGACTCAATTAATTACATTCACACAACCCAACATTAATTGATTTCGTGACAATGTCCAAAGTCAAGGAAAAAATAAAGAAATTAATTTTGTCACTATAAGAATAAATTGTTAAATCACATACCGCATCAATTTGTTTATCTGAATATGTTTTTAAGATATATGATGACGATCCCAGTTCGTCCCACTGCGGTGCTTCCTTAGTGGAAAGTTTCTTAACCAGACTAATTTAGCTACACTTATTTCCCTGCAGATGTCAGCGATATTATGATTGTTTTAAGTAATAGTAGCCATATTTATCTCAGAATATTAAACAGCTTAGAAAACAACGAGACTGCTATTATCCTTAAGATTTGAACAAAATGTGGCACAGAGTCTTAAGTTGTATTAGAATTTTTCGTTAACAAGACGACTATTTAGCTTACAGGGGAACGGTCTACCACTGCATGCCGAAACCAACCTTGAAATTTCTCCCAGAGAAGCGTTGTGATGTACCAAGCCTGAGTTCAAAAAAAGTATCTGTTTTTTTAACTGCAAGGCACAGAAATTGAAGCCAGAATCCAGCAATGGTGAACGGCTGTGCGTAGTAGATGGACCCCCTGCTTGATTTGTAGCTGAGGGAAGCGAGGTGGGTGCAGTTGGAACGGCAGGTAGTGAAGGTTAACCAATACATCCAGTGAGGAGTTGTATTTCTTCCCGTAGTTTAAATGAGAGATTTGGCGCTGGATTTGAATGACTTACGGTTAAAAGTGGCAGATAATATTATTTTTGGACACGTCCTTGGTACATCACAACGCTTTTCTGGTAGGTTTCGACATGAAATGGTTTACAGTTACGTTGTTACTAATTAGGTAGAGTGACCACTAAACATTACTAAAATAAAGCAAATATCCTCAACTCGTGTCCAACTCACGGTCGGGTCGAGAGATGAGATGAGATGGAACCTCATATATATATCATCATCATCTGCATTCATGGATTAGGTCTGTTGACCCGTTCCGACTTCAGCCCATCTCTTTCTAGGTCTGCCCACATCTCGGGTGCCTTTAGGTTTGTATTTGTTTTGGATATCTGTCTTCGTTCATTCTGTCTATGTGTTGTTTCCATTGTTGTCTATATGTATCTATCTTATCAGTTATTGCAAATATTTTAAGTTCCTGTCTTTTTTCTGTATTCTTGATTCTGTCTTCCTTAGTGCACCCTTTAACAGATCTCAAAAATTTCATTTCTGCCGCCGTCCGTTATCCTACTTAGATATTTTTTTTTATGTATCCAGGCTTCTGAACCATAAAGCAGTACCGGTACTGCCAACGTTTTTATAATATATATATATATATATATATATATAGAGAGAGAGAGAGAGAGAGAGAGAGAGAGAGGGGGGGTCTGTGAACGACAAGGGTGCCGGTTGACCACGCCTGACGCACCATCACAGGGGCAATCTCTACATCGAAAATTAAGAAAACAACTGCAATTAGAAAAAATCGAAATGAAATGAATGAGATGAATGCGGAGAAAGTGATGGAATGAAATTGTGGCAGGGGAAAACGGGAGAAACCCCAAGAAAAACTGCCCAAGCTCCGTTTCGTCCACCACGAGACCCACGTGGAGTGACCGAGACTCGATCTCGGGACCCTAGCGGTCAGACGGGCTTCTAACCGATTGCACCACGGAGCCGCCGCTAGAAGTTACTATGGCAAAAAAAAAAAAAGAGAGAGAGAGAGAGAGAGAGAGAGAGAGAGAGAGAGATAGAGAGAGACGTCCTATTGGCTAAAGGTAGACACAGATTATCCGTCTATAGTACAGAGAGCCAATACCTTCGAAATGCATATCTCATGCTTTCCATTGGTTTACGAAGTTACCTCACTCTGTATCCATGCAGAGAGTACGGTATTAATATAATAAATAAGGGCTGATTTAAAAGTTGTGAAACGTAAAAGAGAAAAGTCGATTCAAAGAAGTTTTATTGGATTTAAAATGAAAACAAACGGTTTAAACTAGGCTTTAATTTAGCCCACAGCTCCACTCGTGGCTGTGTACTATAATTCTACTTCGCCAGACTCCAACTTTGTTCAACTTCGCTCCAATCTACTCAAAAACCTCACATCAAGCAACGTTTTCAATGTTCACAAAATTTACACAATTTTCAGTGGTTGCTTTTATTGCTAACCATTCTATAGCATTTTCCAATGTTATTTATTTATTTAGCCTGGTGGAGTTAAGACAATGTGGCCTTCTCTTACACTAACCAGGACAAATATATATTACATCAAAATACAGAAACCATAATAATATTAGGCCTATATACCAAATGATTATTTGGCCAAACTGAACAGTAATAATAATAATAATAATAATAATAATAATAATAATAATAATAATAATAATAATTATTATTATTATTATTATTATTATTATCATTATTATTATTATTATTATTATTATTATTATTATTATTATTATTATTATTATTATTATTATTATTATTATATGGAGCAGAAACATTAATTTTGAACAGAAAAAAAATCGAAAGTAAAGTGAAAAAATAATGCAAAATTATAAGAAAAAATTTAGGTCCTCATGTCATAGACTCAAAAGTAAAAAGGAAATAAAATTATATACAGACATTTATAGTGATACTAGAAAACAAAGGTTAAAATGTATGGTTATATTAAACGAATGGATTCAAATAGATTTTTAAAACAAATATTGGAATTCTATTAAAATAGAATTAAAGTACAAGTGGATACTATAAAATGGATTAGTGAAGTAAATACAGGATTTAAAATTGGCAGGGATATAAACAGGGTGATAATTTTAGAATTAAGGTACACAAGTTGCAGGTTCACCAAGAGGACAAATCCAGAAAAAAATAGGAACCTTATGGACAGAAGAGAGAAAGAAAGTCCATAAGTCAAAAAATGAGGGACATATGGAGTAAAAGGAAACGCATCAAAGTATTTTGCGTGGTCCTACATGGGCTCATTCGCAATAATAATAATAATATGATATAATTATAATTTATTGTAACGGACTTCCAACAGTACGTACGGCTTACTGCCCGTGCGACCCATATTTGTAAATAACATTGTATATATCTTACTTGTAATCTAATAAGTCCTATTACTACTACTAGTATAATAAAGTTAAAGATAATTAAAATTAAAACTAATAAGAGAATATACACAAAGGAAGAACATCTCCAACCTACTAACTACTACTACTACTTCTTCTTCTTCTTCTTCTTCTTCTTCTTCATCATCATCATCATCATCTACGTCATGGAATTAGGCCACAGATCTGTTTCTACATCAAGAGACCATATCCCTCCATCTGGTTATGGGACGCCCAATATTTCTTCTTCCTTTAGGTTGGTAGTGAAGCAATATTTGTGGGAATCTATTTTAGAGTGTAAGAGATAGCGGGTAAACATCCGCTGTACTTGAATATCTGGATGTACAAAGGTATACATTGCTACGAATCAATCATGGCGGTTGCTAGAGTAAATTTTAAATTTCGAATTTCAGGTAAACCCTCACTTCTAAGAGTCGGATTTCGCTGATTTTTTGATTCTACCTACCTGGACTTATTTTAATGGGATATACTGATATTCATTGTAACACATCGAAAATTGCGATCGCTAGAGCGATTTTTAAATTTTCATTTCAGGTGAATTTCTACACCTAATGGTTTTAAATATAATATGATCATTATGTCCACCGCTGTGGTCTCCAGGTAGCGTGCTGCCTTGTTACGCAGCGGGCCCGGGTTCGATTCCCGGTCGAGATAGGCTCCTGGGTGAGGTTTTTTTCGGGGTTTTTCCTCACCTATAAGATAAATGTCAGGAAACGTAGGACCGAACGGTCTCCGAAAATCATCCGGCCATCATCATCAACTTTGTCATTATCACCATCATCCTTCACCGGTGTGGAAAGCAACGGGAAGCTACCACACCTATAATTCCCTAGTAAAGCTGCAAAGCATAGCATGGAAATGCTAAGATTGCAGTGAAATACCTGCCCTCGGGCAGAATTACTATGGATGGATGGATGATCATCATAATCATGAAAAAATCCGTTTTAGGTCATGTGACCAGTGACGGTAAATCTAACGAAGATGGTCTTGATCTTTCCACCGATGTGTTTGTCTTCATTTGTCCCTATGTCCAGTTGGAGTATATTGGAATGCCAATTTTGGAAGTTTACTTATTTCCAGTCTTCTCAGATTATTTTTCCATTCTTGTTGGTATCTTTCCATATCTTCATCTAAACTTGGTGCTCCAAGTTTTTCTCTGGTAACAGTGTTCTTTTCGTGATCCAGTCTATTAATTCCTAACAGTGAACGTAAGAAGCGCATTTGGCTTACTCTAAGTTTATGAGAATTCATTTTTATTTAAAATCCAAAAACTAATGGCTTTAAAACATAATGTATAGGGGCTAAACACTCGCTATACCCGAAAGTCCGTATGTACGAAATTTCATGAATATCGATTTAGCGGTTTAGAAATCCATGAAGCACAAATATACGCAAGCTGAATTTTTATTAATCAATCCATACATCCATCCATCCATCCATCCATCCATCCATCCATCCATCCATAGTAATTCTGCCCGAAGACAGATCTTTCATTGCAATCATACCATTTTTATGCTATGCTTTGCAACTTTACCAGAGGATTATAGGTGTGGTAGCTTCCCGTTACTCTCCACACCGGTGAAGGATGATGATGATAATGATAAGGATGATGAACATGGCCGTATGATTTTCGGGAACTATTGGGTCCTAAGCTTCCTAACATTTGTCTTACAGGTGAAGAAAAACCCTGATAAAACCTCACCCAGGAGCCTGTCCTGACCGGAAATCGAACCCGGGCCCGCTGCGTGACATGGCAGCACACTACCTCGAGACCACATCGGTGGACTTTCTATTAATAAATATCTGTAATTTGTCATATGACCCATTGTATCACAATAAAAGATGACACTACTCTGGGGTTACAATTTTGTCAATTTTTGCTTGAAAGAAAGTGTAGGTCGGTATCTCCTGATTTTAACTGGTAATACAATTCAATAACAGTAGGAACCTCTTGATTTCAACTGAGTAATAAATAAATTCAATTAAAAATCGATTATACTAATTTCAAGCTAAGTTCCAGTTGTACTGAAAACAAACTTACATAAAGTATTACTCCGCCGACTACTTCTATTGGGAGAACCGTGGTGCTACTGTTAACCGCCATATGACAGAATTGTGTACGAGAAATAAGACTGAATACGAGATAAGATTATACGAAAAATTAGGAACTTCCTCCATTTCTAATTTATTTATGACAAAAAATTATATATGGGACTATGTAATCCGATGTTTACGCATTTTTCCATTATGTCAGCAGATAATCTATAACAAACTGAAATTCCAACATATTCTTAATTGCGCATGCGTAAGAATTAAACAATGAAATGCTTATTTATTTAATAATAATAATTTGGTAAGTGGCACTCGAAAGAGCATTAAGTTTTAGGTTTATGATTTGTCTTTTATCAGTTAGTTCAACGATCCCATCCATCTTCTGCATTGTTTGTAATGGTATCGCTCGCATTTTTGTTCACATATCATGCATTCACACGAGTCACTCGGTTGGTGGAATTTTGTATTTTTGCACATTTTATGATGATATCCATGTGTTACTAGGTCAATGATTGCGTGCCTTTGTGGTTGGTTTCTTTCGGTCCACTCCCTGTTCACCATGGCGTCTGAAGCGTAGAACTCTTCGTCGATCTTTTTTTCCTTCTGTTTCTTTTTTTCGGTTCCGTTGCTGGCAGTAGTATGGAAAAACTGCACTTAAACTAACGTGAAATATTTTCAAAGTCCTATAGAACAACAGTGCGCATGCGCTAGAGTTTATAGAGCTAGCGATAACCCACAATCGATTATCATCCTCGATTACTATCCGTCGCTATGAAATTTAAATGATCAATATATGCAATAAATCCCCAAATCTATGTTAAAAAAATATATTGATAATATTAAAATTACCAAACGTTTATTAAAAATGGGTCTACACTTACTTATCACTCCCTAACGCTGATCCAACCAGCGATAACCCAAAACAGCAATAGAAAAATCATAGACTAAGGAATATACTCTGTGGAGAAAATAGCAGTTAGCTTCACAATATTGACTAACAGTGTCATAATATTATGATTTGCATATTTAAATAAATGCTTCAAATTTATAAAAATTGTTTGAAAAAGCTTAAAATATTAAATAACGTTAGTAAATACAAAAGAAGAGCTATAGTTTACAGCAATATAACTGAAAACTCAAGCGCTAGTAGAAGTGCAGATGAGCCGTAGTCCTTTGTCTCAGGTCGTCTAGGAAGAGGTTTCTCTGGATAGCATATAGGTCATTCTCTTTGGTGTGTATTTACTTGTACCTAATGCCTTTTTTATATATCTTGCTTTCACTTTGTCTAACCTTTATTTATTTAATACTAGCTAATACCCGGCGTGCGCCGCTACGCCTAAATAAATGAAAATCAATGTAATTTTATGTTTAGTTGAATAAATAAGAGGAAAAATAATTATAAATTTATATTTTTCAGATACCTCGTGATGATTACCCGGCGTTGTAAGAAAATCTACTTATCCCGATCTCCTTGACATAAATGAGCTGAAATACGAAAATTAACGTGTTTTATGCTTAGTTAAATAATTGGAGAGAAAAATTTATAATTTATAAATTATTTTTAGATACCCCATGCTGTTTACCCGGCGTCGTCCGTGAATCTACTCATCACGATCTTCTTGGCATAAATGAGCTGAAAGACAAAAATTAATGTCCCTACTTCTTATGATTAGTTGAATAAGTAAAATAAAAAATAATTATAAATGTATATCGTAATTATTTTATGATTCCCCGGTGTTGCCCGAAAATGTACTTATCTCGATCTTCTTGGCATAAATGAGCTAAAAGACAAAAATTCGTTAATGTGAGTTATCCGTAAAAGAATACCCGTCATGTGCTGCTATGCTTGCATAGGAATCTACGTACTTGTCTCGATCTTCTTGGCATCAATTAAAGACAAAAATGGTTATTGTGAGTTATCCATAAGAGATAAACATATGTTGTCGTGTACTTTTTTGTAGAGCTTTTTGAGATATTCAATTTTGTGTACATTAATTTTGTTTATTTGTTATGGTTTAGGCAGCGTAAGCCATTTAAGCGACCAAAGAGATACTTTTTGTTCACATTTTCCACTACAAAGGGCGAATTTTAATAGTGTAGGAGATGAGTATCACAACTCTCTTATAGCCTATGTTCATCTCAGGAATCTCCGGAACATTTTGCAAAAAACACTATCACAATCGGATCAATGGTATGTCCTCGCATAAAGTACGAACAAAGAAACAAATAAACATTAATTTTATATATTAGATATTAACATTGTAATGTCATATTTTAAGATTCTCCCATATAACTTATATAGCCTAGAACATGTGTAAGCTAATAGGCCTATATATTTTTATTTCCTTTATTTCAAGTGTTAGAGAGCGAACTACATTTTATTAGAAATTGAAGTATAAGATTATGGAATATTTACCTGAAAGGTCCGTCTCCTCAACTTTATTTGTTATTTAAGTGTAGCGCTTTCGGGACTAGTCCCATCATCAGCAGGATCCAAAACTGGTGTTTTACTGAAGATCTTGTAGAGGGGTCGTACTGGGTACGTTTTCGTTTATCAGATGGCCGTTGTTGTTAACTGCTTTCAAATATGCCATCTCCTCGAGTACGTTTATCTTCGCTGGATCATTTTCTCTGTGTAACACCCTCTACCAGATCTTCAGTGAAACACCAGTTTTAAATCCTGCTGATGATGGGACTAGTCCCGAAAGCGCTACAGTTAAATAACTAATAAAGCGGAGGAGACGGACCTTTTAGGTAAATATTCCATAATTGTATACTTTAATTTTTAATAATACCTCAACGGAACATATCATGAATCTTATAAAAGTTAAATTTTATTAGAATTGAATGAAAACGCAGCCATTATGGTTTGTTTACATTACAGCTGGAACTTAGCTCGGAAGAGGTAGAGTTACTTCTCATTCCATTTCGCAATAACTAATGAATTTCAAATCTGTACATACATAAGTTAAATATATGTAAGTATTAAAAGGAACAAAGAAGTTAACATGAGGAGAGTAAAGTAGAAAAAATAAGACAAAAATCATGTTCGCTTCGTGAGTCCTTTGTCATAAAAAAGCAGCATATGTGAGATTGTTTCCATGTTGTGTTATACACACGAACACACTGCGTAGATATACAAGGATTCCATTTAGAATAAACGCTAAAAAGCAAAGTCTTCAAAAGAGAATATGCAATGCGCCTTTTTCAAGGTACTGTGTAAAATCTTATTGTAGAAGCTTTACATTATAGAACGTGAAACAGATATTTTGAAGAAGTGTCTGAATTCAAATATCTCAGAAACGAACTAACTCGCTGGCACTATCAAACTCGTAGGTCCATGGCCGCCCGAACATAAGCTCTCCATACATCCCTATCCTGATGTAATGTTTTCCAATCATTCCCTGTATAATCTACTTCCTTCAATTAATGTTATTCTACCACCTCATCCTTGGTCTACCAACTGGGCGTTTTCCCTCTGGTTTTTCCTACAAGAAGCTTCCACGCACGTCTTTCATTCCCCATTCGTGCGACATGTCCTGCCCATCGCAGTCTATGAGACTTAATTGTTCTTAATATATCTGGCTTCTTATAAAGATCATGTAGTTCATTGTTATTCAGTCTTCTCCATTCACCTGTCATTTCATCTCTCTTTGGTCAAAAAATTTTCCAAAGAACTTTATTCTCAAATACTCGTAATCTCCTTTTCTCCCCTTAAGTAAGAGTTAATGTTTCGCCTCCATGTAGCATAACTGGTAGAACAATAGTTTTATATATGTTCAGTTTAACGTTTTTTTGAAAGGAGTTGAGACGTCAAGAGTTCTTGTAATGCATTAATAGCACGCATTTCCAGAATTGAGCCTATGTTTAATATCTTTGAATTCAAATGCCTAGAAACAATAATTACAAATAGGAATGAGGTGTAGAAGGAAATTAAACATAGGCTCAATTCTGGAAATGCGTGCTATTACACATTACAGCAACACTTATCATCCCAACTTCTCTCAAAAAACGTTGAACTGAAAATATCATCATCATCATCAATCACGGATTAAGCCTATGTGGCTTGTTCCGGTCTCATAGATTCTCATTCAAAAGTTGGATCCATCTCTTCTTCGGTTTACCAACATTCCTGCGTCCTTTTGGTTTGTATTTAAGTATAATTTTGGGAATGTGATCATCTTCCATTCTTTGAACATGTTCTTTCCATTTTTCTAGATTATTTTATTCTATCTAAGAGTTTAAAGATATTTAGCTCATTTCTAATATCTTCACTTCTTCTCTTATCTAGAAGTTTTCAACCAGCCACACTTCTCAGAAATCTCATTTCAGCTGCTTCTATGATCTTCTCTTCTCTTTTAGTTAAAACCCAAAATTCACTACCATACAATAGTAAGGGGACTGCCACTACTTTATAAAATTTTAGTTTTTTTTATTTTCTTGTGCTTTTAAATATCCTTTTGATTGTTCCACATATATAATTAAATTTGAACTGAAAATATAATTATAAAACTCCCAGTTATATTACGTGGATGTCAAACATGGACTCTGACTATATATGTATCTATGATGGTGTGGCCCAATGTGGAGCCATAGCCTCTCCCTTGTCATGAGTCACTAAATCAAGTTAATTTATTTACCTTATTTGTTCATATATGTCATGAATTGCATGTTGTCAACACACCGACCCAATGAGACATCTAACAGGCAACTAAGGTATTATTAGGAAGTTGAGGTTGGTAAATTTTGTTTAGAAGCCTCTTTATTCAGGCTTAAGAATATTTTACGGGCCTTAAAATCTTCAGACTCGGAACCTATGGCTTAAAGTCCCTCCCGGAGAACTTGCTCCTTGGAGTTTTTCGTCCTAAAAAATTCAACGATCCCGGCCGGGTTTGTACCCGCTACCTTCGGGACCAGAGGCAAGGAGCATAACCACTAGTCCACCGCGGCCGACAATCTGACTTTTGGGGAAGAGAAAATATTACGAATATTTGAGGATGAAGTACTCAGGAAAAATGTTGTACCAAAGAGAAACGAACACACAGGAGAATGGAGAAGACAACGCAAAAGGAGCAACATGATGTTTATGGGAAACCAGATGTAATAACATTTGAGGGTCGTAAACTGCGATGGACAGGATTAGTGGTACGAATGGGGAATGAAAGAGGGGCATGGAAACTCCATACGAAACCCAGAGGGAAGACGCCCAGTTGGCAGACCAAGAATGAGGTGGTAGGATAATATTGACCATGAGTTACTTACTTACTTACTTACTCACTGGCACTATCGAACCCGAAGGTTCATGGCCGCGCGGACATAAGCTCTCCATACATCCCTATCCTGAGCTAATGCTTTCCAATCATTCCCTGTATAATCTACTTCCCTCAAATCATAGTTAATGTTGTTCTCCCATCTCATTCTTGGTCTACCAACTGGTCGTTTTCCCTCTGGCTTTCCTACAAGAAGCTTCCACGTCTTTCATTCCCCATACGAGCAACATGTCCTGCCCATCGCAGTCTACGAGTTCTTATTATATCTGGCTTCCTATAAAGACCATGTAGTTCATTGTTATGTAGTCTTCTCCATTCACCTGTCTGTTCATCTTTCTTTGGTCCAAAAATTTTCCTAAGAACTTTATTCTCAAATACTCGTAATCTCCTTTCCTCCCTTAAAGTAAGAGTCCATGTTTCGCACCCATATAATATAACTGGTAGAATAATAGTTTTGTATATTTTCAGCTTAACGTTTTTTGAAAGGAGTTGGGGCATCAAAAGTCTCTGCACTGCATAATAGCAAGCATTTCCAGAATTGAGCCTATGTTTAATTTCTTTGTGCATCTCATTCCTATTTCTGATTATTGTTCCTAGGTATTTGAATTCAGCCACTTCCTCAAAATTTCCCTCATTTGTCATTAGCTGTCCATTTCCATTATGTACTGAATTTCTACGTGTGACCATATATTTAGTTTTACTGATATTTACTTCCAGTCCTAATTTCTTAGTGTTACTCAATAGTGTGTGCGTGTTGGCCTTTAGTATCTCCTCGCTATCGGCCAGTAGTACTACATCATCAGCATAAACTAACAGCTTATTAATACCATTCAGTTGTAAGCCTTCCTCGTTCTCTAAAGATTTAATGGCATGCTCTAGTACAAAATTAAATAGTAGAGGAGATAGTGCATCTCCTTGCTTCAACCCATTCTGGATGAGTTAAGGGAGGTAAATTATACTGGAGACGATTGGAAAGCGTTACCTCGGATAGGAATGTACGGAGAGCTTAAGACCGTGCTCCTATTAACCTATGGGTTAATTAGGATATATAAAAAAAACAGAAAGATACATTTTAGATTATCTTGAAAATCATTCATATGTTATGAATTCTGGACAAAACTATTCAAAATTAAGTAGAGCTAGAAACGTGTTTTCCTGAACATAAATAATGTATCTAAAAATGCTTATTAAAATTGTATGTATTTATTGCACTCAAAAAAAATGAGACGTAATAATATTAGAATTCAATGCGGTGTTGAAGAAATAACAGCGAAAGTCCAGCTTCATGAACACAAAATGGAAACAGCACGTTCTTAGGATGCCAGAATATCGTTTACAAAAAATAGAATAAAATAAAACAAAATAAATAAATTATCACCTACAGGACACAGAGACTTAGGTCGGCCTCATCGCCATTAGAAAAATCAGTTCCAGTTGTAGTTCGCAGACGGGAATAAACCAAAACTTGTGTTTTTGGAAGAAGAAGAAGAAGAAGAAGAAGATGCGCTCATTTTTTTTCTTTATAAAAAATAGTTATACTGACTATTTAACTCATGCCCCAAATGGGAATCAATGAACAATCACGTTTCCATGAATTTTCTTTTACAACCAATGACAGTCGTCTTTCACCTCGATATTTATCGAATTATCTTTACCAAAATAAAGAAAGCTCCTCCTTTTTACACGCTTTACATTAGCTTGGCCTGTATATATCTATGTAACGGAATCATTCAACACGATTTTCACCCACTTAAAAACATTGGATCGACTTGAATCTTTGTATACTTCTAAAGGACCAATGACAATGCAATAATTTCATAAATAATATATAATAGGTTTCGGACTTATCGACATTTTAGTCCATCGTTGTAAGAAATTAATATTATATCCTCTGGTAGCTCAGTTGGTAGAGTGGTAGACTGTAGTGGTATATAATTTCAGTAATCCATAGGTCGCTGGTTCAAATCCGGCCCGGAGGATTTTTTAGAAGAGTATTTCCTTTAGCTCATATGACAACAGTATCGAATTTAAAGATATTTACATTTTTATTTTGTACCGAAATCACATTTTCGGTACATAAGACTACGTAATACTGCGCAACTACTACGTCATCGTGTCTTCATTCTTCAGTGATCTTATTGAACAGTGCCAAATTCCTATCTTCCTTGCCCTCTCTCCTACGTACTCCCCCCTTTCTCCTTTATGCGCCGCGTGTTACTGCGCATCTTCCCCTTGCTAGTGAAGTCCTCAAATAAGCGGTGCACATGAACATCAGGGTCATCATCTATTTAGGTTTCGGCGAAGTCAAGTCAATAGTAGCTCGAAGGAGCTGTTTGGTTATTCACTCCCTTAGGCCAGGGTAGGGCCACCAGGACCGTGTACCCTAGCCCTTGGCGGGACTGGAGTGAGTGGAAGTATGTACGTATGTTTATTAGTATTATTGTTATTGACTTTTGTTTGAATGATCAAGTAATGTTATTATTTCTTTCTTAACTTATTTTTCAATAGTCAAGAAGACTATCTTTTGTTACATTATTTGCATTTCACTATATCTGACTTATGACTCTCATTAAAGATAAGCTATTTTTAGTTAACTACTGTGTACTGATTGCGTAGCTAGTCATGTCAGGTATATAAGTTCCAAAGCTTTCTCAAGCGAATTTAATCCCCTTTTTCCTTTTAGCTTCCACGATTGTAATACTGTTTAGTATACAGTACTATATGTTTAATAATTTATTAAGGAAAGGTGGATTAATCTTTGACTTCTATGGGCTCGGGCAAAGGTATGTTGATTTAGACACTCAATACTTTCAAACTCAAGGTAATTATAAAAAGATTGGTACGATCCCACACGAACACGCGAGTGGTTGCAAAAATGTTAGCAGAACGCAGGGTGCAATTAATGCTAACAGAGCGTGGTGCAATTAATGCTGGCAAGAGCGTGCGTGCAATTAATGCTAACAGAGCGTGGGTGCAATTTTATTCTGTAAAATATTAATGACAATTTTGTAAACTTGCCACATTGTAATTTATCCAAAAAATATGAGGAGAATACAATTAACTGTAACTATTTATCCATATTAAAATATTCAAAAATATTATAATAATGTTAGATAATAATAATTAAAAAATATAAATATAAGTATATTCGTGCTTACACTAAAAATATCGTAAGCAATTAAATTTTCATGGAATTCCGGTTTATGACAATTAATCAAACTAAAAATTAAAAAATAAATAAATAATAGTTTAAAAAACTAAAACAACACGATTTATTAGAAAACCAAACTAAAAAATAAAAAATAAAATTAAAAGAACTAAAACAACACGCTTTATCGGAAAACCGAACTAAAAAATGAAAATACAGAAACAATTGGAAATTTCACGTAAGAAGAATGAGCAGAACAAGAATACCACGTCAGATATTAAATTACCAGCCACCAGGCAAGAGATATTTGGGCAGACCCTTGAAACGTTGGATTGACACCGTAACAGGCCACTAGGTCTATCACATGAGAGGAAGAAGAAGAAGAAGAAGAAGAAGAAAATGAAAAATAATTTTAATTTCCAACACGCTTGGGATAAAATTAAAGTGGTCAACAAAAAAAATCATCTTCAACACATCTAGAATAAAACTAGGGTTATCTACAAAAAAATAATTTTACCATCAAAATCGTGGGGTGCTTTTTATGGTTTTTACGTTTTCTTCTTAGAGACTTTACTTTTACCAATATCTGTTTATTATCAAATATATTAATTGATATAGAGCACCCCCACGCTTTTGATGGTAATTTTTGTACATAACTATAACTCTAGTTTTATTCTAGATGTGTTGGAGGATGATTTTTTGTGTCTACGGCACTTTAATTTTGGCCAACGGTGGGTGTTGGAAATTAAAATTGTTTTGCTTTTTTTAGTTTGATTTTCTAATAAAGCGTGTTGTTTTAGTTTTTTTAAACTACTATTTATTAATATTCTGAACAGGTCATAACATTATTTTGCAGTGATTGGCTCTCTAACAAATACGTTGAATATAGCATATAATGAATAAATTCCTTCGAACTACACATTTGATAATTGTGTGTTTAATAATTGTGTTTTTAAATGATTTTCCTAAAAAAATAATTAATAACCTGTAATGTTGGTAATGACATACAGTTCGATGAGTTTCATTTTTTCTCCACTAGGATGCATTCTTACAATATTGCGATCCTATTTGGCAATAAATAATATGATCAAGTTGCAGTGATGAACAAATGAAACATAACCAAACATTTCTCATTTGTTTTCAAACATAGCCGTTTTCATTAAATAGATACATATTTAAAAATAACTATATTTAAATAAGTCCACCGCTGTGGCCTTGAGGTAGCGTGCTGCCTGATCACGCAGCGGGCCCGGGTTCGATCCCCGGTTGGGACAGTTTTTCTGGGTAAGTTTTTTATCGGGGTTTTTCCTCACCTGTAAGACAAATGTCAAAAGACTTTAAGGCCCAAACGGTCCCCGAAATCATATATCCATCGCAATCATCATCATTCATATTCATCTTAGATTAAGCTTAGGATTAGGGACTCTCCTGGCGCACCAATATCATCATCACCCATCATATCATCGGGGCAACGTAACCCCGCCTTCCAGGCGCCCCAACCTCAGAAGTGGGTTACAAGTACGCCATGCCAGGAGAGAACACAATGAATGTCGATAGACAACCTGGGGCATTTGCAAAAAAAAAATAATGATTTGTGCGTAAACAGCTTAATTTTATTTTATTTATATTTGAAGAGAAAAATGTTATTCGTTAAAATAGTCCTAACAAATGCCACTCTTGATTTCCAAATCTTCTAGATGAATTGGAATTCACTCGTGGCATTACTTATGAAAAATTTACATAATTTCCTTCTACCACACTAGCTGTCCCTTCTCTTATATGCATTCCTCCAGTCTATCACCAATCAAAGTCATTCTCTGAACTCTCGTCGGAACACTATAATCGCTACTGCTATTACTCGCTAAAGTTAAATCTGAATGCGTAAAATATTCTAGGAATACTTCTCTTACTAAGTTGTCGCTTCCTGTCCCTTGTGTTGTGTTATTTGATTGGGAAGGAACAGCTGGCAATTATTGTGCTTTTTAAATGATCCGGCACCTACAGCTGTCGATGACCAAATGAATAATCCGGCATCCATGTTACTACTGCGGAATGAACTGTCCCTCCTTTGCCTTCCTTAATACTAGAGGCCACACTTAGCTCGTAACAGATATAATTATAATGCAGTTTCTATTTTTTGTTTGCGCTATCATAACTGATACACGCCCTGTATAAATAAGATTAAATAAAACTGAAATTTCGTACTGATAAAACAATAAAGAAGTTAAGTAGAGATAAAACTTCGAATTTTGTAAGCGGAAAGCAAAATCAAATTGAATGAACAGCATATATATGAAGATATAAAAAGAAATCAAGAAAGATGACAAGAGAGGAAAAACGGAACAGGTAATTTAAAAGCTAAACCGAAAAGACAGAAGAACAAGAATCAGACATTAGATACACGTAGCACGTAGCAAACGTAGAATTGAGCAGTTATTTTGTCGTATCTCATGAAGTCAGACGTCTTCCATACAGTTTCAGCTTCTTTTTCAACAAAAGACGTGAGCAGCTGCCCTCGCCATTTCGGTTTTCACAATTGGCAACTCTAGAAACAGTTCAACTTTTGCAATTACGTTCCCTCCAATCCGCCATCTTTGTAGTTTAACAGTTTAATTAAGATTTGTACTGTAAGTTGTTATAAAAGTATTATGTGTCTTTGTTCCCCCGGTTTCAATGGTTCTATAAATATAAACACATTGCTTTGTCTACCTTTTGTTGACATTTCATCATAGGATTATATGTCCTTTTGTTAGAGAGAATTACACGTTTGGTTTTTAATAATCCAGACAGAGAGAGAGAGTTATATTTTCATAAGTAATACCAGGAGTGATTTCCAATTTATCTAGAGGATTTGGAAATCAATAGTGACATTTGTTAGGACTATTCAAGGAATGAAATTAAGCTGTTTACTCAAAAGTCATTATGTAAATATAGTTACCGGTACTTTAAAATATATAAATATTTAATGTAAATGGCGATGTTTGGAAACAAATTAGAAATGTGAGGTTATGTATATTCACTGCAACTTGATCATATTATTTATTGCCAAATAAGATCACAATACTGTAAGAATGCACTCTAGTGGAGAAATAATGAAACATATCAAACTGTATATTATAATCAACATTATAGGTTATTAATTTATTTTTTTAACCACTCAGTAAAATCAAGGACTCTATTCATTAATTAATATATTCAATGCATTTGTTGGAGAAAAATAATGCTCTGAGCTGTTCAGAATATTAAAAAGAAGGAGCTTTCTTTTACCACAAAAGCAGGAGCTGATAAAGACAAATCGATAAAGAAATTTTGATTAAATGCCTCTTTCTTCAGGCTTAAGGATCTTTTACTTGTCTGAAAATCTTCAGACTCGTGACCCACGGCTTCAAGTCCCATACCGGAGGACTTGCTCCTTGAATTTTTCCATCCTAAAAAAATCCATCGACCGCGGCCGGGTTTGAACCCGCGACCCTCGGGACCAGAGACAAGGAGCATAACCACTAGTCCTCCGCGGCCCTACTATGGCTAAATAAATTAAATACGTGTTTTTATTTTTAGTTTAATATTTAAATGAAAATTGCGGGTTTATTAAAGTTTATGGTATAGGCCTACATTGTGATGAACACAACATAACGGTTACAAGAAACAATTTTTATTTCGGTTTTCAGGTAAACCCTCGCTTATAATGTTTGGATGTCGCTTATTGTTTTATAATATCAACCTTGGTTTATTTTAATAGGATGTACAGAGTTTCGTTGTGAAACATCGAAAATTAAGACCGTTAGTAGGATATTAAATTTTCGTTTCAGGTGAACTCCAACACATAACGGTTTTAGAGAATAATAGATAGCGACTTAACACTCTCCCTACCTAAAATTCTATATGTAACCTACAAATTTGCATAACTAATGCCACGAGTGATTTCCAAATTATCGATAAATTCACGACTCATCAAGTGAGGAGTAAATTTATCTGGAGAATTTGGAAATCAAGAGTGGCATTTGTTAGGACTATTTAATGAATAAAATTAAGCTGTTTACTCACAAATAACTTTTTAAACATAGTTATTTTAAAATATTTATATATTTAATATAAACTGAGATGTTTGAAAACAAATGAAAAACGTTTGTTATGCTTCATTTGTTCATCACTGCAACCAGATCATATTATTTATTGCCAAAGGGTCGCAATATTGTAAGAATGCACTCTAGTGGAGAAAAAATGAAACACATCAAATACTTTATGACCAACATTATAGGTAATTAATTAATTTCTCATGCCCTATGATGTAAATTATATTTTTCTGGAACGTAAAAACCTGGGAAATAATACGTATAAGAAAGTGCAAACAGTGGTTTCTTTTGATTGTGGTATAATCAATTACTACGAATGTTTTCTATTATATCACCGCAAGCAGTATCTGTTTACATTCGTGCACTATATATACAATCTGGTAGCCGTATTTCTTCGAAATTCAGTCACTTCAAAATAATGCTCTGACCTATTCAGAATGTTAAAAAGGAGGAGTTTCCTTTAATATGATAAACTTGCTTGGTAAATTCCAGGTGAAACACGAATGTGATTGGATGTGAATAAAATTCATTGAAACGCGATTAGTCATTGACTCCCATTAGGGCATGAGTTAGTCATAATATTCGACCGACTACTTTTCAAGTTTTGAGAGCACAAATATACGCAGGCTGAATTTGTATGTAAAAGATTAGTGATCCTTGCGAAATAGCTTTGCGATAATCTAATAAACTATCATACACGTAGATTCAAGGCCGCGCGCAGATAAGATATCCATAAGTCCCTATTCTGAGATAATTTGTTTTTTCAAGAATCCTCTGTACAATAACCCTCCCTAAAATAACGATTGATGTTACTCTACCACCTCATTATTGGTGCTTACCTATTGGATGTTCCCCATCCGGTTTTCCTTCAAGGAGTTTCGAAGAACCTCTTTAAAACCCCCACTAGATCACAACATAGCAGTCTGCTAACAATTCCTCTTCATAGCACTTCCTCCTATTCTACTTCCTTCACAGTAGCCTCTGCCGGCTCCTGGAATCTCCTTCCTCAAGATATCAGGGGTTGCCGCACACTTGGTACCTTTAAGTCACGCTTATACAGTTACCTGTTGTCTAATAATTAATTTTTCTCTATTTATTTAATTTTATACTATGTCATTAATCTTTTCCTCGCTTTTTTATATATATATATATATATATATATATATATTGTACTTATTATATATTTAATTCGTTAAATTTAGAGTAAATCAAAATACATTATAAATATTAATTGTATTGTATTCATAACTTGTAATCGTTTATATATATATATATATTATATATATATATTGTAATGGCCTTAACTCTGCCAGAATAAATAAAGTATTATTATTATTATTATTATTATTATTATTATTTATTCGTACCACATGTCCTGCCCATCGCAGTCTACGAGAATTAACTCTTCTTATTATATCTTATTATATATTCTTATTATATCTGGTTTCCCACAAAGTTCATGTAGCTCCTGTTACCTAGTCTTCTCCCTTGGCCTGTCTATTCGTCTTTCTTAGCTGCAAAATTTTCCTAAGAATTATATTTTTAAATACTTTATAACTTTTCTCCTTCTTTAAAATAAGAGTCCATGTTTGCATACAACTGGAAGAATGAAAGTTTATAAATTTTCAGTTTAATATTTTTTTAGACAAGTTGGGATGACAAGAGTCCCTGTAATGCATAATAGCACGCATTTCCAGAAGTGAGGCTATGTTTAATTTCCTTCTTCACCTCATTCTTGTTTGTAATTATTGCTCCTAGGTATTTGAATTCAGCTACTTCTTCAAAGATTATTATTATTATTATTATTATTATTATTATTATTAGTATTAATCATTACCATTATAATTATATTATTATCATTATTATTATATTATCATTACAATAATATATAATAATAATAATATAATTATTATTATTATTATTATTATCATCATAAGTAATGCCAAGAGTGATTTCCAAATTATCGATAAATTCACACTCACGAAGTGAAATTATCTAGAGAATTTGGAAATCAAGGGTGGCATTTGTTAGGACTATTTAACGAATAAAATTAAGCTGTTTACTCACAAATCATTCTTTAACTATAGTTATTTTAAAATATTTATATATTTAATGTAAACGGCGATGTTTGAAAACAAATCAGAAATGTGAGGTTATGTTCATTCACTGCTGCTTGATCATAATATTTATTGTCAAATAAGATCGCAATATTGTAAGAGTGCACACAAGTGGAGAAATAATGAAACACATCAAACTATATATCATAATCTACATTACGGGTTATTCATTTATTTTTTTAGTAAACAACTCAGTAAAATCAAGGAATCTTTTCATTGTTTGCTATATTCAATGTATTTGTTGGAGAAAAATAATACTTTGACCTGTTCAGAACATTAAAAAGGAGGAGCTTTCTTTATCACAAAAGCAGGAGCTGATAAAGAGAAATCGATAAAGAGCGAGGTGAAACACGACTGTCATTGGTTGTAAAACAACATTCATTGAAACGTGATTGGTCATTGGCCAGCATTTGTGGCATGAGTTAAATAGTCAACATAAATATCAAGGCTTAGGCCCTCTGGCCCGTTCCGACTTCAAGAGATTTGGTATTTTCGTGTTGGCAAATGGTCTTCCTTGACTTCTAGATCCTGTGGGTCTGTAGTTTAGAACAATTTTAGAAGATCTATCATCTGGCATTCTTAGTAGATGTTTGTACCAATTTTGTCTTTGTCAATTTTATCCATCAATTTAAGAATATTTAATTGATCTCTTATCTCAGAACTTATTTTCTGCTCCTCAAAAGTGTAGCCTGGCGTTGGCCTTGAAAATCTCATCTCCGCTGCATCTATTTTTTTTTATCTGTATGAGTCAAAGTCTAATATTCACTGCCATAGATAATAGCTGGAACGGCCAGGACTTAATAAAATTTCAGTTGAGTATTCTGATCTGTTTTATTCTTCTTATTGTTCCACACATTCTTAGAAATTTCTGTATTTTCATATTTATATCTCATTTTTGTCAATATGATACATTAAAACCCAAATAGTTGTAGGATTTCACTTGTTCAATGATATTATTTATCACAATTTTGCACCTGAGATGATTTTTTTCCTCGAAATGCCATTGATTTTGCTTTTTGTGCATGAAATGTTAATTATTATTATTATTATTATTATTATTATTATTATTATTATTATTATTATTATTATTATAGTTTTTGTCCAGACAAGGACTCGGAAAGCATTGTTGAATGACTGATCAACTTAATGCCAGGAAGAGGTCCCAGACAGTACGAATATTTAAGACGAATGTGACATGGATGATTAGACTTTCATGAGAGGAAATATAAAATAAATTTTAAAAAATTAAAAAGGACTCACCTCAAAACGTATCCCTATCGGAGAACGAATTCAGGCAAGCTGCGCCTGGTCATAGCTGTGTACTACATTGAGCATTACATTTAAATTGCACAGCTACTGATTTATATGTTACACTAACTTGCAATAATTTTTACTGTCAAACGCACATTTAATTTGTTTTTTAAATCATACACAAGAGTGATAATTACTTTTGCATAGGCCCTAATCTAAATTTATGTGTTTGAAATTCTAATTATCACACTTAAATAAACCCGATTGTAATATCGAGTTAATTAATCGGAATGTCAATTTGAAAAACCGTTAATATAACAACCACACACAAATTACAACACAATTATGAACAAACCAGTTATAAATCAACATGCTATGTATAAAACAACTTGCTGTGGGTTCAGATATACATTGTATTCAATTCTAAATATTCTTCTGCTCTAAGTTGTCAACACTGAACTCTTAATAACAACATATTATTATCAACAGCAGTATCAAAGATTATACCTTAAGGCAAATAATGTACCAAATGGTTTGATTTTGTTTACTACATACATTTATACTAATAAGTTTAATATACTCTTACTTACTTACTCACTGGCACTATCGAACCCGTAGGTTAATGGCTGCGCGGACATAAGTTCTCCATACATCCCTATCCTGAGCTAATGTTTTCGAATCATTCCCTGTATAATCTACTTCCCTCAAATCATAGTTAATGTTATTCTCCCACCTCATTCTTGGTACCAACTAGGCGTTTTTCCTCTGGTTTTCCTACCAGAAGCTTCCATGCACGTCTTTCATTCCCCATCCGTGCCACATGACCTGGCAGTCTAAGAGACTTAACTGTTCTTATTATATCTGGCTTCCTATAACGACCGAGTTCACTCTTAAGTAGTCTTCTCCATTCACCTGTCTCTTCATCTCTCTTTGGTCCAAAAATATCCCTAAGAACTTTATTCTCAAACACTCGTAATCTCCTTTCCTCCCTTAAAGTAAGATTCCACGTTTCGTATCCATATAATATGACTGGTAGAATAATAATAGTTTTATACATTTTCAGTTTAACGTTTTTTGAAAGGAGTTGGGACATCGGGAGTCCCTGTAATGCATAATAGCACGCATTTCCAGAATTGAGCGTATGTTTAATTTCTTTGTGCATCTCATTCCTATTTGTGATTATTGTATTTGAATTCAGTCACTTCCTCAAAATTTCCCTCATTTCTCATTAGCTGTCCATTTCCATTATATAATGAATTTCTACGTGTGACCATATATTTAGTTTTGTTGATATTTACTTCCAGTCACAAATAATTTTAATATAATAAAAATAAATAGATAGCTGACAGAGAAAATACAATCAGAAGAGGGGTCCGCGAAGGAGACTCATTGAGTCCAATACTATTCAATTCAGTAATGAATGAAATAATAAAATACATTAAAAATAAAGATGTAAATAAGGATATTAATATCGTGTGTTATGCGGACGATGTTGTTTTGATATCGAATACAGATAATGATTTACAAAGAGATTACACTGAGCAACAAATAAATAATAGTTTTAAAAAACTAAAACAACACTCTTTATTAGAAAACCGAACTAAAAAAATGAAAAATAATTTTAATTTCCAACATGCTTGGGATAAATTATTTTACCATCAAAAGCGTGGGGTGCTACTTATCAATGAATATATTTGATAATAAACAGATATTGGTAAAAGTAAAGTCTCTAAGAAGAAAATGTAAAAATCATAAAAAGCACCCCACGCTTTTGATGGTAAAATTATTTATCCCAAGCATGTTGGAAATTAAAATTATTTTTCATTTTTTTAGTTCGGTTTTCTAATAAAGCGTGTTGTTTTAGTTTTTTTAAACTATTATTTATTTTTTATTTTTTAGTTTTAATACTTTACAGAATAAGATAAAAATGTAAATATCTTTAAATTCGATTCTATTGTATGAACTGAAAGTAATACTTACTTACTTACTCACTGGCACTATCGAACCCTTACGTTCATGGCCGCGCGGACATAAGCTCTCCATACATCCCTATCCTGAGCTAATGCTTTCCAATCATTCCCTGTATAATCTACTTCCCTCAAAACATAGTTAATGTTGTTCTCCCACCTCATTCTTGGTCTACCAACTGGGCATTTTCCCTCTGGTTTTCCTACAAGAAGCTTCCATGTAAGTCTTTCATTCCCCATACGTGCAACATATCCTGCCCATCGCAGTCTACGAGACTTAACTGTTCTTATTATATCTGGCTTCCTATAAAGACCATGTAGTTCATTGTTATGTAGTCTTCTCCATTCACCTGTCTGTCCATCTCTCTTTGGTCCAAAAATGTTCCTAAGAACTTTATTCTCAAATACTCGTAATCTCCTTTCCTCCCTTAAAGTAAGAGTCCATGTTTCGCGCCCATATAATATAACTGGTAGAATAATAGTTTTATATATTTTCAGCTTAACGTTTTTTGAAAGGAGTTGGGACATCAAAAGTCTCTGCAATGCATAATAGCATGCATTTCCAGAATTGAGCCTATGTTTAATTTCTTTGTGCATCTCATTCCTATTTGTGATTATTGTTCCTAGGTATTTGAATTCAGCCACTTCCTCAAAATTTCCCTCATTTGTCATTAGCTGTCCATTTCCATTATATAATGAATTTCTACGTGTGACCATATATTTAGTTTTATTGATATTTACTTCCAGTCCCAATTTCTTAGTGTTACTCAATAGTGTGTGCGTGTTGGCCTTTAGTATCTCCTCGCTATCGGCCAGTAGTACTACATCATCAGCATAAACTAACAGCTTATTAATACCATTCAGTTGTAAGCCTTCCTCATTCTCTAAAGATTTAATGGCATGCTCTAGTACAAAATTAAATAGTAGAGGAGATAGTGCATCTCCTTGCTTCAACCCATTCTGGATTTCAAAAGTGTCTGAAAACTGTTTGCCTACACGCACCCTACTCTTTGAGCCATTTAGACACATTCGTACAAGTCTAACTAACTTTTTAGGAATTCCGAACTTCACCAGGATGCTGTATAACTTCTCCCTCTTAATTGAATCATATGCTTTTTTGAAGTCTACATATAGTTGATATACAGTACCATTATATTCCCATTTCTTTTCTAAAATCTGTCTTATACTAAAAATCTGATCTGTTGTAGACCTGTTTCTTTCTAAATAGACATTGATGATCTCCTAGAATGTCATCAATATAGGGAGTAAGTCTGCTTACTAATATATTTGTTAGAATTTTGTACGAAGTTGAAAGTAATGAGATGCCCCTGTAGTTGTTGCAATCAGTTTTATCTCCTTTCTTATAAATTGGTATGATAATTGATTCTTTCCATTCATCTGGAAGAGCTTCTTTTTTCTCAAATCATACTAAGTAACCAGCGTATCTTGTCCATCAATTTTACTCCCCCTGATTTGATCAGTTCTGCTGGGATATCATCTGAACCTGATGCTTTTTACATCTTCAATTTTTCAATCGCCATTTCAACCTCTAATGCACTTGGTTCTACGACTAGCATTTCTGCTGTCTGTAAATTATCCTCCCCAATGTCCTGTTCTGTATGTACATTTAATAGATGATTAAAATAACTTTTCCATCTATTTAATATACTCTTAGAATCTGCAATCATAGCCCCAGTTTCATTCCGAATTATGTTTGTTCTAGCCTGAAACCCTTTCTTCTCTATACTAATTTCCTGATATAATTCTCTAATGTTCCTATTTTTTGCATTCATTTCAAGATCATTAATCTTCTCTCTGAAATATTCCCTCTTTTTACTCTTTAGTAACTTGGTGGTTTCCCGTCTAACACTACCCAATTGCTCTAAATTTACCTCATTTGTCTCGTGTAACCATTTCATTTTTACTAGCTTTCTTTTCTTTACAATGTCGGCACATTCCTCATCAAACCATTTCTTGTTTTGCCTCTTTTTTAAATAACCAATGCTTTCTGATGCTGACAATTTAACAGTATCTCTTATAGCCTCCCATTCTTTATTTATATCAGTTTCTTCTTCGTTTGCCACATTGTCATCTGAAGATTCCAGTACTTCAAATCTATTAGCAATTTTGATTTGGTATTCTTGCCGCATTTCATCATTTTTCAAGTTTTTTAATTCATATTTTACAGAATCATCTTTAGCGTTTGTTCCTCTCATAAGCGATAGCCGTTGTCTGATTTTCGCCCTGACCAGATGATGATCTGAATTGCAGTCTGTCCCTCTAACTGATCTAACATCAATGATGCTACTGTGCCAGCGTTTATCCACTAATACATGATCTATCTGGTTCCGAGTTTCTCCATCTGGAGACGTCCAGGTGAATATCCTTATGCTGAAATGTTGTGCTCTTAACAATGAGATTCTTTGATGTGGCAAATGTGACTAATCTAACCCCGTTGTCGTTACTATCTTCATGAAGACTGAATTTGCCTATTGTTGATTTGAATATATCTTCCCGCCCCACTTTTGCATTAAAATCTCCTAAGACAATTTTCATATGATATCGTGAAAGGCTATCAAATAAGCATTCTAATTCTTCATAGAACTCATCCTTGATCTTGTCATCTTTATCTTGTCGTTTACCCTTTAGAATTATGTATGATATCCTATCACTAACAAACTTAATATCTCGGATAGCGGATAGGATCCTCCTTCTACTGAAAGTAATACTCTTCTAAAAAAAAAAAAAAACCTCCCAGGCGGATTTGAACCAGCGACCTATGGATTACAGAAATTATATACCACTAAGAGTGTACACATTTAGTACACATTTACGTACCTAATAGGTTTATAGGTCCGTCTTCTCAATTGGTTAAATTATTAATTTACTGTAGATTAGAGGCATACCATCAAATCTTTAGAGAATGAAAAAGGCCTGCAATTCAATGATATTAATAAGTTGTTATTTTTCATATATATACAAGGTGTTTCAGAATAAATATTATAGACTTCTAGGGGCTCTAGATAAAGTTTTGATAAGGAACCCATGTCCGGAAACGTACCACAACGATGTAAAATAGGTTTGAAGATCGAAACACAATTGACTGATATCGTGTGTCTTGTGTTTCAGAATATGTATTACATAATTTTAGGGTTGTACTACAAAAGTGGTTCCACGTGGCGACCCTGTTGTTCGTTGCACAAAGTATATCTGCGACTCATGTTTTCATACACACGCCCCACAAGACCTGGTTTGTGCTCAATAATTTTTGCTGCCGCCAGAATTCGTGCAAGAAGATCTTCCTCCGATTCGATAGGTGTAGTACAACCCTTAGAAGTCTGAAATACTTAATCTGAAACACAATACACACGATATCGCCCATTTTGTTTCGATCTTCAAACTTACTTTACAACGAAATGGAACGTTTTCAGACATGGGTTCCTTATAAAAACTTTATGTTTTAATTCTCTTCTACAACCCCTAGAACTCTTTAATAGATATTCTGAAACACCCTGCATATAAATTTTGGCCATGGTCATTTTTCGGTGTTTGCTAGATAGGATCGTTGAAGATCTGTAAAAAAATTGAAAAGTCTTTTCATGAGAACTGCCTTCATTCCTCCGGAATTCGTTAAAAATTACTTGAGTTTTGACACAAAAACAAACCTGCAATTAATAAGTAAGGGAAATAAGTTAATAAATAAAATAAATAAATAAATTCACTGGCGCGCAGGCCTAGAAGCCCCTTAGCCTACCAGTCGAATGCTGACCTCACATCCACATGTGTCAATCACAGAGGTAGATGATCATCTAGCCAGTGTAGGGGTGACATGTGGTCAGCATGACGAGTACCCCAGCCGTTATAGCTGGTTTTCTCAACCTGGAACCGCTAATTATTGTAGCTACCCAAATGACTCACGATGCTGGGTGAGCACCGGTCCCATACTGGCCGACATACCATGAGAAAAATGTCTTCTCCCATGGAGACTCAAACCAGTGCATGTCCCATAGCTCTGCGCCAAGGCTTCCTGCCTTAATAATAATCTAGTAAAAAAAAACGATTTAAAACATTTAAAAGAAAGCAATTATATCGAAATGGTTGTTAGGTGTTAAATAAAACGTTTAGGTGTCGTATATCGCGCCAAGTGAGCAAGTTTCTGGTAACAAACTTCACTAAAAGCCAAGTTTCCAAGGAAACACAACTTTAATTTCCGCACTAAGTCTCGCACACTGGGTCTCCGTGATTTTATGTCCAAGTAATTTAATCAACAGGAGCCCTTGTTACCTACTCTACCAACTCATGGTGCATTCAGGCTGATATACATAGCATTCTCTATTTCTAAGAGTAGTCTTGCATGAATACTAACTCATCTACATAATGTGTTCGCTTATTTCATCTGCTGAACAAAACACTGATGTACATTGCCGTAACTTGAACAAGCGAGTGAAAATTTAAACATAATCATCAGCAGCAGTACAATAATTCACTTTGAATCTGGCTTCCCTTGTAAACGGCCTCCAGGTTTTTCGTTCTCTGGCAACTAGCCACCATTCTTCCATTGAATAGTTACCCCGAAAAAGATCTAATCCACAAACTACAAATTGTTGGGAAAATAAAAAACGTATAATGTTCTTTTAGAGGTTAATACCATTATTATATCATATAGGCCTACTTTTAATCTCCATTCTATTGGAATCATATACAGCCAATTTTAATGCAAAATAACATGCTAACAACTAAATATTAACAATTTAATACAGAATTGAGTGCAAAAGTAATCTATCTCTATAGAGCGGAAAAATGATCTAACGTCTAGTTAACTAAAAATGCTATAATAATAAATAGAAAATACATATTGAACACTGATTCAGTTAGAAAAAATTCTAACTTAATCAGTTTTCAGTATTTATTTTACATTTAATGTTATATAAAGAGGGTTAATCAACTTAAGGGTATTATTTGAGGAATAGAAGAATATCATAAAATGTTTCGTTACATTCGTTTTGTCTTTTTTATTTTCACTCAATTTCTCTAAGATTCTGATGAATTCACGGAACTGTGGTGGAATGAATTTGCACTTCTTCTTCTTCTTCTTCCGAATGCAGTATTGGGTGTGATGCCCGTTCTGCGACTACAAAAACTGATCCTTCCATCGGTTGAAGGGTCTTCCGAGGTCTCTTTTGCCATTAGGGTTGAGGTGGTAAATCATCTTTGGTAAACGGGAATTTGACATTCTCTGGACGTGTTGGAACCATTTAATCTGATAATTTTGTATATGTTCAACCATTTCCATACTATTCCACTGCATCCTTATCTCATCACTTTTCATTCTATCCCTTAATGTTATTTGCACATGTGCAATAATTGTTTTTCTGCACTGCTGCTCATGACTTGACTAACTGCTTCCGCCATGTTGTTACATATAGATCACTATTCACTTAAAAACCAACTATTAATTGTATATAAAACAGGTCTGGAAGAGAGTATGGATAATTTTACATGCACCATGCCGTGATACTCTCTGGATTGATCACTAATCCACTTAAAACTCAACTTTCGAATTTTTGTGGGTTAGATCACTTTTCGGGGCAACTATTCAATTCCCAACTTCCTGAGATCCCCTTAAATCCATCCATCCATCCATTACAACATTGGTCGACTCACACTTATTTTATATTTACCATTCTCCGTAACTTTCCTAGGAATCTCATCTTTACATGCCATGTCCATTGCACCTCTAGTACATCGAACATTTCACTATTCCTCATTCTACCTTGTTTCGGCTATCGAACTGTGGAATTTCCTCCACTCTTATATAAAGGACTGCTCGACTCAATACAGTTTCAAATATTACCTTCCAGGGATAGGCATAGTCAACCTTTTTATATTTATCACCTATTTTTGTGTCTCTGTGCATTAACGATCACAAAATAATCTTGTTTATCCTTTAGAATTATTTATGATATCCTATCACTAACAAATTTAATATCTCGGATAACGAGAGGTCTCGGTGTCCCCCCCCCGCATAATATAATGCAGAGCTTCTTGATTCCTGACCCCACAGTAATGGTGATTTATAACGTAGGGAAGTAACTTTACTTTATAAAATTTATAAAGCATAGTTACAACAAGTTAAAGCTTATAATAATAATAATAATAATAATAATAATAATAATAATAATAATAATAATAATAATAATAATAATAATAATCACTTGCCAAATGCTTTATGTTGGACTTTCGCTAAGTTAGGCAGAATAAATATTTATAAAACAACTTACTGTGGTTAAATCTATATTTTTATTTATAGTTTGCATACATAGAAACATGGAGTCGGATCAAATTACATTTAATTAATTGAAATATTTGTATTGACGCCTCATTGTATGGTGCTACAAGACATATCCATCCATAGTAATTCTGCCCGAGGGCAGGTCCTTCACAGCAATCATTGCATTTTCATTCTATGCTTTGCAGCTTTACTAGGGAATTATAGGTGTGGTAGCTTCCCATTGCTTTCCACACCGGTGAAGGATGATGATGATAATGATAAGGATGATGATCATAGCCGGATGATTTTCGGGGACCATTGGGCCTTAAGCTTCCTGACATTTGTCTTACAGGTGAGGGAAAACCCCGAAAAAAAACTCACCAAGGAGCCTCTCCCGACCAGGAATCAAGCCCGGGCCCACTGCGTGACAAGGCAGCACGCTACCTCGAGACCACAGCGGTGGACTAAGACGTATAATAATAATAATAATAATAATAATAATAATAATAATAATAATAATAAAATAATAATAAAAATAAAATTATCGATACATTCAAAATATTATCTCCGAGTACAGTGATCAAAAAGAAATTGTTCAGATAGCGTATCAATAGATTTTCATATATATATATATATATATATATATACTTTTTTAAAAATGCCCCAGGTCATTTCGACATTTCTGATGTTCTATCCTGGTATGGCTACTTATAACACTTCTGAGTGTTGGGGCTTGGAAGGCGGGGTTACGCAGCCCCGATGATATGAGAGTTGATGATTACGGTAATGATACGCCAGGAGAGGCCTTAAACTAAACTCAAGCTAATTAGGCGAATAATATATTGATGATCAGATGGTGTTTGGGGACCGTTTTGGGCCTTAAAGTTTCCTTATATTTATCTTACAGATGAGGAAAACACCCGAAAAAACCTCACCCAGGAAACTTGTCCCGACCGAGGATCGAACTCGGGCCATCTGCGTGACAAGGCAGCACGCTATCTCGAGATCACAGCAGCGGTGGATTATATATATATAAACTTTGGTTATGGTCAGGATCGGTGAAATTTGTAAAAAAAAAATCAAAAATATTTTCATGAGAAATTCTACATCTAACATCTCACTATTTCTCTTTATTCCTTCGGAATCGATAATATAGGCCTACCATTACATTATTACCTTATCCAATTTCCATAATCAGTTCCATGTCAATATCTGTGTATTTCCTATTAAAAATTAAAATATAAAATTATGGAATATTCACCTGAAAGGTCCGTCTCCTCAACATAATTAATTATTTAACTGTAGCGCTTTCGAGACTTGTCCCATCATCGGCAGGATTCAAAACTGGTGTTTCACTGAAGATCTGGTAGAGGGGGTTACATGTAGTGGGTTCGTTTTCGTTTATCAGATTGTCGTTGTTGTCAGCTGCTTTCATGATTTCACGATTTCCATCACAACATCGACAATCTGATAAACGAAAACGAACCCAATACATGTAGCCCCCTCTACCAGATCTTCAGTGAAACACCAGTTTTGAATCCTGCCGATGATGGGACAAGTCCCGAAAGCGCTACAGTTAAATATTTAATTAAGTTGAGGAGACGGACTTTTCAGGTGAATATTCCATAACTTTATATTTTAATTTTGAATAATACCTCACCGGAACACATCATGAATCTTATAAAAGAATTTCCTATTAAAGTATAATGGTTATATTGATCATAAATGACTTTAATAATCGATTCCTACATGAAGGCCAGTTACATTAAACCCAGAGACCAATTCTGATTCCCCTTCAGCAAAATCAAAGGGAGTACGATTAGTTTCAGCTAAACAAATTATTGAATTATAAAATGAAAATAATCTCTCAGTTACAGATTTTGAGATTACTCCGTTTTGTTTAAATTCTAAGTTAGAAGTTCATATCTCCTTGGAGTTAATTCGTCAATATATATATTTTCTCCGATGGAGGTTAGATGAACTACAAATGCTGTACTGTGTCATAATTATATCTCCAAAGAAAGCAATCACTTGGCCACGCGGTAAATGTATTTAATATAACATGTGGACTTGAGGCCGCACACACGGGTCACACATGGGAAATAAAACTTCCCATTCAGACCTCAATATATCTTCCTTCCAGATACTGACTTTACTTAGCTCTTACCCTCTGTATGAACACAAATGTAACTTCAACCACAATATTCTGTACAGAGTGTTACAGGACCATGCCGACAAACTTTTAAGAACAATAGATCATACAAACACGATAATCCTTTGTTATTCTTTCTTTTTTAATAGGTCATATGATTCCAGGCATCATTTAGGTTTCCTTGGGCTTATTTTTCCTCTAGGCATACTATTTCTATCAATCTTCAAACAATCGAAAAGTGATCTACGATTCTTGCAGATTGCGGTCCATTCAAGATGGATGTAGGAACATGGTTTTGTTAGAAAATCACTAGCAGAATTCAATAAGAAGTGTAATTGACATGACTATTTAACTCATGCCCCAAATGGGAGTCAATGACCAATCACATTTCAATGATTTTTTATTTACAACCAATCACAATCGTGTTTCGCCTAGACTTTTCCAACTAAAGTTTATCATAATAAAGAAAGCACCTCCTTTTTAACATTCTGAATAGGTCATAGCATTATTTTGCAGTGACTGAATCACTAAGAAATACGGCTACCAGATTGTATATATAGTGCATAAATGTCAACACATACCGCATGCGGGAGTTAGGCTAATATAAAAAAAAACATTTGTAGCAATTGATTATACTACCAAAAAAAGAAACCACTGTTTGCACTTTATTAAATGTATTTTTTCCCAGAAAAATATAATTGTCATATTTACATCATAGGACATCAGAAATTAATTAATATACAGTTTGATGTGTTTCATTTTTTCTCCACTAGAGTGCATTCTTACAATATTGCGTTCCTTTGGCAATAAATAATATGATCTGGTTGCAGTGACGAACAAAAGATGGAAATGAAGCGTACCGATCGTTTCTCATTTGTTTTCAAACATCGCCGTTTACATTAAATATATAAATATTTTAAAATAACTATATTTAAATAATGATTTGTGAGTGAACAGCTTAATTTTATTCGTTAAATAGTCCTAACAAATGCCACTCTTGATTTCCAAATTTTCTAGATAAATTGGAAATCACTCGTGGCATTACTTATGACTATTTATTCATTTAATACATTATTATTTGTTTCAAGTTTCAATACAGAATGACCCTCGAAGCTGTATCCTGAAACATCGAACTCTCTCGGGAAGACAACATTGTTTCATGGATTTATATGTTTTACATCTTGACATGCCAAATCATTCACTTTATAAATTTAGTCTAGACCTAACATGGAACAAACTCCACACGAAAGAACTCCATACTCTATAGAACGTCAAGGCTCGCTTCTTGAAGGCTACGCTAGAAGTGTCTAAACACACTCTCTCCATGTTGGTGTACGTGCTAGCCCAAGAGACCTTCTTGATAGAAGACCTTAGAACGAGGTTTGACCTCCCAGCTGGAAGAAAGCACTAGCCGATCGAGAGGACAAAGAAGAGTGAGGACATCTGGGAAGAATTGTTCACAACGGAAGTCATGATGAACCGGACGTGGACAGGCACAAATCAACATCTTAGTCACTTCGTGACATCCCTAGCGGTTCACGGATACCACCACAAAATATGTAGAAATAAATCATTCCACGAGGCAGACGATAAGTGTGCGGGTGTTTTGTGTGACAATATCTGTGATATATACCATATCCTAATCTCTCCTGGCGCATCGTTACCCTTCGCCATCACCCATCATATCATTGGGGCAGCGTAACCCGGCCTTCCAGGCGCTCCAAACTCAGAAGTGGTTACAATTCGCCAATGCCAGGAGAGAATACCAGAAATGTTCAAATGACAAACTGGTGGCATTGAAAAAAAAGAAGCATTTTGGTAATTTTATGAATTCACCCTCTCAATGTTGAAGATGCTGTCTGATTAATACGACAGCCCGGGTTCCTGGTCTGAGACCATTTGTCCCGGTCATATCACCAGTTGGCGGTATGCACGAGTATATTCTTGTAAGCCTATGTTTCCCTTAACAGAGATTTAGGCGCTCTCCCCCTACATGTAAGAATTTGAACCATATTAATTTAGTTACACTTGTTTTCGTATAGATGTCATTTGAGTGGTCCGTGGTCAGCGTTCCGCCTCATACTGACATCTAGGAAACCAAGGTAGTACTAGGACGGGAAAATTCGGTAAATTTTGCTTAGAGGCCTTTTCATTCAGGCTTTAGGATCTTTTACGAGCCTGAAAATCTTCAGACTCGGGACCCACGACTTAAAGTCCCTCCTGGAGGATTTGCTCCTTGGATTTTTCCGTCCTAAAAAAATCCATCGACCCCGGCCGGGTTTGAACCCCCGATCCTCGGGACCAGAGGCAAGGAGCATAACCACTAGTCCACCGCGGCCGATTATGTAAATATATATATATGTGTAAATATAAATTAGGCCTATGTGATGTGTAAATCAAATAATAACCTGGCATTAATATGTAGCTTGGTCTCCATTAGTTGTTTGGGTGCCGAAGACCGTGAATTTATGTTAATTTATTTCTCTAAATATTTCTATCTTCTTCTGATAGACAAACATTTTAATATAGTGTTCAACACTATATTCTGCCGTGTGTGACATGGTCTATTATGACGCCTTCTTCCATTAATAACCCAAATCCTGCATTAACTTATATACTTTTTGTCGTGGAAAATCCCATCAAGTCGACCTCGATGGACTAGTAGTTATTTTCCTTGCCTCTAGTTCCGAAGGACGCAAGTTGAAATCCGGCCGTGGTCGATGGATTTTTAGAATGGAAAAATCCAAGGGAATTTAAGCCGTGGGTCCGAGTCTGAAGATTTTCGTAAGAGTACCACAGCCTTAATAAATAGGTTTATGTGCAAAATTTACCGACCGTTTCTCGTCCAGAAATACATTAATCATCCACTAGATGTCTCATCGAACCCTATCACTCGCTGACACGAGCGTAACGAAATTAATTTGACTATTTAACTCCAAATGGGAGCCAATGACCAATCACGTTTCAATTAATTTTGTTTTACAACCAATGAAAGCTAAGTTTCACCTCGCTATTTATCGAATTATGTTTACCAAAATAAAGAAAGCTCCTCCTTTTTAATATTCTGAACAGGTCAGAGCATTATTTTGCAGTGACTGACTCTCCAACAAATACGTTAAATATAGCAAATAATTAACAGATTCCTTCCAACTTCACATTTGATAATTGTGTGTTCAATAATATTGTGTTTTTAAATACTGGTTTTACTGAGTTGTTTCCTAAAAACGTAATTAATAACCCATAATGTTCGTTATAATATACAGTTTGATGTGTTTTATTTTTTCTCCACTAGGGTGCATTCCTACAATACTGCGATCTTAGTGGGTTACCGCTGATTGCGATCCAATTTAGCAATAAATAATATGATAAAGTTGCAGTGAATAAACATAATCACACATTTCTGATTTGTTTTCAAACATCGCCGTTCACATTAAAGATATACATATTTTAAAATACCAATAACTATATGTAAATAATGCTTTTGAGTAATTAGCTTAATTTTATTCGTTAAATAGTCCTAACAAATGCCACTCTTGATTTCCAAATCCTCTAGATAAATTGGAAATCATCGTGGCATTACATATGATAAATAAGTTTCATTAGGGAATCCCCTAATCCCGTCACAGGGAAGGAAAGGGTTTAAGAAAAAAAATCCATCAAAATCAACCCATCCGGTTTTGACCCTCAGTTCCAGAGAAGAGTGCTGTATTCAAGTAGATCATGGAGAAGGATATTCCACTAATACTGTATCTACAACCCCGAGAACCGCCGATAATACTAAATTGAACTATTCGAACACAGCCTACAATATTGCTGAATTATCCTACTAATACTACATTTTTTTAAATCTCTGAACCATTCCAAAAAAGTCTGCATTATACTGCAGTGCCTGAAGTATACTCTAACAATTTCACATTATATTTTTATTCTATAGAAGGGATTTGTTTTATATCCAAGTAATAATATTAGTTCCAATTGTATTTTCCACTCGAGTGACATCTAGCGCAAATATCTTCTTGTTCTTAACACCTACTGATATTCAGTTTAATCCCTATTTACTTTTATGTCTCTAACATTCAGTGCTGTAATGGATCCAACAGACCGTGAAATTGCCCATTACTGCGTTGAGTACAATTTCGCTCGATTATGTACAAGGAAACACACAGATGAACCCCATGTGTCATAGCAACGGATTCGCAATCATTTCCTGTTATATTCTATAATCAACGTAGCATAAATCTGTCCCGAGAAAATTAAAATTCCGTCACGAAGGTAATGCAGAAACTAAGCGAAATCCTCTGCAATTCAAAATTATGGTCAATTTTTTCTGGTTTACGGAATAACTAACTAACTGGCACTATCCAACCCGTAGGTTCATGGCAGCGCGGGCATAGGCTCTCCCATACATTCCTGTCCTGAGCTAATGTTTTCCAATCAACACTGTATAATCTACTTCCCTCAAATCATGGTTGGACTACCAACAGGACTTTTTCCCTCTGGTTTTCCTACTAGGAGCTTCCATGCACTTCTTTCATTCTCCATTCGTGCCAAATATCCTGCCCATCGCAGTCTATGAGATTTAACTGTTCTTATTATATCTGGCTTCTACAAAGATCATGTAGCTCACTGTTAAGTAGACTTCTCCATCCACATATCTATTCATCTCTCTTTGGTCCAGAAATTTTTCCTAAGAACTTTATACTTATTTTGTTAAATTGGAGAAAGTCAATATCTGATGGCAGCTTATGTAAAAACGTCGGACTGCAGTGAAAACAAATTATGCATTACCATAAGGTATTACCTATTTGGATACTCTTAATTTCACACCAATTAAAATATCTACTAATTTTTTTCAAGAACTTTATTTAAAATATTAACTAAATTAAATGTACATACAGAACAGGACATTGAGGAGGATAAGTTACAGACAGCAGAAATGCTAGTCGCACAGCCAAGTGCATTACAGGTTGAAATGGCGATTGGAAAATTGAAGATCTATAAAGCATCAGGTTCAGATGAGATCCCAGCAGAACTGATAAAATCAGGGGGAGAAAATTGATGGACAAGATACGCTGGTTGCTTTGTATGATTTGGGAAAAAGAAGCTCTTCCAGATGAATGGAAGGAATCAATTATCGTACCAATTTATAAGAAAGGAGATAAAACTGATTGCAACAACCACAGGGGCATCTCATTACTTTCAACTTCGTACAAAATTATAACAAATATATTAGTAAGCAGACTTACTCCCTATATTGATGACATTCTAGGAGATCATCAATGTGCATTTAGAAGAAACAGGTCTACAACAGATCAGATTTTTAGTATAAGACAGATTTTAGAAAAGAAATGGGAATATAATGGTACTGTATATCAACTATATGTAGACTTCAAAAAAGCATATGATTCAATTAAGAGGGAGAAGTTATATAGTATCCTGCTGGAGTTCGGAATTCCTAAATAGTTAGTTAGACTTGTACGAATGTGTCTAAATGGCTCAAAGAGTAGGGTGCGTGTAGGCAAACAGTTTTCGGACACTTTTGAAATCCAGAATGGGTTGAAGCAAGGAGATGCACTATCTCCTCTACTATTTAATTTTGTACTAGAGCATGCCATTAAATCTTTAGAGAATGAGGAAGGCTTACAAATGAATGGTATTAATAAGATGTTAGTTTATGCTGATGATGTAGTACTACTGGCCGATAGCGAGGAGATACTAAAGGCCAACACGCACACACTATTGAGTAACACTAAGAAATTGGACTGGAAGTAAATATCAGTAAAACTAAATATAGGTATGGTCTCATGTAGAAATTCAGTATATAATGGAAATGGACAGCTATTGACAAATGAGGGAAATTTTGAGGAAGTGGCTGAATTCAAATACCTAGGAACAATAATCACAAATAGGAATGAGATGCACAAAGAAATTAAACATAGGCTCAATTCTGGAAATGCATGCTATTATGCATTGCAGAGACTTTTGATGTCCCAACTCCTTTCAAAAAACGTTAAGCTGAAAATATATAAAACTATTATTCTACCAGTTATATTATATGGGCGCGAAACATGGACTCTTACTTTAAGGAAGGAAAGGAGATTACGAGTATTTGAGAATAAAGTTCTTAGGCAAATTTTTGGACCAAAGAGAGATGAACAGACAGGTGACTGGAGAAGAATACATAACAATGAAACTACATGGTATTTATAGGAAGCCAGATATAATAAGAACAGTTAAGTCTCGTAGACTGCGATGGGCAGGACATGTTGCGCGTATGGGGAATGAAAGATGTGCATGGAAACTTCTTGTAGGAAAGCCAGAAGAAAAACGCCCAGTTGGTAGACCAAGAATGAGGTGAGAGAACAACATTAACTATGATTTGAGGGAAGTAGATTATACAGGGAATGATTGGAAAGCATTAGCTCAGGATAGGGATGTATGGAGAGCTTATGTCCGCGCGGCCATCAACCTACTGGTTCGATAATGCCAGTGAGTAAGTAAGTAAGTAAGTAACTAAATATTAACTAAATGAAACTAATATATCTTATAGAACACATTCTCAATTTAACGGTTTAAATATTGTGGTATACAATAAGACGAAGTAAACATGCCAGTTGTTAGAATCAAATTTTAATTTCGGTTTCAGATAAGCTCCCAGTTGCATTTGTCGAATTAAGGTGATTTTTGGAGAACACCTTTATCATTAGTGATCACGTGATCAGTTCAATTAGGAAGTTCATAGTGTAGCCACTAATGCGAGTAATATATGAATATATATTATTGTATTTAGACCATCTCCTAAAATTATCATATTAGATCCCACAATTCGTCCTGAGATTCAAAGTGGCCAACCTGAGGAAGTTGACTCTGAAAAGAAGGTCATATATGATCCAACAGTTGACTATTACAGACTATTTAACTCAAGACCCAAATGGGAGTCAATGACAAATCACGTTTCAATCTATCTTGACTTACAACTAATCACAGTCGTGTTTCACCCGATATTTATCAATTAAGTTTATCATACTATAGAAAGATCTTCCTTTTTACACGCTTTATATTAGCTTGACCTGTATCTATCTATCTATGTAACGGAATATTTCAACGCGATTTTCACCCACATAAAATCATTGGATCGATTTGAAACTTTGTATACTTGTAGAGGACCCGTGACAATACAATAATTTCATATTATTACACGCTTTATATTAGCTTGACATCTATCTATCTATCTATGT
This sequence comes from Diploptera punctata, assembly GCA_030220185.1. Lineage (NCBI taxonomy): Eukaryota > Metazoa > Arthropoda > Insecta > Blattodea > Blaberidae > Diploptera > Diploptera punctata. The sequence continues at coordinate 244,323 of JASPKZ010009790.1, forward strand.
AACGGAATATTTCAACGCTATTTTCACCCATTAAAATCATTGGATCGACTTGAAACTTTGTATACTTGTAGAGGACCCGTGACAATACAATAATTTCATATTTATTTTCTAAAATCCTGGCCATAATCATCAGAAAATCAAAAAAAGGGTTTTTGTATCAATGTAACGGAATCTTTCAACGCGATTTTAACCCACTTAGAAACATTGGATCGACTTGAAACTTTGTATACTTGTAGATGACCCGTGACAATACAATAATTTCATATGTATTTTCTAAAATCCTGGCCATAATCATCAGAAAATCAAAAAACGTGTTTTTGTATCAATGTAACGGAATCTTTCAACGCGATTTTCACCAACTTAGAAACATTGGATCGACTTGAAACTTTGCATACGTGTAGAGGACCCGTGACAATACAATAATTTCATATTTTGTTTCTAAGATCCTGGCCAGAATCATCCGAAAATCAAAAAAATTAAAACTGGTATAATAGGTTGCGGACTTGTCGAGTATTTAGCCAATCGTTGTAAGAGCTCAGTTGGTAGAGCAGTGAACTCTTAGTGGTATATAATTTCAGTAATCCATACGTCGCTGTTCAAATCCGGCTGGGAGGGGTTTTTTTTATAGAAGAGTATTACTTTTTGCTCATACTACAATAGTATCGAATTTAAAGATATTTACATTTTTATCTTATTCTGTAAAATATTAAAACTAAAAAATAAAAAATAAATAATAGTTTTAAAAAACTAAAAGAACACGCTTTATTAGAAAACTAAAAAATGAAAAATAATTTTAATTTCCAGTACGCTTGAGATAAAATAAAGTGGTCAACAAAAAAATCATCTCCAACACATATACAATAAAATTAGAGTTATCAACAAAAATAAAATAATTTTACCATCAAAAGCGTGGGGTGCTTTTTATGATTTTTACATCTTCTTCTTAGAGAGCTTACTTTTACCAATATCTGTTTATTATCAAATATATTAATTGATATAGAACACCCCACGCATTTGATGGTAAAATTATTTTCTTTTTGTTGATAACTCTAATTTTATTGTATATGTGTTGGAGATGATTTTTTTGTTGACCACTTTATTTTATCCCAAGCGTACTGGAAATTAAAATTATTTTTCATTTTTAGTTTTCTAATAAAGCGTGTTCTTTTAGTTTTCTAAAACAATTATTTATTAATATTATGAACAGTTCATAGCATTATTTTGCAGTGACTGGCTCCATAAGAAACATGGCTACCAGATTGTATATATTATAGTGCACGAATGTAAACAGAAACTGCTTGCGGGATATAATACAAACCCATTCGTAGTAATTGATTATACCACAATGAAAATAAACCACTGTTTGCACTTTCTTAAACGTATTATTTCCCAGGAATTTACGTTCCAGAAAAATATAATTTACATCATAGGACATCAGAAATTAATTAATAACTTATAATGTTGGTTATAAACAGTTTGATCTGTTTCATTTTTTCTCCTCTAGGGCACATTCTTACAATATTGCGATCCTTTGGCAATAAATATTATGATCTGGTTGCAGTGATCAACAAATGAAGCAACAAACGTTTCTTATTTGTTTTCAAACATCGCCGTTTACATTAAATATATAAATATTTTAAAATAACTATATTTAAATAATGATTTGTGAGTAAGCAGCTTAATTGTATTCGTTAAATAGTCCTAACAAATGCCACTCTTAATTTCCAAATTTTCTAAATAAATTCACTTCGTGAGTCGTGAATTTATCGATAATTTGGAAATCACTCGTGGCATTACTTATGATATATACCAATTAGATAGTAATTGTCACAGGATTGATGATCGCGGCAAGTGGACTATACCAGGATTCTTAGCTAAATTTTGGAATACCTTAGTTTTGGACAGAGTGCATCTTTCTAAGGGGGCACGCCGTAGCGTAGTGGTTAAGGCACTGAGCTACAAGCCGGAGGGTCGAGGGTTGAAGTCCCGTTGGGGTCAGGATTTTTAAACTGACCCAAACCCTCTGGCGGCACTATGGCCCTGGGGTCGACTTAGCCTCTAACGGAAATGAGTACCAGGCGCTTGTTCTGGGGTGAAGGCGGCCGTCACGCAGGGCTGACAACCCGGCTGACATAAAGTGCCGACTGTTAAGAAAAAGTGGGAGCCTTAACCTCGTACTACCCCAAGGACCTCCGGGCCTGTTGTGGGATCATTTTACTTTTTTTGCAACTTTCTAAAATTCCCATCGCTGCCATTAGAGGGTCGTTTTCAATTTTAAGAAACCATCTTTACAAAATGTATATTTATAGAATATACTTCAATTACAATTTGAAATGTTTAAGTCTATTTAGAAAATGTGTTTCATCTATTTCGAAAATGAATTGTCTGTATCACTTTGCCCTCTAATGAGGAAATATTTATATAATAAAATTATCCTATAATCATCATCGCCATATGAATGTGTGTGTGTGAATTGTGTGATCCGCCTTAATAGATCTAAATACGTAAATATTGTTTGGGAAAAAGATGGTCATTATAAATAATATAATTATCATTATTACTATTATTTTCCATTAACTCAATTTAACGTTTAGGTACTTTTCACATACCGCACGCCACTCGGGCCTTACAGTGGCACGACCTGTCAGGAGAAGGATTTCAAATCATACATAGTACTTTTTTGGCCACACAAGGACATGGAAAGCCTCCACAAACAAATGATCAACTCAAAGTCAAGGCCTCCTATGAGACAACATTAAGACGAAACACACCATTCACACACATTCATACTAAACATGGCGAATATGATAATGATAATTATGTTGGTCAGATTATGTTCGGGAAACTCTTAGGGCCTTATAAAGTTTCCGGACATTAGTCCATTATTATTATTATTATTATATTATTATTATTATTATTATTATTATTATTATTATATTATTATTATTATTATTATTATTATTATTATTATTATTATTACAAAGAATTACAAACAGAAGCAGTCATGGAATATGTACAAAAATACAGAAACAACTGGAAATCTCACGTAAGAAGAATAAGCAGAACAAGAATACCACGTCAGATCTTAAATTACCAGCCACCAGGCAAGAGATCTTTGGGCAGACCCTTCAAACGTTGGATTGAGACCGTAACAGACCACTAGCTCTATCACATGAAAGGAAGAAGAAGAAGAAGAAGAAGAAGAATATTATTAAGATCAGAAGGGGGTATTAGAGGATGTGAAAATTTTGAGTATTTGGGGATATAAAGAGATGAAACAAGAAAGTAGCATTAAGAAGCAATACATAAAGGTAGACAAATAGCATCAATGATAAATGGTGTCTTGTGGAACAGACATATGACCAGGGAAAATAAATTACAAATATATAATTCAAGATCAGAAGTGCCTGCACATATGTAGCTGAAGCATGGAAATTCAACAGAAACTTAGAACAAAACTTATGTCGATGTAAATGGATCTTTTGAGGACAGCAATAAGATGTTCAAAATTGAGAAAAAAAAAGTCATACGAGGAAAAAAAAAAACTAATATTAAATATTCAATAGTAGACGGTAGGCTATAAGAATGTAAGTATTTAAATTAGTATATTAAATTAGTAAGAACGAGGAATGCAAGAAGAAAGGTTACCTAGAAATTCATTGGAATATTGTTCACCTGGAAGAAGAAAAAAAGGAAAATTTCGAAACTGATGTATGCAACAAATGATAACTGGAATGGGAGCAACAGGATGGGAGGACATGGAATGGATTGATAGGGACGAGTGAAGAAGGAAAATACAACTTTAAGCACAGAAACATGTGTAAATATTGAAAACCCGTAACCGTATAAGTAAAATAAATTATAATTAAAGTGTCCACCGCTGTAGTCTCGAGGTAGCGTTCTGCCTTGTAACGCAGCGGGCTCGGGTTCGATCCCCGGTCGGGATAGTTTTTCTGGGTGAGGTTTTTATCGGGGTTTTTCCTCACCTGTAAGACAAATGTCAGGAAAATGTTAAGGCCCAAACGGTCCCCGAAAATCATATGGCCATCATCATCATACTTATCATCATCATCATCATCATCATCTTTCACCGGTGTGGAAAGCAACGGGAAGCTACCACACCTACAATTCCCTAGTAAAGCTGAAAAGCATAGCATGAAAATGCTATGATTGCAGTGAAAGACCTGCCCTCGGACAGAATTACTATGGATGGATGGATGGATAATTAAAGTATAACTAACTCACTGGTTCTATCGAAACCGTAGGTTCATGGCCGCGCGGACATAAGTTCTCCATCCATCCCTATCCTGAGCCAATATTTTTCAATCATCCCCTGTATAATCCACTTGTCTCAAATCATGGATAATGTTATTCTACCACCTCATTCTTGGTCTACCAACTGGGCGTTTTCTCTCTGGTTTTCCTACAAGAAGCTTCCATGCACCTCTTTCACCCCCATTCATGCCATATGCCCTGCCTATCGCAGTCTACGAGACTTAACTATTCTTATTATACCTGGCTTCCTATACATATAATGTAGCTCATTATTATGTAGTTTCCTCCATTCATTTGTCTGTTCATCTCTTTATGGACCAAAAATTATAATTAAAGTATTTATTTGTAAATTTGGATATGCTTCCAAACCTGTATGTATACATTTTATCTACTTATTTCTCATACGCCATTCTTCAGATTTTTTTCTCTTGTTATAATTGTTCCATTTTCTTTTACTGCACTTCCTACTAATCTGCTAGAGTGTAAAGGAAGATACACAATGCAATTCCTTTAAGTGCTGGTGACTAATAGCTGGAATCACTTTGTGTCGATATCCAAATGAAACAAAACGGCGTCTGAACAAATATTCTCTATTGGATCTGTGAATATATATATAAAACTAACTCAACTACTGGCTCTAAGTACAATAGGGTTCATGATCGCGTGAATATAGGCTCTCCATCGATCCCTATCTTGAACTTTTTTTAGCAATCGTCCCCTGTATAATTTACTTCCCTCAAATTATGGTTAATATTATTCTCCCACATCATTCTTAGTCTGCCTATTGGATGCTATCCTTCTGGTTTTCCAACACGAGTTTCCATGCCCCCTGCCACTCCCATTCGTGCCTAATATCCTTCCCATCGCATCTACGATCTGTGAATATATACAAGTAATGTGGCTAGGTATTAAATTACTGTAGTAGTGTCTCATGGCAACAATAAAGTTTTAACAATATATCTGGTTCTGAAAAGTTGTCTTTCAGATACCGGTAAATGTCCTGAAAATCATTATTATTTTAAGACGCGTACGCAAGTCGAAAAAAAAGAAAACTTAGAATCGAAAACGATAACAACTGCCAAACACAATTTAATGATTAAAAATAATTCTACAATAATTGTAATAAATTATTTTATTAATAAAATTATTTTGGACAAATTTAATTAATATGAAGGCCGTGAATCTAGCAATACGCAAATAGAAATTGTCTTAATGTAATTAGTGAAATAATAAGTTATATGTGTTATTAATCTGAAAACTTGTGTTTCTATGGTTCAATAATTTGTCTAAGACTGATAAGTGTATATAAATAAGGAATTATTTGTGTATTTTTATTATTAATAGTGTTAATATTTAAGAGCTTGTTGTTGCTAGGGTAAACATAACCCTAGCAACTTATTGTTGTTATTTTTGATCTAGTTATTTCATAATAGCCTACTAATGCTTTCAATATGAACACGAATGAATTAAATTTGGCACAAGGAATAGCAAATCAAACATTATTTCTACTTCAAAATAAACCAAGCTTATCGCAAGACCAGTTACCTAATCATGAAATAAATTCTACAATCATTGATAGTGAATCTGACTCTGATGATGGATGGCAGATAACAAAACCCAATATGAAAAGAACACGAAATCGATATCCTAAATTACAAGATCTAGCTAAAAGAAAACATTTGGAAGAATCCAATCAATATGCTGTTCTGGCTACGTTAAATGAAAATGAAATACAACAAGATAATCCATCAGAATCTCAACACGATTCTTCAAGAGAATCTCAACCTGTAAGTAATGATATGAATTCTAGCAATAATCACAATGTACAAACAAGAAATGAACCACGTCCTCCACCTGTATTTATTCCTGGAGTTACAAATATAGTGAAATTAATTCATCATTTATCCGCTAATGGAATAGATACAAATAATGAAGTTATATACAAAAAATTGCGCAACAATGAAATACAAATAATGGTAAAAACAATTGATTGCTACAGAAAGCTAATACATTTTCTCAATAAAGAAAAGGCTGAATTTCATACTTATCAGCTTAAACAAGATCGTGCCTATCGCATTGTATTGAGAAATATACACCCTTCCATCCCAATTGATGAAATAAAAACTGCAATAGAAGAGCTTGGATACAAAGTTCGAAATATAATGAATATTAGACATAGAGTCACAAAGTTGCCACTGCCATTGCATTTTGTTGATTTGGAACCAAATGAAAATAATAAGAATATATATAAAGTAGAATTTCTTTTACATGCTAAAATTAGAGTTGAATCACCACGAAAAAGTGTGGATATTGTACAATGTCAGAGGTGTCAAATGTATGGTCATACTAAATCTTATTGTAAGAGGTCTTACCGATGTGTTAAATGTGGTAAAGACCATGAAACTACCACATGTACTAAGACCAACAATACCACAGCAATTTGTGCGCTGTGTGGTGGACCTCATCCTTCAAACTATAAAGGTTGCTCGGTATATCATGAAATTCAAAGACGAAAAACTATTCCAACTATTCTAGTACTCAATACATGAATACACGACAATCGGAAGCTGAGGAATTACAGACAAATGTAAACCCTGGACCGATGTCTAACAGGATGTCTTATTTTCAGACTGTATCTGGTACCACTAGGACTGGACACAATGACCATGAGACAACTAATAATGATATTAAAGCAATTTTAGTTTCCTTTAACAAGCTTGAAGAAGTATTGAAAACACAAGCTGAACAAACAATGACTCTAATAAACCTTCTAACCACTGTTATTTCAAAATTGAAATAATGGCCCAAACACTCCGGATTGGATTATGGAATGCCAATGGCTGGGGCAGTATTTTGGAGGGGGCTGGTAAATGTCACTGGGGTTCCACTTGATTTAATTGTGAATATATCGTTACTTGCCCTTCCTCGGTAGCTAGTCGGTTCCTGTTTCAGGGTGAGCGCTGAGACTCCTATCTATATAGGGTTCGGAAGGAGAATTGCGTGGGAACAGACAATCACTAATTGTTTGAATTATTTTATTTAATTAATCTCTGCCAATTTAAATGAACGTTACACAGTAAAAATAAACTTTTCTGTCCCTGGCCTTCGATATTTCGCTAATGAGGACTAGCAAATGACTTATGAGTTCGGGAGATTTCCCTAAGTCCCTAATCGTTGTTACAAGATATTTTTTTTTACTATCCATTCAAGATCTTCTTCCTTCTAAGTGTCGAGTATAGTGTAAGTGTATTAAATTTTGTCCTCATGAGTTCCGTATCGAAGTCAGGACCAATTATTCCCATATATGGTCTTTACCCTAACTCTCATTTTGATTGGTTAGAATATTTAATCACATGTCATCCAAGGGCGTAACTATTTTATTTAAACCACCACCTACCTTTTGATTTTATTCTCCGGCTTGGGACCGTGTTTGCCAGATTGGGCTTTTCGCGATTGTAAATTTGGAGTTGACATTTCTCCCAAACGTGAGTTTTGAAGCTAGACCCAGCTTAAACATTTCAGGTCTAATTTGAGGAGTTACATATTTATGACCTCTTTTACTTAGGGTTTCAACCGCTTCTTGTGGAGAACTATTTACCAACATGAAACTTAATTTATTTTTAACTATATTCTATTCCTTCATTATTTATTCATTTCTTATATTCATTAATCACTATTAGGGCCGTATCATATTCGTCTCACAATGCCTCTTGTTAAAACAAAAAAAAATCTAACGTAAAGTTAAAAATATCTTCTTTTTTTTTAACACAGCTCCCCTTAGAAGAGAAGTAATTAAATATGCTAATTACATCAAACCAAAATGTATTACATTATTACTTTTCCTACAAGTGCCATATATGGAAATGTTTTTATAAACACAAAATAGATTATATTATTGAACATATATCACCCTGGTTTACTTACAGTTTTCTGCATATTACCACTAGAACAACAACAAAAAGAAAACATGTACATTTAAACTCAATTTGCGATCGGTGGTTCACCTTACTTATTTTTTTTTTGATTTGATCAACAATTGTTTTTCTTATTTTAACCCTATGGTTAGTTTATCATATCCCATACATCTTCTCGTTTTTTTTCACTTTATTATACGTTTGTTTGTTTTGATTACGTCACTTTTATTTCTCACACGCTCGGTAATTTAGCATAATACGTTTTCCATATATCACTCAGTTTATTTTTGCAATGTCATGCACATTTTTTTTTATATCATCCCTCTATATCGTTCGCACTTTCCATGGTTCACACTTTACATATGCACTGGAACTCACTTATTATAAACTAACATTTTTTTTTATTCTAATTAGCTACTAATTTATTATATTTGGGTCATTTATTTATTTAATGAGACATAGATCTTAATGTTGCTGTAAACATATTTGCCCTCTTTTAATCAAATGGTAAATTTACTAATTAGTTTCCTATGTAATTTTCGATGATCACCCTTTATAAATAAGCATATTGGTGTTTAATAATAATCATATATGTTTATAACCGCGATCTCAGTTTTCAGAACATTTCACGATTCATCATAATAATTCATTTGTAAATCTATCTTTTTTTTTTTTTTTAAATAGGCGCTCCCTTTAGCTGTGGTCATTGAAAGTTTATTCTCAGCATGTTCACTGACTGATCTTCACAATACCTTGAAAATCTATTTATTCTTTATAGAACTCCTTTATTCATCATTCGCATATTATTTTTATTCAATCGATTAAGGTGGAAATTATCCTTATTTATTTACTTGTCGGTAACATAATATCACATTTCATACGCGCAGAACCGTCGCTGTATACAGAATTTTATATCATCGTAGCTCATATTCGTCAATTTCGTTTTTTGACGACAATTTATATTTCATCAGTAAACAACTCGACAACACCGGTCGAATCAAAATCATGTCGCTCTATCTACCCTTAATAATTCTCGCTACCATATGAGCGAACGTTTATCATTTAAAAGGACATAATATAAACGCCTCCTTCGGGCTATGATCCTGTATTTATTCATTCATTCACTTTGTCTACGCTGTATTTTTATCTGTCACCCAATCATAAACTGTTAAAAGGACGATGCCTTAACCTCTTTCTTAAAGTTTCGTATGCTTATAACGCTTCCATTTTATTCCTCAAGAATAATATTAGGTTTTTAAGAACATTTGAATCATTATGAAATTGACTATAAAGTTATAATAGCACATGGTTATTTTTTTTAAGAGTTTTGTTTAAACATTTATTTATGCATTTCACATCGTATTTGTGTAAGTAACTTGTTTTCGACAAATGAATTTTGTACCTGTGAAGGGTGTGCCTATTTCCGTCTCACTCGCACTCTTTCATCTTTTTACAACATTTTAAGTTTAGTGAACTGATTTTTATCTCTATTCTAGACTGGATTCAACGTTTTTTTAAATATTCCCACTACGATCAGCTGTTCATTTCTTTGTAATTTTCACACTTTACTTATTATTATCCTCGTCTCTGTTATTGTTCACGCTTTAGATTAAGGCAGATATACATGATAATTATTTTTATTATGTTTTTATAAAGCGGGGTGGTGCCTCTCGCTCCCTCTGTAAAATTAACTTTTCTACCTCTGTTTTCGTCAACATTTATCCAGTCTCATTATGTTTTCTAGTGAGTACCAATATAAACCCTTTTAAACTATTTCTCATTAAATTTTCCTAATACTAATCTGACATATGCATGACCAACACTTCTTGCATTTATCATACTAATATATTCTTACTTTTTTTATTTCACATTTATTTAATTGTTGTGCATACAATGCAGATGCATGTGAATGTCTAACTGATATTACATCCATTCTAACAGGATAGTATGAATTTTGCATTCTACCATTTTGCGATAGTTTCGCGCCCGGATCAAATATTTCAGCACGATATTTTTCTAGATAACATTTTCTCTCATCATGCACTAATTTAGTACAGTACTTCATTATGTTACCTTTGAATCTAACGTATTGACCGTTTTTCGACCATTTTCTCCTATTATATTGGCGCTTCTTTATTACTCGGTATGACTTAAGCATATTTTCTATACGTCCTACCTTTTTCTTGTTTTTCTTTCCATATTTTGTTCGTATCTTTCCCATGCATCTACTTTGCATATCCAAATTTTCAAATTGGAACACTGAGCGGATGTTTGGCTGTACCGAAATCATCAGGTCAGTTGTTCCATTTTGATTTAATTTAACATCATTAATAACATGCATTTCATTATTGCATTTAAATATATTTTCATGTAATTCATCATCATTGGTCATCATCATCATCATCATCATCATCATCACTCCAGGGATCAGGCAATTGCCCGTTCCGACTTCATATTGCATCAGCCCAACGTCTTCTAGGTCTTCCAACATCACGTCTTCCTCTTGCTTGATAATTTCTGGCTAACAATGGATATCTCTCCTTGCTCATTCCATCCATGTGATCAATCCATTTCTGTCTGTAATTCGTGACTTTATCCAATAAAGGCTGTACTTTCAATTCTTCTCTTATATCATCATTGGTTTGAGGTATTTTGTTTACATCTATAATAGTTGGCTCGCATTTTTTTCCCTCATTCTGAAGTGTCATTTCCCTATCTGATTCCCTTTGAGTTTCATCTACAGTACTTTCGTCTGTTGGATTAACTACCATATAAATCTCATTGTTAATTTTACATTTATTTTCTTGGGGATTTTCATAACCTATCTCTCTTCCATTATACTTATTTATCCTTATCTGACTCTTTTCTGCTACTTTCGTGGTCAATTTTTCTCCTGTCCCCTGAATTTCTGATTTTAAAGAATCTCGAGTTTGTTTTATTGCTAATCTCCAATTGCTCATGTCTTCCCTCATTTCTTTATGCCATTGTTTCATTTCTTCCCTAATTTCTTTATGACATTGTTTCATTTCTTTATTCCTTTTATTTATATCTTCCCTCATTGACATTAACATTTGCCTCATGAAATATTCAAAGTCGTTCTGGGACTTATTATTTTTCTTTGAATCATTTGCATTTAAGGGGGCGTTCGGGCTATCATTATGCTCTGTCCCTACTTCTACTTCATCATTAGGCCTACTTTCTGATGAAACTTGCCCTCTATAAAATTTATACTATTTCCCTCCATTATTTATTTATTCTACAATTTATTAATATTAATATTTATTTTCTATTCACAAAAAATTATTTTTTTTTTGTTATTCAACACTCAAACACTTTCGTTTAATTTGTTAATTTTCCACATACTTTATTTTTCCGTCTTTTGACAACTTTTATGTTCTATTATTTTTTAAAAAATCTGTCACTTTACCTTGGTATATTTGGCTATTTGTTTGTCTTACGTCAGGTTTGTAGAGATCCGCCATCGGTTATCTAGGTTGATCTGCTCCTGGATTGTTGTCCACTCCTGGCTGCTCCTTCCATCTCGTGGTTAGAATGTTGTCTTCCACACTGTTGCTGGATCATGATGTTCAGTCCACAACTTTCGTAAGTCACTCTTATTTCGAATGCACTCACGTTGAAAAAAAACTTTGTCACAGTAAAAGGACCCTTTAGTTGGGCGACACTTTGGGGCAGTATTTTGGAGGTGGCTGGTAAATGTCACTGGGGTTCCACTTGATTTAATTGTGAATATATCGTTACTTGCCCTTCCTCGGTAGCTAGTCGGTTCCTGTTTCAGGGTGAGCGCTGAGACTCCTATCTATATAGGGTTCGGAAGGAGAATTGCGTGGGAACAGACAATCACTAATTGTTTGAATTATTTTATTTAATTAATCTCTGCCAATTTAAATGAACGTTACACAGTAAAAATAAAACTTTTCTGTCCCTGGCCTTCGATATTTCGCTAATGAGGACTAGCAATGACTTATGAGTTCGGGAGATTTTCCCTAAGTCCCTAATCGTTGTTACAAGATATTTTTTTTTACTATCCATTCAAGATCTTCTTCCTTCTAAGTGTCGAGTATAAGTGTAAGTGTATTAAATTTTGTCCTCATGAGTTCCGTATCGAAGTCAGGACCAATTATTCCCATATATGGTCTTTACCCTAACTCTCATTTTGATTGGTTAGAATATTTAATCACATGTCATCCAAGGGCGTAACTATTTTATTTAAACCACCACCTACCTTTTGATTTTATTCTCACGGCTAGGGACCGTGTTTGCCAGCTTGGGCTTTTCGCGATTGTAAATTTGGAGTTGACATTTCTCCCAAACGTGAGTTTTGAAGCTAGACCCAGCTTAAACATTTCAGGTCTAATTTGAGGAGTTACATATTTATGACCTCTTTTACTTAGGGTTTCAACCGCTTCTTGTGAGAACTATTTACCAACATGAAACTTAATGTATTTTTAACTATATTCTATTCCTTCATTATTTATTCATTTCTTATATTCATTAATCACTATTAGGGCCGTATCATATTCGTCTCATGGCCTGGCTAACCATCGTCAGGAAGTTGATTTTTTCTAAATAATCAGAATCTTGATGTATTACTTATTTCTGAAACACATTTCACAGATAAAAATTATTTTTCTATTCCAAGATACAATGTTTATTATACAAAGCATCCTGATGGAACAGCACATGGAGGAACTGCAGTAATAATCAAATCTAATTTAAAACATTATGAATCATTTAAATATGAAAAGGAGCATATTCAGGCAACTAACGTCATACTTGAAGATAGAATGGGAACTTTAGGCGTTTCAGCTGTGTACTGTCCGCCTAAACACAAAATTACTCGTATAATATTTGAAGATTATTTTGAGCAATTAGGAAATAGATTTGTTGTAGGGGGTGACTTTAATGCAAAGCACCAAATATGGGGATAAAGACTTATTACTCCCAGAGGGAGAGAACTGCAACAATGTCTAATAAATATAAATATGGAACATGTTTCTACAGGTCAACCTACATACTGGCCAACAGATTTAAACAAAATACCTGATTTATTAGATATGTTTGTTGTCAAGGGCATTAATGATAACTATATTGACATAGAATCTTGTCTTGATATATACTCTGATCATACTCCTATTATAATAACAATAAGCACAATGATCATCAGAAAATCACAATCTCCTGCACTATATAATAATAGAACAGCGTGGGATTCATTTAGGAGGTGGTTAGACAACAATATCAATCTAAAAATTCCCCTAAAATCCGAAGACGATATTGATGCAGCAACAGAGTATTTTACGAAATTACTCCACGAATCTACATGGAAATCGACGCCTAGTTTAAGCGCAAAGGAAGAAAATTGTATTAACTATCCAAAAGAAATAAGGAAAAAGATTAAAAAAAAAAGAAAACTTCGAAGGATTTGGCAAACATATAGACGCCATGAAGATAAAACTAAACTTAATAAAAGTGCAAAAGGACTGAAAAAACTTCTTTCTGATTTAACGAACGACACATTTTATGAATATATAACTAATCTTAGTCCTAACAATAAAGATGAATATTCACTATGGAAACTTGCCAAGTCATTAAAGCATCCAAAAAATTGATTCCACCTATTAAAAAAGAGGATGGTTGGGCTAGAAATAATTTAGAAAAAACAGAAATTTTTGCAAATCACCTTTCTGAGGTCTTCAAGCCTAACACAGATATTGCCAATGATGAAAAAGAAGAAGAAATTAAAAATGTTCTCAATATTCCACTTCCAATGTCTTTACCGATAAAAGCGTTCACACCCAGTGAATGAGTGAAGAATGGAATTGAAAAGAATTTAAATCTAAAGAAATGTCCTGGTTATGACTTAATAACAGCTAAAATACTTAGAGAAATATCAAGAAAAGCTTTAGTCTTTATCACCATACTCTTTAACAGCATTATTAGAACATCCTGCTTTCCTTCACAATGGAAGGTTTCTCAAATAATTATGATTCTAAAACCAGGTAAACCTCCAAACGAAGTGACCTCATATCGCCCAATAAGCCTGTTACCAATATTATGGAAGTTATTTGAAAAACTTCTTTTAAAGAGACTAAAACCAATTCTACTTGAGAGTAATATTTTGCCAGATCATCAGTTTGGATTTCGTAACAATCATTGTACAATAGAACAAGTTCATAGAGTTGTAAATGAAATTGAGAACGCTATAGAAAGTAAGAAATATTGTTCTGCTGTTTTCTTGGATATTCAACAGGCTTTTGACAAAGTGTGGCATGTAGGACTACAGTATAAACTGAAGTTATATCTTCCACAACCATATTACTTGTTACTTTGTTCTTACCTTAGTAATAGAATTTTTCAAGTCAAATATGAAGATGAATTATCTGGTTTTTACAATATATTTTCTGGAGTTCCACAAGGCTCCGTATTGGGGCCTGTGTTATATATTCTATATACAGCTGATTTTCCACAAATAAATGGAGTACTTGTAGCTACATTTGCTGATGATACTGCCATGCTCTATTCACATGAAGATGCTAGGCAAGCATCTGAACACCTCCAGCAACAACTTAATAAGACAGAAGAATGGTTAACTACATGGCGTATACGAACTAGTGAAAATAAATCTATTCATATTACTTTTGGAACAAGAACTGGTAACTGTCCTACTGTAACATCAAATAATAAAACTCTTCCAACAGGTGATTCCGTCAAGTATTTGGGAATACATCTTGATCGTCGTTTAACATGGAAGAAACACATTCAACAAAAACATTCAGAATTAAAACTAAACACATCAAAATTTAATTGGCTCATAGGTTACAAATCAAAACTGAGTCTAGAAAATAAACTTCTAATATATAAAACTATACTCAAGCCTATTTGGACTTACGGTATTCAATTATGGGGAACTGCCAGCAATTCCAATATTGAAATTTTACAGAGATTTCAGTCTAAGACCCTTCGTTTTATTGTTGCTGCTCCATGGTATGTAAACAACGCCACCATTCATCATGATTTAAAAATAGCTACTGTAAAAGAAGAAATAGAAAAGTACAGCACTCGATATCTGCGGCGACTAGAAGTTCATCCTAATCATCTTGCAATCAATCTTCTAGACAACAGTCAAGAAATAAGAAGACTAAAAAGAAATAAAATATTAGAACTTCCTTTCATTTTTGCATAAAATGTTGTATAATGGAGTGCTGTCAATGGGCAGTATTCTCCTAACAAGTTATGTATTTTAACAAATTTACTTATTGTCTTTTCAAGATAGATTGTAAATTACCAATAAAGTTATTAAAAAATGTAATTAATGGACATTCATTTATGGAATTAAAATTTCGTTATTTCTTTTAAATCTGACCTGGACAATATTATAATAAATACTATTATAATCATTATTATAAAACTTATTTATCTTGCAACATACATACTTTTTTTTTAATTTATGTCATGTTATCATCCCCATAAACCTCACTTGGGAAGATTTGTCCTTTTCTATCATTGCCCAACTCTCGCTTCCATGTAACAACCCGGGAGCATCATTGTCTCAAAAATTTGGATATTGTATACTATCCAATATTATTCGATTAAAAATGTTAATAATCCATGTTTTTTTTTAAATTTGTATTGATATTAAACTTTGCAAATACCGATAAATTAAAAGTATTATTAGAAATATTTTTGGACTAAAGAGACATAAACAGACAGGCGAATGAAGAATACCACTTAGCAGTAAGCTACATGATCTTTATGGGAAACAGAAATAATAAGAACATTTAAATTTCGTTAACTGCGATGGGCAGAATATGTGACACGAATGGGGAATGCAAGAAGGGTGTGGAAGTTTGTTGTAAGAAAACCAGAGGGAAACGTCCAGTTCGTAGACTAAGAATGAGGTGGGAGAATAACATTAACCATGATTTGAGGGAAGTGATTATACAGAGGATAATTGGATAAAAGATTAGCTCAGGATATGGATGTGTGTGGAGAGCTTATGTGCGGGTTGCGCTGAACCTACGGGTTCATTAGTGCTAGTGAGTTAGTGATTATATAACTACCATTATTATTATTATCATCATCATCATCATTATCATTATTATTATTATTATTATTATTATTATTATCATCATCATTATTATCATCACCATCATTATCATTATCATTATTAATTATTATTATTATTATTATTATTATTATTATTATTATTATTATTATTATTATTATTATTATTATTATTATTATTATTATTATTATTATTATAACAAGTAACATGTAGGTGAAGCAGGTGAATGGCACAATCCAGCCACGACAGTAACTTGAAGCTGCATTAAACCCCACAGCGCTGAAGTGGATATAAAACAGATTCAGTTTGTGTCTTAATGAAAAAATGAGAAGTCCCCAAGAGACAGGGATTGGAAAACAAACTCCGAGTCGGAGATACAAAAAAAATCCCTCAGCAATTTAATTTCTCACTCAAACCCAACAAGGATAAACTTCTTCCAAAACTTAAAGCTTCAATATAAAAAAAACTGATGAGATAAACATAAGAGTTACATGATTTGTAGCGAATTCCGAAGGAATGAAGGTATTGAGGTTCTTAATATTTAAAAAAAATAGAAAAAAACGTATCTTCATCAATCCTGCTTGGTAGATACAGAAAGTGATATGACAAGAATTTATATATACTACTAGCTAATACCCGGCGCGCGCTGCTACACCTAAATAAATGATAATGTGTTTTTGCATTTAGTTGAATAAGTAAAAGGAAAAATAAATATAAATTGTAACCCGAATTTCCCTCCATATTGTTTTAGTTACAAATATAAACTAAATATTTCATCAAATCTAAATCCTTTAAATATAGGCCCATAATTTGAGATAAAGATATAATATGTATAAACATATCGAGTTTGGACTTTAATTACTCAGAAATTTGTGCGCAATCAAATGATCATATTAATGAATCAATTTTATTAATTATATAAAAGTTGATTTCCTTTTCTTTTTTATAAATGACTAAGACTACTCCTTTAGTTAAATTTCGGTTATTCCAACATAGACGGCGCCAGGAAGTCTAGAAGAC
This sequence comes from Diploptera punctata, assembly GCA_030220185.1. NCBI lineage: Eukaryota > Metazoa > Arthropoda > Insecta > Blattodea > Blaberidae > Diploptera > Diploptera punctata. Next base: position 261,618 of record JASPKZ010009790.1, read on the forward strand.
GTATGGTATAACAAAGGAATACATGAATCCCAAGTATCTTAGGAATCTATAGATACCAAACTCTTTGTTAATAGAAATGTATCAGAACGTCTATTTGAAAACAGAATAGAATGTCAAGTCAAAATAATGTTTATGAATGACGAGTATGACAAAATGTTTACAATTGGAGTTTCACTATGAAGTTTCAAATTAAAATTTGGACACATATATCAGTTAAAAGATATCTACGAATAACACATTAAAATTAATTGAAACTAACGGGTTTTAAATAAGTTGCTAGGCCCTAAATAGAAAACCCAATAGGCCTAACTATGAATAAACTTGGCAACATTGTCAGTAAGTAGCACGAGGTAGAAACACCTATTATTAGCTACATCACAAACAGAAACAAAGGAAAGTCACACCCTTTATATATATATATATATATATATATATATATATATATATATGTGTGTGTGTGTGTGTGTGTGTGTGTGTGTGTGTGTGTGTGTGTGTGTAATATATGTCCACATATGTTTAAACCAATAGGAATAAATTGTAACCCATTCTCCTGTAGCGATCTGAACGATTGAAGGAATACTGAAGTTTTCAATATATAAAATTAAGACGCGTACAAAACACAAGCCTCCCAGCTAGCGAAGGGAGAACATTGAATACGTTTCATTTTAACTGCAAGAAAATAACGACCGCTACAAGTTCAAATATAAATTTATAACTCCTAATCGAGGAGGACGAACTTAGGGCAAGTTCAAATAGCTCTACAAATTACATTCTCTAATAAGTAAAATATTTGAACAGAATATCGTAATAAATCGATATTTGAGGATACTGATCCGTAATTTTTATATTACTATATTAATGGTAATAATTCTTCATTATTCCGTCGAGAAGTCAGATCGCAACCACCATCAAAATCAACAAGTGTTTTCAATATATTAAATTGTCTGTATAATGACTCGTATACAAAATAAATGGAGTGACTTGTGAACTTCAATTATTGATAAAACTATCGCTGCCCGTACAAAGTTCCTTCGTTATTCCCTGTGATATAATGATCCTCATCGCTCACTGAACCCACCCTGAGTAGGCCGCGAACCTAAAAAAATCCCACATTACGGGAAATCCTATGGTAAATCCCTCACAATCACCATATATTACCCACCCATAATTAATACCCCCTTCAAAATGTGTATCGTTATTATTTTTAAATAACCCGTGCTGATTACCCGGCGTTGCCAGGGAATCTACGCATCCCGATGTACTTGGCATAAATCAGCTGAAAGACAAAATACCTTATTTTGAGTTATATATAAAAGAATACCCGCCGTGCGCTGCTATGCTTGCCCGGGAATCTACTTATCCCGATCTTCTTGGAATCAATTAAAGATATTGCAACTTATATTGCGTGCCATAAATGTCATGGAAGGAAACGGAAGGATTTATCTAGGTAGCGTGGTTTTAATTCTATATCATGGGTTTGTTCTGGATTTTAGCTAGGATTAGGATATAAGGTAATGCCATAAACTACGAGTGGCCATGCTACTAGTCTATTTAAAAAAAATGAATAACTTCCTTTGTTAAATGGGATGAGATATATTAAGCAAAACATTAACATTTTATTAAACGGAAAACTTCATATTGATACAGATTATCTCGCAATAACATTCTAGATAGCTAACACAACATATAGGCTAAATGTAGTTTTACCACCGTTCAAAAAGCAATAAGGTGCTAAACTAAAACCCTGGTGAGAGAGTTGTTTTTCTTAATTTAGATTAATATACTAACATAATGATACCGTATTTTAATTTAGACATGACTTATTGAAACACGTTTACTCCTTCAATCTAATACAGACAAATATTCTGAAGTTCATGTATTTCGGTTGTATGTTTGATTTGTTTATAATTTTAAGATATTATAGTTATCTTGCAAAATATAAACTTTACTCACCCCAGGCTCGAAGCCACCCTGTCCAGCTCCGGATCCATGATCCAAGCTCCAAAGTCACAGGAGCTAAACTACTCTCTTTATATCCTCCATGTGTTTACAGTTTAGCTACCTTATCGCAACAATATTTCTTATTATTAGGAAAAAGAAATTCGCTTTCACTTTTTGCCTGTGTGTGCCAGCAAAAATTCCAAAGTATAAATTGTATGATAAATATATGTCCTGATCGAATTTAATGTATTTTATATTTATTTCGGTATCAATTTAGGCCATTTTATAACGTCTCATTAGGTTAAGCCCATTTGTAAAACCCTTATGTAACAAAATACAAAAATGGTTATTGTGGGTTGTCTTAAAAGATAAACATATGCTGTCGCGGACTTTTCTATAAAGTTTTTTTAAGATGTTCAGTACTGTGTACAATAATGTTGTGTGTTTGTTATGGTTTAGGCAGCGTAAGTCATTCAAACTTACAAAAAGCGACATTTTTTCACGTTTTTTCGATACAGAAGGTGACTTTTAAGGGTGAAGGGTTTAAGCATTAAAACTCTCTTATAACCTATAACCTTCCCGGGAAAATCCTGAACATTTTGCAAAAATCCCCATGACAATTGAATGAATGGTATGGCTGCATATGCTTGCCCGGGAAACTACTTATCCCGATCTCCTTGACATCAATGAAAAACAAAATTGGCTATTGTATGTTATCTGTAAAAGAAAAACATATGCTGTCGCGGACTTTTTTGTAGAGTTTTTTGAGATATTCAATTCTGTGTACATTAATTTTGTATATTTGTCATGATTTTGCAGCGTAAGCCATTTAGGGTAATAAAGGGACTTTTTCACGTTTTTTTTTCCACAAAGGGTGATTGTTAAGGGTGTAGAAGTTGAGTATCACAACTCTCTTATAGCATATGTTCATACCGGGAATCTTCTGAACATTTTTCAAAAAACCCCATTACAATCGGATCAAAGGTATGGCCGCGCATAAAGTACGAACAAACAAACAAACAAACATTCATTTTTATATATTAGATACAGGCCTATAGTCTATAGAGTTGAATCTGAGTTATATATGTGTGTGGGGGGTATATGTGTGTGTGTGTTTGTTAAGGTGAAGAAAAAAGATTAATTAGATCTTCCAAGGCAACTACCAACGATCGCATGCCGAAATTTACCTTGAAATTTCTCCCAAAGAAGCGTTCTGTTATACTAAGGCCATGTCCAAAAAATTAGCTCCCATTTTTAATTGCAAGGCATTAAAATCCAGCGTCAAACTCATAAAAATTCAGGGAAGTAATACATGTCCTCACTTGATGGATTGGATAACCCTACCTTCCGTTCGCGCTACATCCGCCTCGCTCCATTCCTTCTAAATCAAGCAGGGAGTCCCTATGCACAGCGGGTTGCAATTGCTGGATTCTCGCTTCGATTTTTGTGTCCTGCAGTTAAAAAAACAGGTATTTTTTGGACAAGACCTTGATACAAGACAACGCATGTCGGGAGAAATTTCAAGGCATGTTTCGTTATGCAATGGTTGACAGTTCCATTGTTACAATTACTCGCAAATTAGATAAGATAAGTCATATTTTATCTCTTCTGAAAGAACACAGGTGGTAGTCATTCATAATATAATCATCCATAAGTTTATTAGATTTAGAACAAATATTTTTTCTAAGGACGAAAATACTTTTAATTAGGGAATATATTGGTGGATTTTATCGCATCGTGCCGCCTATATAAATTAAAATAAAAATAACGGAAAACACACAATTTGTTGTTGTAATATATGAATAATTGCCTGAGAGAAATATGTATGTTGATTTCCTCCCAACAAAAGTAGTAATTCCCTTAAAAAGTGAGAATTCGAGCTCAAATTAACCTAAAATCACCATATTTACAATGTAAAATATATATTAGTCATTGCTCAGACAGTGTAGTCAATTCATCACTAAAACACGCTAACAAACAAGTGAACTCTAAACTATTCAGGTGTACACTAAATCGCCTATTTTGTCATCTTAACTTGCCCAAAACTAACATAAATTTGCCCATTTTCTCAACCTAATTTGTTCACATATGTAGATGTCACTTGTTTTCCGAACGAATATTGTCCAATACTGAAGTAGTAGAGTAGGCACTTAGCCTACACTTACTGTTTTGCAGAAATTAAAGCTTTTTTCAAATTGAATTAAAAATCCACTAAGAAACATGAATGAATTTACTGGAATTAATTGTAATATAGAATTACGAATTGACCTATAATCAAATTTAACCAATAAAATATATTAATACAATAGGTCTATATTCTTAGAACTTGACATAAAAAACACTAAAAAATACTATAATTTTGATCTTCTAGATATGCATCTCACAAGGGATACCTCAATATAGGACAAATATTTGTCTCTGGTTGGGAAATCACAATATGTGCATTATATAGTAAGGTATCAGAACAGTTGACATACAAACTTTAAGGTGTAATGGACAAGTAGAGATGCTGTAGTCACATGCATGAGCACTTCTGTTTCCCTGTACAGTACATATACTACTATGGTTGTTATACTGCAATGTTTAACTATTTAACCACGTCATTCTTTTTCTTTTCTTTTCTTTCCAGAAAGTAGCTATAAAGGGAGTTCTGTTTGTAGAAAAACTGCAATGAAAACCATGAATCCAGTAATAGTAGTAAACATATTGGCAGATATTTTCGGCCAGTCAGAGGCAACGCCAAGCCAAGTTGATCTTATGAAAAGATCACATAAAGACGGAATTGTTTCACGAGGATCTAATTGTGGAGGGGGTCCATTCGTTCATGATGATTTATTATCGTCTGACAGTGACGAGGACACAGAGAGCGAGTTTGGAGATGACACCCCAACGTATCACGAGCAATAATCACCACGTCACGAAAGCAGCAATTCCTCATACGCACCATCACCAAAGAGGACGCGAACCAAATTCCTAGTAGGATACGTGGCAGACGCGTACAAAATTTTGTCGAAGCAATGAAAGACAAAAGGTGGCAACACCGACCATCCTCAAATGTGCCTTCCAGGATTTTCCATTGATTCGTCACCTCGAGTGCTCTTCAAGACCGTTATGACCCTAAAGCGGAAAATAAAGAACAAGACTGTCTTTCAAAAATGTTGAAGAAGGTTTGAAGATGCCGGATGCTGACCCTACAAAATCATTGAAACGATAATTAAACAGGAAACTGTTTGAATATTTCCTTCGAATGCGTTCACAGCACTGTGAATAGTTAGTTTCTATTTTAGTGTTGTTTAGTTTCATTTCTCATCCATTGCACCTAAAAGTTGATGATTCTCTATTATTTCTTGTGTACTTTCAAATGGCGTTGTATATGTTACGACAACTGTTCGTACCATTCCCTGATCAGACGGTATAAGTAACTCTTGAACTTGTAGCTACTTCAGTTTTTGTTTTATGTAGTATTAATAAGCTGTTAGTCATCATCATCATCATCATCACTCCAGGGATTAGGCAATTGCCCGTTCCGACTTCATATTGCATCAGCCCAACGTCTTCTAGGTCTTCCAACATCACGCCTTCCTCTTGCTTGATAATTTCTGGCTAACAATGGATATCTCTCCTTGCTCATTCCATCCATGTGATCAATCCATTTCTGTCTGTAATTCGTGACTTTATCCAATAAAGGCTGTACTTTCAATTCTTCTCTTATATCCTCATTTCTTATTCTATCAAGTCTTGTACATCCTTTTACTTGTCTTAGGAACCGCATCTCTGCCTTCTGTATTCTATCCTTCTGTCTTTTCACTGGAGCTGTTAGTTTATGCTGATTATGTAGTTCTACAGTGGAGGAAATTGGTATAAAGGCACTTGTTAAAAGTGTTAACACAAGTTTATTTACTCTTTCTTTGGCAATTTTCTATATTAACTTAGGAGGTGATTGAGTATAAAACACGCACAAATAATGTCAAAATTAATTATTCATTTCCGTCCAAAAAAGTACATGAAAACTGAAACCACTCTCACATATGGGTGGAAATTAGTAAGTATAAAGGCACTTTGTGAATTTCACAGATTAAACCAAAAAGACTGAGTACAAAGTTAACAACAAAGTTCTAAAATTTAGTTGAACCTCCATTGTTGTTAATTACCTGGAAGATTCTCTTTGACATTGACTTGATGAGGCTGTTTATTTCTTCCACAGAGATTGAAGCCCACTCTTCCTGAATAACATTTTTCTGCTCAGTCACTGTCCCAAACTGCCGTCCATTGCGATACACACGCCTTGCCAGGATCCCCTATAAGTTCTCAATCGGGTTTAAATCAGGACTTCTGACTGGCCACGTCAAAAGTGGTATTTCTTTCTTCCTGAACCACTCCTTTGATTTGGCAGACACGTGAATGGAAGCATTATCTGGCTGAAAAATTAGATATTCGCCAAATGCGTATCCATGCTATTTTTGATCTTCCTTTAAAGCAGAATGCTGCCCAAATCATAACGCCTCCACCACCGAAGTTTCTACTCATTCTAACTTGCTCTTCAGTACGGAGGTCGTTCCAGTAATACTGAGGGCCATCAGGCCCGTCCAGATTAAACTTCTTCTCATCACTGAACATTACTTTATTCCATTCTGAGGTCCAGGACATGTGTTCTTCAGCAAAAGTCATTCTAACTTTCTTATGTGTATCGTTCAGAGGTGTTTTTTTTGTTTAATTTTAGGTTCTTGTCTTCTGACAGAATTTGTCTTACTCGTATGGCTGTTACTGGCAACTTCAAATCAGCCTGGATTTGAGAAGAAAACATACCCTTACCTTTTGCTTTACGTAAAATGAGACGTTTAGTGCGCTCAGACAATTTTCTTGACCATCCATATTTCCCGTTTTTTCCATATTGTGAGCCCAGTTTGACAAAATTATCAATGACACATCTTGAAGCCCCAATTTCGTAGGTATTTGTCTATTGGAAAGGCCTATCTCCTTGAAGGCACTAACTCTTGATTTCTCTTCATTTGATAGAGGCTTTCCATGTGACATTGTATGTACTGCTGCCTTGTAACTGATGAAAGATACTCACAGACACGTCGTCTCCATGTAATTGCAGTGTTTTGTTTACATTTATGTCTCTGTAAGAGCCAGAAGTTGACCTGGCTTTATACCGATTTCCACCCCTAGGACAGCGTTTTCTTAGATTTACGTATTATTTACATATATAATAAATACAAAATGAGGAGACCTGTATGAAACTATGCCCAAGATAATTTTATATGTAATATATGACACACATACGGTATTTGCATAAATATTTCAGGTTGTTTTACTACTAAAAGTTATTGGCTTTATACCAATTCCTCCACTGTATTATTGGCCGATAGCGAGGAGATACTAAAGTACAACACGCACACACTATTGAGTAACAGTAAGAAATTAGGACTGGAAGTAAATATCAATAAAACTAAATATATGGTCACACGTAGAAATTCATTATATAATGGAAATGGACAGCTAATGAGAAATGAGGAAAATTTTGAGGAAGTGGCTGAATTCAAATACCTAGGAACAATAATCACAAATAGGAATGAGATGCACAAAGAAATTAAACATAGACTCAATTCTGGAAAGGCGTGCTATTATGCATTGCAGAGACTCTTGACCTCCCAACTCCTTTCAAAAAATGTTAAACTGAAAATATATAAAACTATTATTCTACCAGTTATATTATATGGATGCGAAACATGGACTCTTACTTTAAGGGAGGAAAGCAGATTACGAGTATTTGAGAATAGAGTTCTTAGGAACATTTTTGGACCAAAGAGACATGAACAGACAGGTGGACGGAGAAGACTACATAACAGTGAACTACATGATCTTTATAGGAAGTCAGATATAATAAGAACAGTTAAGTCTCGTAGATTGCGATAGGCATGACATGTTGCACGTATGGGGAATGAAAGACGTGCATGGAAGCTTCTTGTAGGAAAACCAGAGGGAAAACGCCCAGTTGGTAGACCAAGAATGAGGTGGGAGAATAACATTAACTATGATTTGAGGGAAGTAGATTATACAGGCATGATTGGAAAGCATTAGCTCAGGATATGGATGTATGGAGAGCTTATGTCCTTGCAGCCATGAACCTACGGGTTCGATAGTGCCAGTGAGTAAGCAAGTAAGCGTCCACGTCTCTTATACAGTTAATTTTTCTCTTTCTATTCTCCATAGCAGACCAAACCCAGCTGAAAGAATCGCTGTATTATTTACATTATAGAACACAGCGTCGGCATATATATATATATATATATATATATATATATATATATATATATTAATTTTCTGATATTCCACCGTTGTGGACTCGAGATATCGTGCTGCCTTGTCACGTAGCGAGCACGGGTTCGATTCCCGTCGGAACAGGCTTCTAGGTGAGGTTTTTCGGGGTTTTTCCTCACTTGTAAGACAAATGTCAGGATGCTTTAAGCCTAACGGTCCTCGAACATCATCCGGGCATCATCATCATCATCATCCTTATCATTATCATCATTTTAATCCTTCACCGGTGTGGAAAGCAACGGAAAGCTACCACACCTATAATTCCCTAGTAAAGCTGCAAAGCATAGCATGAAAATGCTATATTACAGTGAAAGATCTGCCCTAGGTCAGCACACTACAGAATAGAATAGAATTGTTCTAAAGAAAGTATGTCTTGTGTTCAAAACATTTGCTCATTTCAGGACATTGTTAGTGTGTATTCTTACCTAACTGATTGTTCCCACTGAAGTGGGTAACATATTTGAAATAAATGTATCTGTCTTTAACAGTCTATATCTGTTTAATCACATAACTCTTAGACCCACTCAAGATATTAGGCCTACACGTTTTCGGCCCTGTCATTGTAATTGAAGTTCTGCCGCCACGTTATCTCGTTTTATCGAACTCCCACGTCTTGGTATTACAATCAATTTTAAAAATACAATGTTTTTATTCCTTGGTTACCCACAACTCAGGTACATTTTATGAACACTGATACATACAACTCCGAAATGTATATTAATATTACTACATAGAAATAACGTTAAGTTGCTGATTTTTTTTTCTATTTACAGTTCGATAGAACTTACAAACATCTAATATATAAAAATTGTTTGTTTGTATGTTTGTTCGTACTTTATGCACGGCCATACCGTTGATCCGATTGTGTTGGGTTTTTTATCTTCAAATGTTCAGGAGATTCCCGGTATGAACATAGGCTATAAGGGAGTTATGATACCCAACTCCTAACAACCTTAACAATCACCCTTTGTAGTGAGAAACGTGAAAAATTATCATTTTTTGACGCTTAAATGGCTTACGCTGCCTAAAGCAAAACAAATACACAACATTAATCTACACAGAATTGAATATCTAAAAAAACTCTACAAAATTCCGCGACAGCATATGTTTATATTTTACGGATAACTCACAGTAACCATTTTGCCTTTCAATGATGCCAAAACGATCGGGATAAGTAGATTTCCGGACAAGCGTGCACTGCCGATTGTGATGGGGCTTTTTGCAAAATGTTCTGGATTTTCCCGGGAAGGTTATAGGCTAAAAGAGAGTTTTAATGCTCAAGCCCTTCACCCTTAAAAATCACACTTTGTAGTGAACAAGTAAAATAAAAGTGGCTTTTTGTACGCTTACATGGCTAACGTTGCCTAAACTATAACAAATATACCAAATTAATGTACACAGAAATGAATATCTCAAAGAACTCTACAAAAAAGCCCGCGACAGCATATGTTTATATTTGTGGATAACTCACAATAACCAATTTTGTCTTTCATTGATGTCAAATAATAGGAAAAGCGCGTACAAAAGTACATTAGTTTATATCTCTGCACGATTGTGTTCTCTTTAAACAGACACTGAAATGATACCTTTCACACGGTTTATCACAGAGCTTACACACGCAGTCACTTGACGGATCATGATAGTTTGAATTTTTGCAGAGTTTGTGGTGATATCCATGCACTGCCAGTCTTATTATTGCACTGCGTAACTTGTTTGGTCCAGTCCAGTCTCGATTGATCATTGCATCTGTTGCGTAAATTCGTCTGGTATTTATTTTGTCTTGTTTTGTCTTATTTTCATCAATGCAGTTTCCTGTTTAGTAGCTGGTAACAGGACTTTTGTGCGTAGATCTTCCACGAGCAAAGTTTCCCATGCTAATTCATCATCATCATCATCCTTATCATTATCATCATCTTCATCATCCTTCACCGGTGTAGAAAGCAACGGGAAGCTACCACACCTACAAATCCCTAGTAAAGCTGCAAGCATAGAATGAAAATGCTATGATTACAGTGAAGGACCTGCCTTCGGGCAGACTTACTATATATATATATATATATATTTGTGTGTGTATGTGTGTGTGTGTGTGTGTGTGTGTGCGTGCGTGTGTGTGTGCCCCCTCAATGAGTTATCATGTAGTCAACTAAGATGTTACTTAGAAGGGGACGGCCGGTTAAATTTTGCTCGAAGCGTTGTTATATCTTAGATTTAATGTATTTGTTTTTTATGTTTGGCGGAGGTGCGGAAGGTAATAATACTCATGTCCATCAGCATTTACATCCTCATGGATCAATTCCATATGATCAAGCTGTAAATATTGATCCATAAATGCTTTGCATTGAACCATTAACAATTAAACAGACTGGGAAAATTGTAAATATGTTGATGAATCATTATGGGTCACCTAAGACTATTATCTACAATTAACCTAAAAACAGTCTCGCATGTGTCACTAGATGGAGTTCAAATGCCTTATAGTGAGACAGTAAAATTCTAGGAGTATTTATTGACAACAACTTAAATTGGAATACACAAATAAACTATTCATGCAAAACAGTCTTCTCAATAATACATTCATTAAATCGCGTAAGAAATTGTCTGCCATTCGCTCTTAGGAAAATGTCAGTAGAAACACTTGCAATGCCCCATTTCGATTATTGTGACACTCTTTTTACAAACTTAAATATTATTTTCACTCAAAGACTTCAACGTGTTCATAATTCTTGCGCACGTTTTATTTGTGGTATTCGCAAATTTTGACCATGTTACATCGTCCCTGGAACAATTATCGTGGCTTCGTCTAAGAGATCGTAGAACTTTTCCATTCCCTATCCCTTCTCTATAAAATATTCACACATCATCGCCTAATTATTTATCACGCCGCTTCATCAGACTGTCCGACACACATAATCTTGACACTCGATCCCATCAGCACATTGTCCTTTATATCCCTCCTCATCACACTGTATATTATTCATTACCTTTTACGGTCTCACTTACGAAAACATGGAATTCCCTTCCTCCCTATGTCAGAGACTGACAAACTATAACATCCTTCAAAAACAAACTAAAGAATTATGATGATCTTGATGAAGATTTTCGGGCTGTAGGCCGTGGTCGTGAGGCTTGTAGTTCCCCGACGTTTCGCCAAAGACTGCGTCTGGCATCCTCAAGGGTTGTCTTGAGTCTCAAGAAAATCTTCATCAAGATCATCATAGCAACTCCGGCCGTGAAAGTCTACGTGAATAAACTAAAGAATTATTTAATAACAAACTAACTTATACTCCTCACTGATAGTATTCTTTTAACAATTGACAAATTAAATTATTTAATAAAAAAATATTAAGAATAACAAATATGTTCATTTGTTTTGTTTTAAATATTGTAAAATTGTAAAATTAGTTTTCTATATCTCATTATTTTATATACATTAGACAAGAACAATTTAATATTGTCTTGCCTGTATACATTTTATTATTAGTTTTAGTCTTAATTTAGCTAACATTAACTGGTTGCATTATTTTTATTTAGTATTTAATATTAGAGTTAATTGAGATTGTTATATTCTGATGTAATATATGTTTGTACTGGTGAGTGGAAGAGAAGGCCACATGACCTTCTCTCCACCAGGCTAAATAAATCTAATCTAATCTAAAAACCAACAGCCGTTAACTTTGGATTGCATTCTTATACGAAGCTTAAAATATTCAGACTCAGGATCCACGGCTTAAAGTCCCTCTCGGAGAACTTGTCCTTTGGATATTTCCATCCTAAAAATCCATCTACCCCGGCCGAGTTTGAATCCGGAAAGCCTTGGGACTAAAGGGAAGGAACATAATTACGGAACCATATACAGGGTGTTTCTAAATTAAACCGACAAAGCTTAGGACCAGATAGATAACCTTCGTTGAAGCATATTTTGTTGATGAACCTATGGTCTGCAACGCTTCGTTTCAGTGCTAGAGGGATCTTACAGAAAGGGATTGACGGAAACGGATGAACACTCATTTCAGTCCAAGAAGGGTTATCATTACTACTATCGCTTTGTTTGTGTACTTCCGGAGTTCAGTAGCATTCGATATCAATTACAGCAAGTTTGTTTAAATTCACAGGTACGATCTGTTGGTCATCTGACAGCTACATTTGGCTCTCGTTGGATATGTATTGGTGGGCCCACTGCCTGGCCGACACGCTAGCCTGGCATTACCCCGCCTAGATTTCTTTTAGTGGGGCTACATGAAGGCAACGGTTTATGAAACCGATATTGACTCTGAAGAAGATATTGTAGCACGCATTATCAGCGCAGTAGCTGAAATAAGGGAAACCCCTAGCAACTTTGGAAGGATACGATAAAATATGGCACGTCGGTGCACTGTTTTTCTGGATGTCAATCGACGTGTGTTCCAGTATTTATTATGATGGGACAATAAACTGGATCCATCCTGACAATGCATCACTGGAGTGAGTTTTTTCTTTTTTTTATTATAATTAAGTAGACTTACATTTTGTTTCTGCTTGTCTGTAAAGTATTTGGATTAACACACAGAATTATGTGACACAAGTGACTTGCTATTTGCACGTACCTACTTCCTTCCATCTCTTCCTCTAAGACTCCTCTAGCACTAAAACACAGCGTCATAGCCTATAGGTTTCTTAAAAAAATATACTTCAATGTAGGTTAACTATCTGCTTCCAAAGTTTGTCGGTCTAATTCAGAAACATCCTTCGCACAATCGAAGTTTTTACAGTACCAGACAAAATACTACTTCTTTGCTACATGTTCCAAATTTCTAGTAGATATCTAGGACCCAAATTATATAATGAATTAATTAGATCCAATCCAGAACTAAGTAAACTAAACACAGCTAGTTTTAAAAAAAGCGATTAAATTAATTATTTTTAATTAATTAATTAAGCGAATAAAATTAATAATTTGAATATTTTAAAATAATAAATATAAAGCATATATTTTTGCTAATTACTTTCTTCTGTATTATTGGTTATAATTCATTACATTATATGGTTTATATTATTTTATGTAAATCATTCTCCATTCCCAATACATTATTATTTTTTATTTGTATGTGTCATAATTTATGTAAAAATGAAACTGGCCCCTAACTTTAAACGTATAAATTCTACTTGTATTATTCATGTAACTGAACTGCACCCGAGCACGAGCACTTGCTCATTCGGGTGTCAATACTGTGTATAATATTTATTTGTAAATAAAATGTATTATTTATTCTTTAAAAAAAATATATATATATAAAATTCATTAGCACTATCGAAACCGGAGGTTCACGGCTGCACGGACTTAAGCTCTCTATATATTCCTATCCTGATCTTATGCTTTCCATAGATCTACATCCCATGTATAATTCAACACACACACATACCTACAGTATTCTCATGGTAATTTTCGGTGTCTACTAAGTAGAACTGTTGAGGATTTGAAAAAAGAATATGGAGAAAAATTATGAAAAAACAAATCTTAGAGAGTGGAAGCAGTTCTTATCCGTCTACAGAAACTGGCACGTTCTTATGAAACGTAGTCTAGGAGAGAGTATCGTGCAGGGAGTCCATATCGATTTAGTGGTCTGCGATTTCCCTGGAGGGTAGAGAGCCGGTGCCGCCGAGGTTTCGCTCACTCACTCTGAAGAGAGAAGGAAAGCGAGAGTGAGAAGAAGCTGACTGTGGTCACGTTAGGTATTTAATACCAATCACTAGAAATCCCCCCTAACGAATAACCACATATTGTTATAGGAGATATGAATGGGTTAAATGTATAGTAGTGCAAGTCATTTTCCTCAGCAGTAAAACTGATACAGTTATTGTTTGTTTTATTAATTTGTTTATTTTTTTATTTACTAGCTAATACCCAGCGTGCGCTGCTTCGCCTAAATAAATGAAAATTAATCTACTTTTATGTTTAGTTGATTAAGTAAATGGAAAAATAATTATAAATTTATATTTTTAGATACCTCGTGCTGATTACCCGGCGTTGCCCGGGAATCTACTTATCCCGATCTTCTTGACATAAATGAGCTGAAATACAAAAATTAATGTGTTTTATGTTTAGTTAAATAAGTGGGAGGAAACATTTATAACGTAATTATGTTTAGATACTCCGTGCTGTTTACCCGGCGTTGTCCGGGAATCTACTCATCCCGATCTTGTTGGCATAAATGAGCTGTGTAATGATTTAGTATTCTTATTCTTTAGTACGAAAGGGCATTATTAAACAATAGGTAGCGTGTGTCGGGGAAAATATAGGAATTTGAGCCGGTTCAGGGTCCTAGTGCTTGGAAGACAGGACTCTTGGTAAACGAAATGACTTAGGCTTGTTGGCTACTTCGATGAGACATAAGGATTACCGATACCAGCTAAATTAAGGTTCTATATTGAATTAGGCGACCCACATGTAAAGGAAATACACAACTCCTCTCAATGATAACTATTGATTCTTACAGAAGTAAACTAATGTAATGATTTTTTGCTATATGGAAGACAACCTTATACATTCAGACTTAAACTACACCATTACAAGATATCAAACATATATAAATCATATAAACATAAACCTTATATAGAAGTGAACTTGCGACAATATGTATTAAGACAAATCAGGAAAACTCAAGAGACAAAATATAACTCAATAAAAAAACACTTAAAGCTAAAATATTAAGATATTAAAGTTCTGAATTTTTAAGTTGAAGCTAAAGGTTTAATATTAATTTCTGAACTCCAATATGAGTCCAAACTTAATTTCAAAGTTCAATTTTATTCAATTTGTAATTATTGAAATTTACTGATATAAGTTAAAAAATATATTTTTTTTTTCAAATGCCCCAGGTTTGTCTTTTGACATTCCTGGTTTCTCTCCTGGCAGCATGGCGTACTCGTAACCCACTTCTGAGGTTGGGGCGCCTGTAAGGCGGGGTTACGTTGCCCCGATGACATGATAGGTGATAATGATGATAATGGTGCGCCAGGATGAATATGAATGATGGTGATTGCGATGGCCATACGATTTTGGGGACCGTTTGGACCTTAAAGTTTTCCTGACATTTGTCTTACAGGTGAGGAAAAACCCCGATAAAAACCTCAACCAGAAAAACTGTCCCGACCGGGGATCGAACCCGGGCCCGCTGCGTGACAAGGCAGCACGCTACCCCGAGACCACAGCGGTGGACTATAAGTTAAAATATTATCAAGTTCTTTTAAGATCTATTTAAAATACATATCCTGAAGTTATAGTAAAATATAACCAAGTCTTACTTACAAAGTACAACCGCCAGAATCATGTCGTGCAGTGATAGTAGACGTTCGCCCTTGGTTAGCTGCCGTCGATCTCATCCTGCTTTTCGAAGTTCCCGTTTATATATGATTTTTCTAATGTCCAAAATATTTCCCCAGATTTGAACTAATTTCGTCTGAGTTTCGCAACACCCCTCGACCCTCTATTAACATTGTTTTTTAAAACTCCCTTGTCTCATAAAATAGCTAATCCATTATCATTGGTATCTTTGCTTTTAAGATTGCCTTGTCTTCATAAAATATGCTAACCTATTTTCTTGCCTAACCCCCAAATCTACATTGGTATGTTTCAAAGTGTTGATCGTTATCTCTACATAACTTTCGTTTCAAGGGTTTGTTTTTGAAACCTCCTTGTTTCGCGAAATAAGCTAAACTATTTCCTTATAATTTTATCATTATATTTAGTTTTATTATATTAATTAATTTTTTTAATCCTGTCAGGTAATATCCATTTTAAATTTTCCGCTAATTATGGTGAAGTCCTGACCTTTTTTATCTCGTTATAACAAGTTGAAAGACGAAAATTAATGTACTTCTTATGACTAGTTAAATAAGT
Source organism: Diploptera punctata (assembly GCA_030220185.1). Lineage (NCBI taxonomy): Eukaryota > Metazoa > Arthropoda > Insecta > Blattodea > Blaberidae > Diploptera > Diploptera punctata. The sequence continues at coordinate 277,759 of JASPKZ010009790.1, forward strand.
AATATGAAAAATAATTATAAATATATATCATAATTATTTTAAGTTTCCCCGTGCTGAATACCCGGTGTTGCCCGGGAATCTACTTATCTCGATCTTCTTGGCATAAATTAGCTAAAAGACAAAATTCGTTATTGTGAGTTATCCGTAAATGAATACCCGCCATGTGCTGCTATGCTTGCACAGGAATCTACGTACTTTTCTCGATCTTCTTGGCATCAATGAAAGACAAAAATGGTTATTGTGAGTTATCCGTAAGAGATAAACATATGCTGTCGCGGACTTTTTTGTAGAGCTTTTTGAGATATTCAAATCTGTGTACATTACTTTTGTGTATTTGTTATGGTTTAGGGAGCGTAAGCCATTTAAGCGTTCAAAGAGCTAATTTATTAACGTTTTCCACTACAAAGGGCGATTTTTAAGGATGTAGGAGTTGAGTATCACAACTCTCTTATAGCCTATGTTCATCCCGGGAATCTCCTGAACATTTTATGAAAAGCCCCATCACAATCGGATCAACGGCATGGTCGCGCATACAGTACGAACAAAGAAACAAACATTAACCTTTATATAATAGATTCAGTCTGATGAAGATAGGTCACGTAGCCTTCTCTTCCATTCACCAGGACGAACAAATGTCACATAATATAGCAATCACAATTAACTCTAATATTAAGTAAATATAAATATCCTCAACTCATGTCCAACTCAGGGTCGGGTCGAGGAATGAGATGAGATGAAGCCTCTACATTTACAGAGATCTGTGAACGGCAAGGGTGCCGGCTGCACCGTCATAGGGGGCGGATGAATGAAATGGAACGAAATGGATGAGATGAGTATGGAGAAATGAAATTTGTGGCAGGGGAAAACGGGATAAATCCCGAGAAAAACCTGCCCAAGCTCAGTTTCAACCACCACTAAACCTACATGGAGTGACCGAGGCTCGATCTCGGGACCCCAGCGGTGAGAGGCGAGCGCCTAACCGCTTGCGTCACGGAGCCGCCTCTAATATTAAATAGTAAATGAAAATGTTATCAATAAGGTAATATGTATAAGATTAAGATCGATAACATAATAATGTTTATTAATCATGTTCTGCCATAGAGCAGATCCTTCACTGCAATCATAAAAGTTCATGTTATTGCTCCCAGCGATCCTACCTTTTTGATTACGTTGAGTCTGAAAGTTTTGACTGACTATATCAACAATCCTTTGCCCGGGCCCATATAAGGCAAAGATTAATCCACCTTTCCTTTGTAAATTATTTAACATATAGTACTGAATGCTAAACAGTATTATAATCGTGGAAGCTAGAAGGAAAGGGGGGATTAATTGGGCTTGAGAAAGCTTTAGAATATATATATATCAATATGAAACGTGACTAGCTACAATTAGTAAACATATGTTAAGTAAAAGTTTTAATGAAAAATCATTAGGTCATTGAAATACAAATAATATAAAAAAATTATCTTCTTGGCCGTTAAAAGATATGAATAAATTAACATAATTCGGTCATCAATAATTGAGAAAAAGAAAGATAATAATAATAATAATAATAATAATAATAATAATAACAATAATAATAATAATAATATTCATACATACACACACAATCCAGTCCAGCCGAGGGCTAGGGTTCACAGTCCTGGTTGCCCTACCCTGGCTTATGGGACTGATGAAACCAAACAGCTCCTTCGAGTTACTGTCGACCTAACCACGACGATTTCAAAGTTGAAGATGACTCTGATACTCACTTACTTGCACAGCTTATTTGAGGCTTTCGATAACGAGGGGAAGATGCGCAGTCACACGCAGCGCATAAAGAAGGAAGGGGGGTACGTAAGAGAGAGGACAACGAAGACAGGAATTTGGCTGTCCTATAACATCACTGTAGAGGGAAGACACGATGACGTTGTTGTTACATGCCGAAAAAGTGATTTCGGTACATTATGTTTTGCACCTTTACTAGGGAATTATATGTGGTAGCTTCCCGTTATTTTCCACATAATAATGTTAATGATAATTAAAATTGAGATTAAAACTAATAATAAAATGTACTCGACCAATATTAATTATTTGGTAGACTGTCTCTATCTATTGCACATAAAAAACAAAGATAAAATAAAAAAGTAAAAGTAAAAGTAAAGTGATCCCACTATAGGCCTTGGGAGTCCCTTGGGGTAGTGGGAGGTTAAGGCTCCCACTTTTTCTAGACAATCGGCACCTGATGTCAGCCGGGTTGTCAGCCCTGCGAGACGGCCGCCCAAAAGATAATGAGATATAATAAACTAATTTGTCGGTTTTACAATATTTGAAACAAACAACTTAAAATACTTGTTAATCTTAATAGAATGTTCATAACATAAATTAAAAATAGTATTAATATTGTTAAAAGAATATTATCAGTGAGGTGTATAAATGCTTTGTTATTAAAAAACTCTTTAGTTTGTTTTTAAATGATATTATAGTATGGACATGTATTAACTGGTGTTTTTCGTTTAATGTATCATATTTATATTATTATTATTATTATTATTATTATTATTATTATTATTATTATTATTATTATCATGCTTATCGTATAAAACGTTTGTACATGAAATTTACATTGCAACTTACAATATACACTGCTCAAAAAAATTAGGGGATATTGTAGAATAACCTATTAAGACTATGTTTTTAGGAACAGTATTAGATGCAATCACTTTCTATTACTCCAAAAGAATGTCAACAAGAGTTTGAAGTCATTACGTAACCTCTGTACCACACCAGATGTCAAAGAGATCCTGATTAGGAATATGGCAAACAAACAAAGCAACATTAACATGAGTGAAAATGTTTCTTTAGTATGGTGTATGGTCTCCTCGAACGGCCAGCACTGCCTCACACCTGTATGGCATTGATGCAATGAGGTTAGCAATGAGTTCTTGGGGGATACGTGGCCACTCTTCCATAAGAGCAATGTGCAGCTCTGGAACAGTTGTGGGAGGTGCTGGTCTGCCTGCAATGCGCCCCACACATGCTCTATCGGATTTAAGTCAGGGGAGGAAGCTGGCCATTGCATACGCTCGATACCCTCCACTTCCAGCATGTCGTCCACCAAGCGTCTGTGGCGTCGTGCATTATCGTCCATAAAAAGAAAAGAATCACCTATGGCATCAGCATAAGGCACGACAAAAGGTCGGAGAATCTCATCTCTATACTTTACCGCAGTCAAAGTACCACCTTGGATAACGTAGAGGTCCGTACGTCCACCACTACTGACTCCTGCCTACACCATCAATCCACCGCCACCATATGGGGATCTTTCACGTACAAAAGCTGGATTGTTTCGTGTCCCTTTTTCTCTCCAGATGAATACACGCCGACTATCACATTCCATGTTGAATCGCGACTCATCAGAAAAAAGAACTGATCTCCATTCAGCATGCCTCCACCCACGATGTTCCTCCGCCCAGTTTCTGCAATCTCTACGGTGTTGTGGAGTTAACCTGGTACACACCATGGGCCTACGGGCATAGAGACCACTTCCATGCAGTCGATTAGGGACAGTTTGAGTTGACACCCTGCGTCCTGTTGCTGTTTGAAGTGTATTTCGCAGTTGAGTTGCATTCTGCTGTCTATTCCGACGGGCTGTTAACAAGAGGTAACGGTCATCCCTTGCTGTTGTTGCCCTTGGTCGACCTTGTCCGGCTCTTCTGTGAACAGTATGTTCTTTGAAAATGATTCCAAAGACTGGAAATCACGCTTTGAGACACCCAAATGGCTTGTGCCACCTCTTGTTGTGTCTGTCCAGCTTCCATCCTTCCTATTGCCCTCCAAGCCATTGGTTCAGGTAAATCACGTTGTCGAGGCATCACTGTCCCTAAGGCAAGTTATTCACTAACTGAAAACTGGACTGGATTTAAAAACAGCAACAAAACATTCACCCCCACACCACCCTTTCACATCAACAGTACAGACACTGCCCTCTGGTGTGGTACCGAGGTTACGTAACAACTTCAAACTCTTATTTACATTATCTTGGAGTAATAGAAAGTGATTGCATCTAATACTATTCCAAAAAACAGTCTTAATAGGTTATTCTACAATATCCCCTAATTTTTTGAGCAGTGTATATTTATTTCTTTATAATTATAGTGTATATTATAATCTATACTGTAAACGTGTATTTGTAATTTGTGTTGGTTGAGTGGAAGAGAAGGCCTTACGGTCTTAACTGTCAGAATAATTTAAACTATTATTATTAATTTTATTATTATTGTTATTATTACTTTTTTTACAAATGCCCCAGGTTGTCTTTCGACATTCCTAGTTTCTCTTCTGGCATTGCGTACTTGTAACCCACTTCTGAGATTGGGGCGCCTGGAAGGCAGGGTTACGTAGCCCCGATGATATGATGGGTGATGATGATGATAGTGGTGCGCCAGGAGAGTTCCTAATCCTAAGCTTAATCTAAGATGAATATGAATGATGATGATTGCGATGACCATATGATTTCGGGCACCGTTTGGGCCTTAAAGTTTTTTTGACTTTGTTTTACAGGTGAGAAAAAAACCCGATAAAAACCTCACCCAGAAAAACTGTCCCCGACCGGGGATCGAACCCGGGCCCGCTGCGTGACAAGGCAGCACGCTACCTCGAGACCACAGCGGTGGATATTATTATTATGATTATGATGATGATTATGATGATAATGATTATTATTATTATTATTGTGATTATTATTATGATTATTATTATCATCATCATTATCGTCCTACCATTATTAAGATTATTATCATCATCATTATGACTGTTATCATCTCTATCTATCTTCGGGTTTTTACAGCTGCTGCCGTCTTCCCGTGCCAAACCTCCAAAGCCTACGGTCTTGGGCATCTTCGATGCTTAGCCCTCTAGCTTGCATTACTGTCTTCATGTTTTCCTTCCATGTTAACCTTGGTCTTCCTCTTTTCTTCTTTCTGTTAGGATGCCATTCATATAGTTGCTTCGGCCATCGCTCATCTTCCATTCTTAAAACATGTCCTAACCACTTTAATTCCTTTCCTCAATTAGTTTCAATTATGCTTTCTTCTGCTTCCATTTTGTTTCTAATTTCCTTATTTGTGACACGTTCTAATTTAGACTTTCTGGCACTTCTTCGTAAATAATCCATTTCTAGAGCTATTAGTCTATTCTTGTAGTACTTATTGATTGTCCATACCTCGCTTCCGTACATTGCAACAGATTCCACCAATGTTTTTACCAATATATTTTTTTGTGTCTTTCCAAATATGCTTATCCCACCATATGGAATTTAATGATGATATTATTTTGCTACTCAATTCAATTCTATGTTTTATGTTCTCTTTGCCTATACCTTCGATGTTATCCATAATCATTCCCAAATATTTAGTTTGTTTCACTTGCTTTATTTGGATTCCATCTTCCAATACTAAGTTTTCTCTTTCATTGCTATTTATTGCCAGATATTCTGTTTTTTGTAAATTTACTGTGAGACCCCATGATTCATATGTGCTTTTCAACCTTTTTATCATGAATTCCATATCAAAATTGTCTTGCGCTAAAACCAGTTGATCATCGGCAAATTGTAATGTCAGCAAAAATCTATTGCCTATTGGGATCCCCATACCTTTGCAGCTTTGTTTCCATTTCGTTATATAAATTCTACATAAATATTAAATAAAATTGGTGATAGACTGCACCCTTGTTTCAATCCCTTTGAGGGTGTTTATAGGATTAGACATTATATTTCCCATTTTAACATAAGCGGAGCTATCTTTATAGGTTTGTTTAATAATTTCTATTAGGTTTCTGTCAATATTGTATTTCTCCAATACTTCCCATAATTTGTTCCTCGGAATTGAGTCATAAGCTTTCTCTAAATCTATCATTGTCAAATGGGTTTCTTCTCCAACTGCAGTCCGTTTTTCAATTAACTGTTGTATTGCAAATATATTGTCAACACATGACCTTCCTGGTCTGAATCCATTTTGATCTTCTCCTAATTTGTCTTTAACATCTTTTTGTAACTTTGTTTTTAATAACTTCGTAAATATTCTATATAATGTGTTATTTATACTTAGTCCTCTGTAGTTTTTTGCGTCTCTTCTATCGCCCTTCTTGTATATTGGTACTATGTAGCTTATTTTCCATTCATCAGGAATCTTCTGTATTGCAATGCACTTATTATACAAGTCCCTCAATCTACCTATTAAATTTTTTGGGCCATATTTAATTAACTCATTTGGTATGTTTCCCGGCCCTGGTGCCTTTTTATTCTTTAGGGTTTGAATTTCTAATTCTATATCTATTGTATCAAATTCCAGGGCGTTCATTTCTATGGATGGATTTTCTGTTGTTTCCATAAACTCATTTCTAGTTTTCTGACAGTAATGCTTTGTAATTTTTTCTGCGTCTGATTTTGCTAACAAATTTATCTTGCTGGGTCCTTGGTTGGTTTTCAGTGTTTTTAGAAATCTCCATACTTCTGATGATTGTGATCCTCCTATATAACTTTCTATTTCTTGGCATTTGCTTTTCCATAATTTGTTTTTTCTTCTATCACTTTCCTTTTAACTTTGGCGTTTGGTTCTCTTGTATTCTATGCAATTTTCTGTTGTTTTATTTGCCAACCATTCTAAGTAGCATTTTTTCTTCTTTTTGGTTAATTCTTCAATATCATCATTCCACCAATCTTGGGTATTTTGTTTTTTATTTATTGTGCCTAATGCTTCTTTTGCTGCCGAATGTATTATTTCCTTTAATTGATTATATTCTTCTTCTATGTCCTCCTTGTAATCCAAATTCTCAATTTTAATCCTCAGTCTTTCTTTATATAATTTTTTGATACTATCCTGATTAGATAAATACAGTTTAAATTTTTCTTCCTGCTTCGGTTGCATTGTTGATTCCCTTGCTTCATCAGCCACTTTGTTTCCCTGTAGGGAAGTTGGGGATGATCTGTGCTTCTGTGTGCGTGCGTGAGTAGATCTGTCAGCAGAACACAATTTGCTCCTCTTTGAACCCTTGAGTCCGTAATAAATAAGGAAGTACTTTGCTTTACAATTATGTAGTCTCACTATTGATTTCTGATTGAGGATAGGGTCGTTACAAAGTAAATTTTATGAATTTATCCTTATGGTCGAAAAATGTGTTTACTATCTTTAATTTATGTTGTTTGCACATCTCTATGATTCTATTTACATTAGCGTTGACTTATTGTTTCACCATATTTTTCCTACTGCTTCATCATTGGTTCTTCGACCCACTTTCCCATTTAAATCTCCCATTAGTATTAATTCGTCATTACTTCGTATTTTCTCTATTTGTTCCACTACTACTGAATAGTAATTTTCTTTCTGACTCTGTGCAGCATCATCTGTTGGTGGTTAGACTGCTAGAAAAACCATTGTTCTTCCATAAGCTTCATTTTAATCTTTAGGCATCTTTCATGAATATGTTCATATTCTGCTATGTTTTTAATGTATTTCTTTTTGACAAACATTGATTACTCCTGCTTTAGCCTATTTTACGATTTATTTACACCTGACCAAAAACGGTATGGAGTTTCCTAAATATGAATTTCCCGATCCTTTCTTTTTTGTTTCCGTCACTGCTGCAATAACTATATTGTTCTGGAATAATTCTCCTGCTACTTCATTAATTTTGTTTCTAATTCCTCGTACCTTCCACGTGCCTATATTCAATGTCCGTTTTCGTTGCTTTTGTCTTTCATACATTTTTCTGTCCGGCTTTGATTGATTTGGTCTTTTAGCATTTTGTTTTTTTTTCTAATGTGTGGGGAGCTGGCCCACAGCATAAACCCCCAACCTGGAGGACCAGGAAAATTTCTGTCTGGGTTTTCCTCCCATAGCCTTTGAAGATCCCTCTTCACCGCAAGGCAGCGTTTCTCTATTTCCCTTAGAGATAGGGTTGCCTCTTCCGCCAGATCCGCCGTGATGAAGGACTCCTTCTGCGCCGACTCTGCCGTTGAGGTCTTCACCGTAACCCTGGCTAGGGGCCCTTACAGAGTACTATCAGTCGGAGCCAACTGAACCCTGGTTTTTTAACGAGGATGTTACTCCTCCCCCTCCTCCTTTCTCATCCGGGCTTGGGACCGGCCATGGCGGAGTTCGACTGTTATCATTATCATGATTATCATCACCATCATGATATCATCATCATGATTATCATCATCATCATGATTGATTATCATTATTATTATTATTATTATCATCATCATCATTATTATTATTATTATCTTTATTATTACTATTATCATCATTATTATTATCATCATCACCATCATAATTATCATCATCATCATCATCATCATTATTATTATTATTGTTATTATTATCATTATCATTATTATTATTATTATTATCATTATTATTATTATCATTATCATTATCATTATCATTATCATTATCATTATTATTATTATTATTATTATTATTATTATTATTATTATTATTATTATTATTATTATTTTATTATTTGTAGTTAGCTAATCTCTGACATAGGGCGGAAGGGTATTCCATGTTGTGGCATGTGAAACTGTAAAAGATAGTGAATAATACACAGTGTGATGAGGAGGAATATAAAGAACAATGTGCTGATGGGATCGGGTGTCTAAATTATGTGTCGGAGAATCTAATGAAGCGGGTGTGATAAATAATAGGCTATAAAATATTTAAAATATAAAATCAGTACCAGATAATCAGTCGTCCTCAAACTATAACAAAGATCTGCTTGAAAACTTTGTCAAGTAGTTAAAAAGATGAAGGCCTTTCAAAACAATGTTTCATCTTCTCTATTTCAACTGGTAATAATGTTGTTGTATAGGCCTAAGTTGTACAACGGGTTCAGGTCTGCGGGCGTGTTCTATCAGGTACTAATTTTATATTTTTAATATTTTATTTTATAACCTCAACTGTGTTCTAAAATTCATTTTAGAAGTATTAAAATTAGGCTATCATGTGTGTAGTATTTTATAGAGAAGGGATAGGGAATGGACAGTCATACGATCTCTTAGACGAAGCCACGGTAATTGTTGTAGGGACGGTGTAACATGATTATCGTATTTGCGAATACCACAAATAAAACTTAACGGGTAGGGGTGAATGTGCTTTATTCCTTAGGTCCAATATCAATTGATAACTAGTTCATGTGAACACCAGCGACAGAGTGTACAGTTTGATAATGAGGACCTCATCACTACATTCAATCTCAAAACTCATCATCATCATCAACAACAAGGATTAAGCCCAATGGCCTGTTCCGATCTCATTATAGGTCGAATTGGTCCTTCCATCTCTTCAATGGTCTTCCCAACATTCTTCTCCCTTTTGGTTTATAATTATACATTTTTCTTGGTATGCGCTGTTCATTCATTCGTAATATGTGGTGAAGATAAGCATTTTGATAATATTTTATTATTTCACAGAGATTAAATATATTAAGTTGTGTTCTTATATCTTCGTTTTTCTTTTTATCGGTACTTTGGTATCCTGCTATTGCTCATCATCTATAAATACTGATATGAAATTGCAATATATATATGAATAATTGATTTTTTACGAATTATAGACTCATGTAGAATATATTGCGTCATATATTTCTTCAGAAAACCTCTAAAATGTGAATTTTCAAATAGGGTATTTTTGTTATGTCAGATGTACTTGTGACGAGTCTGTACTAACAGCCTACCCTGCTACATGATCTTTTCTCCATCCGCCTATTTGATCCAAAAATGTTCCTTCTTATATCTTGTAAGCCCATGTTTCTCTTAACAGAGATTTAGGCGCTCTCCCCCTACAGGGAAGAATTTGAACCATACTAATTTAGTTACACTTGTTTCGTATAGATGTCATTTGAGTGGTCCGTGGTCAGCGTTCCATCTCATACTGACATCTAAGGAAACCAAGGAAGTACTAGGACGGGAAAATTCGGTAAATGTTGCTTAGAGGCCTTTTCATTCAGGCTTAAGGATCATTTAAGAGCCTGAAAAATCTTCAGACTCGGGACCCACGGCTTAAAATCCCTCCCGGAGGACTTGCTCCTGGATTTTTCCATCCTAAAAAATCTGTCGACCCCAGCCGGGTTTGAACCGCGACCCTCGGGACCAGAGGCAAGGAGCATAACCACTAGTCCACCGCGGCCGATAAAAATGTTCCTAAGAACTCAAAAACTTGTAATATTTTCTCCTCCCTAAAGTAAGACTCCATGACTTTCGCATCCACATAATGGAAGAATAACAGTTTTATTTATTTATTTACTGTTTTTTCGTTTCACCCTCTTTGGACTACGTTGGATCATTCATTTCTCTGTGTTTTGTTCCTTTCTTAGTGCCCAGGATTTTTTTTCGTTCTTTCTGATCTTCTTTTCCTCTCTTCTTCCGAGGTAATAGGTTTGGATTTTTGTTTAGATTTGTCTTGGAACCTTACGTCTTCATCTTGAATAATTAATTTAGTTGTTCGATCGATTAGTGAATTTTCTGTAATATTTCATTGTAGTATGTCATTTTCAGTTTCTTTTCAGTTTTATATAATTTCAGTTCAATATTTTTTATTTCCAGAAGTGAACCTAAGTCAATTTTTTTCTGCATATCATTCCTCTGCTACTAACATAGTTTATAAATCATTATTTATTTAAAATTATATAACTTGAATAACATTGAAGGTATAGGCAAAGAGAACATAAAACATAGAATTGAATTGAGTAGCAAAATAATATCATCGTTAAATTCCATATGGTGGGATAAGCATATTTGGAAAGACACAAAAGAATATATTGGTAAAACATTGGTGGAATCTGTTGCAATGTTTGGAAGTGAGGTATGGACAATCAATAAGTACTACAAGAATAGACTAATAGCTATAGAAATGGATTATTTACGGAGAAGTGCCAGAAAGTCTAAATTAGAACATGTCACAAATAAGGAAATTAGAAACATAATGGAAGCAGAAGAAAGCATAATTGAAAGAATTGAGGAGAAGGAATTAAAGTGGTTAGGACATGTTTTAAGAATGGAAGATGAGCGATGGCCGAAGCAACTACATGAATGGCATCCAAACAGAAAGAAGAAAAGAGGGAGACCAAAGTTAACATGGAAGGAAAACATGAATACAGTAATGCAAGCTAGAGGGCTAAGCATCGAAGATGCCCAAGATCGTAGGTTTTGGAGGTTTGGCACGGGAAGACGGCAGCAGCTGCAAAAACCCGAAGGTAGATAGATCTTTACATTAATTATTAATGTAAAGAGTCTAAGAACACTGTAGTCCGCATTGCATTTTCCTAAATATGATTCTAGAATGGGGGACGTAAACGGGAGAGGTTAAACTAAGAGTAAGATATGAAGAACATTAGGTAACGTAGAGAGAGCAAATTACCGTAATTAATAAGGAGTTATGACTGTGTTTTAAGTGTAGGCTGTCACAAGATGTTTATATACGACCAAGTAAACAAACAGCAATTAAATTACTGCCGCTCCTGCAGACGCAGGACTCAAATATAGCTGTTTTACTTTTATGTCCAATTACCAACACTCCCGCTGAAATGTGTTTTTATCTTCTATGCATTCTAAAACTATGTTACAAACCAGCTATAAAAACAAGAGTGAAAATGAATTCATTATTATCACGGCCCAATGAATACTTCCACTTTTCTCTCCCTGCATTACATATTCTGGTACTCCACTTTTCTTCAGAATTTCAAACTTTTTTCTATTAACTTTATCAACATTAACTAACTCACTGGCACTATGTAACCCATAGGTTCATGGCCGCGTGGACATAAGCTTTCCATACATCCCGATCCTGAGCCTTGTTTTCCAATCATCCCCTGGATAAACAACTTCCTTCAAATTGTGGTTAATATTATTCTCCCACCTCATTCTTGGTCTACCAACTGAGCGTTTTCCCTCTGGTTTTCCTATAAGAAGCTTCCTTGCTCCTCTTCCATTCCGCAGTCGTACCACATGTCCTGCCACATGTCTTGAGTCTACGAGACTCAACTATCCTTATTATAGGCTATATGGTTTCCTATAAAGATCATGTAGCTCTCTATTATATAGTCTTCTCCATTCGCCTATCTTTTCATCTGTCATTGGTCCAAAAGTTTTTCCTAAGAATTTTATTCTCAAATACTTATATCCTTCTCTACTCCCTTAAAGTAAGAGTCTATTTTTCGCATCCACATAATATAACTAGGAGAATAACAGTTTTATATATTTTCAGTTTTTCAGTTTAATGTTTTGTTTTTAGAGAGAATTGGGAAGTCAAGAGTCCATGTAATACATAATAGCATGCATTACTAGAAATGAGCTTAAGTTTAATTTCTTAGTACAACTCATTCTTATTTTTAATTATTGTTCCTAGGTATGTGAATTCAGCCACTTCTTCAAAATTTCCCCCGTTTGTTATTAGCTGCCCATTTCCATTATATAATGTATTTCTATGTGTGAATAAATATTTAGTTTTAAAATTTATCAAAAGCTTATAATAATCCACAAATGCTACTTGCGTATTGATGTTCATATCATCATCGGCATCAAGATTTAGGCCTTCTGGCCTGTTTTCGTCTCAAAGTAGTTGTTCATGCCATCTCTTCAATGGTCGGCCTATATTTATTTTTCCTTTTGGATTATAATGGTACGACACATAGATTTCCTCGTGTCTGGTATTTGTGAATCTGAACTCCTCAGCTTGGTCTATATTTTTTTAACTATAGATGTAATTGGTTCTACATTTAATTCTTCTCTAATACATTTCTTTTGCGATTTAGTAATTCAAACCTGGAATAATTCAGAGAAATCTCTTTTCTGATTACTCCATTTGTCTTAACTAATCAAATATTAAGGCCCAGTATTCGATTGCATATTATATTAGCAGATGCTATGCAAATACTTTATAAAGTTTTAATAATGTTTATTTTTATACATTGTGCTTTAATGTCATGTATTTCACATCCTCACGACTCTGAGCTATCAACACTTGATCATCTGCAAATAATAAGGAATGTATCGTGCCACCTTGAACTGATACTCCCATGCCTCCACAATATCGATTCCACTGCTCCAATATATGCTGGATGTATATTTTGAACAGAGTAGGGGACATACTACAGAATTTTGAAGTCTGTTGTGGAAAGCATAATGACTTATGGTGCTGAGGGATGGACTTTGGTAGAGGGACAAAAAACTAAGATCTTGGCAGTGGAGATGGATGGAATAAGACGCAGTGCCAGGGTGTCCAGGTTGGAAAGAAGAAGAAATGAAGAAGTGAGGCGGATGATGGATATGGAGGAGACAGTGGTGGAAAGGATCGAAAGACGAGCTCTTCAGTGGTATGGCCATGTCAGGAGAATGGAGGATGATAGGTGGCCCAAAACTCATTTGGAATGGTCACCTTCTGGTAGAAGGAAACGGGGCAGGCCAAGAACAACTTGGAGAGGAGAGATCCATAGATTGATGAACGACCGAGGTCTGGAGGAGGATGAATGGCGTGATCGGTAAGAATGGCGAATGGGAATACAGGGTAACCGCTGAAAAGTGGAGAGGCCCTCAAAAGTAACTAAAGTAAGTAAGCTTTAATGTTTTAATAGGTTTATAGTTCCACAAAACAGTCTAAATCTGTTTAGTTTTATTTAGGCGTCTTCAAATTATCTGTACTCCACATTATATCATATATATACACATGAATTCATTTATTTCTTCAAATATTTCTCTAATACAATTTTGATTCTTCTGAGTTGTGATCCTTGGAATGACACTACGTTAGTTTTTTGTAGAAATAATCATGTTGTATTTATGAGCAATCTGACTTACAGTAGCTTATGGACTGCTTCTTGGACTTCCCTGTTCTCCTATAATAATATAATTATCGGCAAAGAGTAATGTTGTAAAATTTATATTATTAATAGTTTAAATATTATTTTAAATTAACTATTTTAATAATACCTTCAATGTAATAATCTTTTTCTTCAGTTTGGTATATAATCTACATGGTATATTCATTCATAGTGTTCTGCTCAAGAGCAGGTCTTTCACTGCAAACTCAGCAATCTCCACTCTTTCCTTAACTCAGCTTTCCTTTTTTGTATCTGCATACAAACCATTTATTTTAGTATTATCTATCAGCCATGTTTGCAGCTTTACTAGGGATATATAGGTGTGGTAGCTTCCCGTTTCTTTCCACACCCCACTCTCTCTTTTGCATCTTAAAATCTTAAAAGATCTTAAGAAGGGGCCCCAACTTGGAGGTGAGGAGAGTGGATTTGGCTAAGTTAGACCCTCCGGACTTCACCAAAATTCACTCCAGAGGTTAAATATCAGTTCCATCAGGGTTTTTGACCAGATCAAAGATCCGGAAATCCCAATTAGCCTCAGTTCCCTCATGGTATATATATATATATATATATATATATAATCGGACGATGTCAAAGACATTAATCGACCGATGATCTATCTAGCTATATATATACAGTAAAACTTGTTTACTTCGGAACGTGAATAATGCGGAAATCTGTTCAATGTGAACAAATTTATTGGTCCCGGCGAAATAATAGTAATTTTACATGTATTTATTTGGCATAAAAGGCGGAATTTGTCCAACGCAGAAACGGAAGGATATTTCCACACAATTCATGAAAAAAAGTTTATAAAGCGGAAAGGTAGAGAAATAAATTAGTTTCCATTTCATTGAATTTTCATTATGCCAAAAAACAATAAGGAATGTTTCCTGCCGCCGGGTAAAATTTTATTTCGACCTCACTGCACACCCGTTATGCGAAATACAGATACCTGTCTTACAAATAACCATTGCACTGTAAGATTTTAAATTATTTTAAGTTCTGAGACCGATCTTTCACAGGTAGAGTTCTGAATTTACTCGTACGAAATAAAGATGGCTAAAACGTATGTATCAATGTCATTAAACGAAAATTGCAAATGATTGAAGATAAATCTCCAAATTTCCGAACCGATGCTCCAAAATCCAAAATCAAGCTCTAACTGTTGCTAAATCCCTAATCCCTAAGGAATAACGATTTCAAGGCAACTTCAGGTTGGCTGGAGAGTTTTAAAAGACGACACAATGTAGTGAGGAATGGCATTTGTGGAGAATCAAAGGATGTAGACGAAAGTGTAGTTAGTGAGCGGAAACCAAAAGTGCATACTTTAATTTCAGGACATATTTAACGCTGACGAAACGGGACTGTTTTTTTTTCTTTTCGCGCGTTACCGCCGACGTCGTTCATACATACTATACTTCACTTTTCAAAGGTAGCGGAACTAATCCAAGGTACTCTATAACCTAAGATTTTTAATAAGTTTTAGTTTTTTATAATGCGGAATTTTGTCTAATGTGGAAACAAAAATTGGTCCCATCCGATTCCGCTTTGAGCAAGTTATACTGTATATATATATATATATATATATATATATATATATATATATACCGTACAGGCCACATGGCCTAAAACGAATTTGTTCATGATGATGATTATATAATATATATACATACATACATACATACATACATACATACATACATACATACATACATAACATACATACATACATACATACATACATACATACATACCATACATACATACATACATACATACATACATACATACATACATAACATACATACATACATACATACATACATACAATCATACATACATACATACATACATACATACATACATACATACATACATACATACATACATACATACATACATACATACATACATACATACATACATACATACATACATACATACATACATACATACATACATACATACATACATACATACATACATACATACATACATACATACATACATATGGTTGTTGGTATAACTGAGTGATATTGATAGACTTCTAAACCGCTCAACCGATCTTCGTCAAAATTTTACGAACAAGTTTTCAGGTAGGGCGAGTGTTCAGCCGCTACATATTAGGCCTATGTTCTAACAACATTAGGTGTAGGAGTTCGCCTCAAACGAAAATTTATAAATTCCTGTAGCGGTCGCAATTTTCGATGTTTCACAATGAAACTCTGTACCCTATTAAAAGAACCGAGATAGATACTCTCAAAAAAATCAGCGAAATTTGACCATTAGAAAAGGCGTTTACCTGATATTCGAAATCAAAAATTATAGCAACCATTATCTTTGGTTCATCGCAGTATATACCATGTAATTTAATTAGCCCTTAATATATAATTTATTTAGGCATAGCAGTGCACGCCGGATATTAACTAGTGTACTATATAAGGTCCTATTATTTAGTTTATACATTATTTTGTTTTTTTTATTGTTTTGTTTATATATTTATATGTCATTCTCCTTTGCATTAATTCCTTGTGTGTCAGAGTCCGTTTTATATTTTCCTTCTTCTTCTTCTTCTTCTCCGACTTTCGCCCACTTATCGGTTTGCCGTCTTCAGTTTCCATTTATTTCTATCATTCCAATCTCCTTCTTCCAAATTTCTATCATCCATTATAGTTCTGGCATAACTCTTCCATTTCCATCTTGGTCTGTCACGTTTATTTCTTCCAGGGGGTGACCATTGGCATATATTTTTTGCCATCTTTCATCTTCCATTCTCTTTACATGGCCATAACATTTAAGACATTGATTTTCAATTCTCTTAACAACAGATGTGATGACATTCATTTCTCTCCAAATTAATTCACTTTTTATTTTATATTGTCATGTTTATTATTTTTTTAAGGCTTCTTCTAAAATAATCAAATTCAACTGATCTAATTTTATTCTTTTGTAATTCCGTCAAA
This sequence comes from Diploptera punctata, assembly GCA_030220185.1. NCBI lineage: Eukaryota > Metazoa > Arthropoda > Insecta > Blattodea > Blaberidae > Diploptera > Diploptera punctata. Next base: position 294,576 of record JASPKZ010009790.1, read on the forward strand.
GACCAAGTTTCACTTCCATATGACAAAATATTCTGTATTATGCTCTTATGAATTTTCATTTCAGTTTCCTTTGTAACATTTTTGTTCCAAATTATTCCATGTTATGTCTTAGTTGCATTTTCTGCCTTTGCAATTTTAGTTTGTACATCTCTTTCACATGTACGTAAACATGTAATTATTGATTTTAGGAAGTAATATTTTGAGGCTCTTTTTATCAAGTCTTTTTTTTTTAGTCTAGAAATATCGAAATATCTTACCTCAATTTAATGTTGATTTCTTCTCGAACATGTTTCGATATATTCTTCTATATCATCCTAGTAAAGCTGACGATGAAATAGAAGGATATTTTGAAACATGTTCGAGAACAAATCAATTTAATGTTGTTTCTAGATGTGAATATTGATCCAAGATATTTTAAAATTTCACACTTTTTTATTTTCCAAGTTTCGAGTATGAGATCATCCACATCCTTTCCCAAACAGTTATATTCTGTTTCCTGTAAATTTATATTCACTCCCCATTTTGTATATTCTTCCATTAATGTATTTATCATGTATCTCATATCATCATCCCTGCAAAAATTATTTGTTCATCTGCAAACAATAATAAATGTAGTATTTTTCCTCCTATAGGAATACCCATTTCAGAACATTTTATACCATAAATTAAGAGCCTGGTCTAATAAATGTTAAAAATAATTGGCGATAAACTGCATCCCAGTCTTAAGGCCTTTATTTACTGTGAATTCCTATGTTAATTTATTCTCTATTTTTACTTTAGCTTTTGTATGACTATAAATCCTACTAACAATATTAATCCATTTATCAAATATATTCATATTTATCATTGCCGTCCATAACAATTGTCGAGGTACACTATGATATGCCATCTCTAAATCAATAAAGGTGAAGTGTAGTTCTTTATTTTTTGCTAGGATTTTCTCTTTTAATTGTATAATACAGAAAACATTATCAATACATGATCTTCCACTCCGGAATTTTCTTAAGTTATCTTTTATCTCCTTGAGTTTTAAAATGTACTTCCTAATGTATTTAATTGCCTTTTTCAGTATTAAATTATTATATATTATTTTGTTTATTTTCCTTCACATTATTTTTTTTAAATTTATATGTGGCCAGAATGTATTTTATATCTTTAAATTAGCTCCTTAACTTATATAGCCTATTTTGTTTTCCCTCTCCCTTTAACTAAAACTTTGCAATGTATTCTATGCATTATTTATGTAACTGAATTGCACCCGAGCACTAGCAATTGCCGATTCGGGTGTCAATACTGTGTACAACATTTATTTGTGAATAAAATTTATTTTTATTCTTAAATGTATTTATTTATTTACAGGTTCACAATCTTCCACAACATCTTCATATGCCCAAATAATATTCGGACATTCTCCTGCACAACTCTCTGTAATTCCAATATCATCGTCCAATCATTATTTCCTCATGCTGTTCAAAACACCATCAATCCATGTATTTTTTAGCTGTCCTCTTCTTCATCTTCTTCTTCTTCTTCTTCTTCTTCTTCTACCAAGTGGCACTCATTCTAGTATTCTTCTAGGGAATTTGTCTTCTGTCATTCTTTTTTACATGACCATACCATTTTAATTGTTTATTTTTTATGAAATCCACAATTGAAGTTTGAACATTTATCATCATCATCATCATCATCATCATCTGCATTCATGGATTAGGTCTGTTGACCCGTTCCGACTTCAGCCCATCTCTTTCTAGGTCTGCACACATCTCGGGTGCCTTTAGGTTTGTATTTTGTTATTTGTTTTGGATATCTATCTTCATTCATTCTGTCTATGTGTTGCTTCCATTTTTGTCTATATGTATCTATTTTATCAGTTATTGCAAATATTTCAAGTTCCTGTCTTATTTCTGCGTTCTTGATTCTGTCTTCCTTAGTGCACCCTTTAACATATCTCAAAAATATTTCATTTCTGCCGCCGTTATCCTACTTACATTTATCTTTTGTTTAATTACATCATCATCATCATCAACCAGGGATTAAGCCTGTTGGCTCGTTCCGGTTTCATGAAAGCTAGAATTGTTAAAATTGTTCAGACCATCTTCGTGTGGGCATTCAACATTTCTCCTTCCGTGCGGTTTATAATTTAGCAATAATTTTGGAAATCTTCCTTCTGGCATTCTATCAATATGTTCTTTCCAGTCGTTCCTATATTTAATTATTCGGTCTGTAAGTTTGAAAATATTTAGTTCCTTTTTTATATCTTCATTTCTTTTCTTATCCAGCAGAGTATATCCTGCTATATTTCTTAAAAATTGCATCTCAGCTACTTCCAATCTTTGTTCTTGTCTTTTAGTTATCGTCCAACATTCTGATCCATACAGAAACAGCCATTACTTTATAAAAATTAATTTTTGTTTCTTTTCTTGTGTTTAGATTAAATTTATTTATTTTGTCATTAATATATTCAATTTTAACATATGATAAATTGAAACCTAGATATTTTGTTTAATTACAATGTTTATTATTTATCTCCTCTAGAAATTCCAGCTGAACGCCTCCAAAAATCTATTTTTGGAAAATTTAATATACTTCTTCTAGATTTTAATTCCTATGTTTCTGCACCGAATGTAATTGTTATTCTTATTATTGTATTAAAATATTTGTTTTTGTTTTTGAAGTTACATTGTGATCCCATAAAACACCATTTAATTTTGATATTGCAGATTTGCCCTTACTTGTATGTGTACTCGATATTCTTAAATATAAACAATAAAAAGTGTGTGTAAGTGACGCCCTTGTCTTTCTCCCTGGTTAATATCAGCTGTAAGGTTTCTATTTCCATAAGTCTTTATTCTTATTTCATTATTTTTAAACAGTGATTTAATTCCTGCTGTTAGGCGCGCTGATATCCGTATACCTTTTAAATTTTCCCATGACAGATTTATCTTAACTCTGTCAAGGCCTTCTCATAATCAATAAATGCATTATGCAGGTGGTCTAAAATCTCTTCTATTGTCTGTTCTCTCTTCTCTTGTCATAGCCTATAACTATAATAAAATTGGGAAAAAGGTTAAAATATTAAAATTTGTACCAGAAATATCAGTCACCCTCAACAAATTAAAATTCATTAAAATAGTGAAGACTTTTCAGAACTTCTTGTTCCATCCTCAGCAGCTGGGTAGGTAATACTAACTAATATTCTATTCCACGGATTTTAAAGAGGATATATATATATATATATATATATATATATATATATATATATCTTACTGGTGCTCTGAGGTCCAGTGAATATAACGAACGTAATACATAAACTGCTACCATATAGCTCCAAGCTCGGGGTTTTGAGCACTCTAATACAAATAACGCAAATATAATAGGTATAAAGACTATAACGTAAATAACTGTCCATCAGTATGACCTAACGTGACATGTCGCGTTTCTGATGAGAATCAAAATAAAGTAGAACAAACCATATAAATTTCTAAGCAGAGTGTCCGTGGCTGGGCCCAAATTTTCAAGGACGTGTTTCACTACTTTAAATTGGCTGATACTAGGCACAAATAATTATAATTCATCAACATGTACAATGAATGATCTAATCATAAACAACTAATGTTTTTAATCATGAGTCTTAATGGGGATACTAAAAAACTATAATGCTTGGCTACTGTTATACTGAGGTTCAAGTGATCTACAATACAATAATAAACCAGCATGTAAAATATAGAAGTATATTTAAAATAAAGAAGTAAATATGAGTCAATTATAATGAAAGAATATGAATAAATAATTAGTTTCTTCTTTATAACATTAACTGAAATGAACGTTAACAAATAATATTGCATACTATAGCAATCTTTAAAACCTTGACAAATAATAAAATATAATAAACAATATAATGATTCATACCAATATCACTCAATCCATACAGCATTCTCTCCTAAATAAACCTCGGTTCCTCGCACGGCATCTCCACGCTAACTCTATGTTCCTGGAAGCCGGAGGAAACCATAACCCGGCGATATACGCCGCAACGTAAGAACCCTGAAGGGAAAATTGCCGGTCGGCCAGACGTTCGTAATTGACCCTGGTCCTTCCGCGTTGCGGGACCATTAAAGACACTTTTGGGTTCTTAATTCTAATTATAGTACTAGCAATCTTAACCCGTAATACATACGTCCGGCTCAGGCATTGCGCCGGCGCACATAACGAAAGGAAGTGGAGCCGAGAGGGCGAATTCAGGAAGGATGGCACAGATATACAATCGGTGGAATAGATTAATATCGCAGGGGCAACACACAGATATATGTTCCGCACGGTGCACTATGAACATACTGCAGAGAGGGGTGAGATAGCTGGGCGTGTTCTCGTTTGGCAGGTTTTTGTTTCTTACCTATTTCTTCTAGGATGATTATTTTTATTATACTCTCTATGTATTATTAAGAGTGTGTTGTCAACCGTGTTAAAGTGATGATTTGTATTTATGACGTGTTTTGCAAATTTTGATTTTCAGTGAAATGCTCATTGTATCAAATATTAACATTTCTGGTGGTTCTGCCGATGTAAAATTTATTGCAACTGTTGCATTTTAGTTTATAAATTCCTTTATTTGCATATTTATTGGTATCTTCAATTTTGTTGGAGATAATTTTAATTGGTTTATTGTTTCTTTTATAAGCTATTTTTATGTTTTTATCATATTTCCTAATTTTTGGCTAGTTTTATGATTTCATTACCTGTATGTGTGAGGGTTATCCAATTAGTTTTATTTTCGTTAATTTCTTTGTCAAGTTTAGTCATATTTGTTAATCCGTATTTTCTTTTTTTGCTTGCTTAGAAATGTGTTAATATTTTCATGGCTGCATCCATTTTTTGTGTGCTAGGGTTTTAAAATGGAATTATATCAGTTTCGGAAAGTTGACAAGTTTGTTAACTTCCTGTGTTTTGGGGAAGGGGATGAAAACTCTAGGTGCGACTTGGACACGACGCCATTGCAATCAATCTCGGTGACTTTCTCCATCCATCTTGTTGAGTGAAGGGCAGAGGACATCATCCCACGTGATATATGACTCGCCCTATGAATGCATCATGCACCAACTATACAGAACAATTTTCTTATTCTGTATGGAGTGTACGCTAACGTATAATATTACATTACAGGCATATTGGTTCTACTCGCTTTCAAGTAGTCATAGTTAATACAACCATTCAGGCAAGCATTAGGGTTGGGTCCAAAAGGGTAGTAAGTAAATTGGGTCCCGGGTCAAAAAAGGGTAATAATAGGTAAATTGGGCCCGAGCCTATTAGCATAATTCAGGGAACACCAGGTAGTGGTTCACTGGATCGATCCCCAAAAATGTATAATGTTAAAAAATAAGATCTAAAACTATTTTTAGTCTGCTGGTAAACACATAAAACTCAACAATTTTATAAATTGGAAAGTACTAATTTGCCTCCTTTGTCAACAGTGTCATTTCAATATACTACACATTTTGCTTCCTTCTTTAAACCTGCTTTGCTAAATTTCTATATAAAATTCGGATTGATTTGTTTTAATTCGTCAATAAATTTGGAAATGAAAACTTAATTTTGGTTTACTTCGTTAATTTTTTCTTCAAATATTAACGAATTTCTATTTGTAGTAAATTAATAGTACGGTGAATGAAGGAATTTTTTAGGAAGTGGCTGAATTCAAATACGAGTACCTAGCAACAATAATTACTAGATCTCGGACTTTTAGCTTCTAAAAATGTTACTTCGGGTACCTAAAATAAGTTCTGATCATATGCAAAATTGGTTCTAAAAATGTACTTTAGGCAGATTCAGATTTACTAATATTAGTACGCATTTATCATAAGTAATGCCACGAGTGATTTCCAAATTATCGATAAATTCACGACTCACGAAGTGAGGAGTGAATTTATCTAGAGAATTTGGAAATCAAGAGTGGCATTTGTTAGGACTATTTAATCGAATAAAATTAAGCTGTTTACTCACAAATCATTATTTAACTATAGTTATTTTAAAATATTTATATATTTAATGTAAACGGCGATGTTTGAAAACAAATGAGAAACGATAGGTACGCTTCATCTGCTTCTTTTGTTTATCACTGCAACCAGATCATACTATTTATTGCCAAAGGAACGCAATATTGTAAGAATGCTCTCTAGTGGAGAAAAAATGAAACACATCAAACTGTATATTAATTCATTTCTGATGTCGTATGATGTAAATATGACAATTATATTTTTCTGGATTATTACCTGGGAAAAAATAAATTTAAGAAAGTGCAAACAGTGGTTTCTTTTTTTGGTGGTATAATAAATTGCTACAAATGTTTTATATTAACTCCTGCAAGCGCTATGTGTTGACATCTATGCACTATATATACAACCTGGTAGCCGTATTTCTTACAGGCTCAGTCACTGCAAAATAATGGTCAGACCTGTTCAGAATATTAAAAAGGAGAAGCTTTCTTTAATATGGTAAATTTAACACTGATAAATATTTCGTAAAACACGACTCCGATTGGTTGTAAAACAGAAATCATTGAAACGTGATTGGTCATTGACTCCCATTTGGGGCATGAGTTAAATAGTCATAAGTAATGCCATGAGTGATTTCCAAATTATCGATAAATTCACGACTCACGAAGTGAGAAACACAATTCCAACATTCTTGGAAAGAGAAACTTCAAATTTCATTATTTATTCATTCAATATGAGCATCATGTGTCACACAAATATCAAAACGGTGGCACATTCCTTGTAACACACGATTCAACTGGTCTCTAGTTACCGAATTCACAGCTTCAACAATTCGCTGTCGCAGATTTTCAAAAGTGTCAGGCAAAGATAAAAATCACAAGGGGTTGGGTCTGGTGTCCTGGGAGGCCACCGGTGATGAAAATGATCTTATGCTCCTCCTCTACCAATACAATGTCCTGGAATGAGGTAACGTCGGACGTGGTTAGAGAAATTCGGCTGTGATGGGAACTTTAAACTTTTATCTTTCCAGGAACGTTGGAATTGTGTTTCTATCTTTTTGTATTTTGGAAGGAATAAATGTTTGAAGTCTGTTCCTTCTTTTTTCAATAGCCCTATACTATGTTTTGAAGTCTTGGGCAAATGCAGTTCATAGAGATGGCCTTGAAATCCAGCAGAGAGAATAATTAGTGTCTATGTCACATATTTTGTACATGAAATCACTCTGCTAATTGGTAAAAGTAGTGTAGCAAGTTTAGCAGTGTAGGTTTGTGTTCATGAAAGAGGATTTATTACACTAATAACTAATAAATTTTACACTGCTAATAACTAACTACTAAAAGTGGAAATTTTATGAAACACACCCTGGTGGAAAAATATAATTATTTTCATAAGTAATGTCACGAGCGAATTTATCTAGAGGATTTGGAAATCAGGAGTGGCATTTATTAGGACTATTTAACGAATAAAATTAAACTGTTTACTCAAAGTCATTATTTAAATATAATTACCGGTATTTTAAAATATTTATATGTTTAACGTAAACGACGATGTTTGAAAATAAATAAGAAATGTATGGTTATGTTTAATTTGTTTATTCACTGCAACTAGATAATACTATTAATTGCCAAATAGGATCACAATATTGTATGAATGTTCCCTAGTGAAGAAAAAATTAAACACATCAAACTGTATATTATAACCAACATTATAGGTAATTAATTTATTTTAGTGAACAACTCAGTAAAATCATTATTTAAAATACAAATATTAAATGTGTAGACAAAAGGAATCTGTTCGTTATTTACTATATTAAATGTATTTATTGGAGAGTCAGTCACTGCAAAATAATGTTCTGAGCTGTAAAAAGGAGGGGCTATCTTTATCAAAAAGCAGGAGCTGGTAAAAAGAATTCGATAAAGAGCGAGGTAAAACAAAATTCATTGAAACGTGATTGGTCACTTAGTCTGCGGTGTCAAGTGACAACAGCGTTAACATAAGAGTTATACTATCTTTTAGATATGAAAAACACTATAGATCATAGAGTCTGATATTCTACGAGTGCCTTCAGATTAAGTCGCAACCCTAAGGGCCTGGCAACCAACTTGGCAAGCTAAGCGTTTCCCGGTCAGCGAACTGGCGGGCGGGCAGAAAAGGAGGTTCCATTTACTTTATTTCTATACGTATTTATGTAACTTTACGGACAGACGTGTTTTCCGAAGTTTCTTTTTTTTTTTTAACCAACTAATGAATTTGTGTTCACTTTTGACTGCGGTGGTGTCAGTTTAACGTGGTGTGTATCACCTGACAGAGGGTATTTTTACTCTTGACAAATGCAAAGAATAAATCTTACAAAAGTTGTGGACGTAGATTTTACCGTCAATTATCTAATGCAACTGTCACAAATATGTCACGATTTCAAACTCTCGAACATTACAGGAAGTTAAAGAAAAATATTCGAACTGTAGACTCCAACATTTCAAGTCAGAAATTGGATAGCGTGTTTCAAAGCCTTCTTTGCCGGTTTTAACGTTGTATTGAAGCTGAAGGAGATAATTTTGAAAATATTTTGACATAAGGTAAGGAATAAAACAGCCAAAGAATCTATTTTATTCCATTGCAATCTCTAATCATTTTCACAGCTACTTAAATTTATTTGGTGAGTTTACCATAAGAGATCCGTGCGACGAGCGGTTATCGGGCGCTACGGTTGCGTCTTAAAATGAAGACCCTGTATTTAAGAGCCAGGTTTTTTTTTTTGTCTGTGTGTTGTAAGAACAAATCAATACGGCTTTTTAATAGCTCTAATGAACACTTTATGTGTTTACTTGTTTTTATTAGTTTGTTCAGCGGATCTTTTTTTTTTTTTTCGTTTTGATTGGATTTTTGTTTTCTCGTTAGTTTTCCTGTTCAATCATCATTGTTCCGCCCGTAGAGAGATCACACGCACCATCTAGATACTGAAAGAATGAGTTGATCCTGATGGACTAGAGATTATGGCACCGCCTCGGGTTCCAAGATTCACGGGTTCATACCTGGTCGTGGTCGATGCAATTTTTAGCACGTATAAATCCTGAACGTGGGCTCCTTCAGAAAGAAACTAAAGCTTGGGTCCCGTATCCTAAATTCACAGCACGTAAAAATAAAATACGGTATTGTTTCTCTAGCTTATTTCTAGATATGACACAACAAATTGACACAACAAAATTCCAACAGAATAACTGGAATTGAAATGGACTTTTGGGTAGTAGAGCTGCCAGAAAAATCTCGACTGGAAAGAATTAAAAAATGCACAGTAATTAGAAAATGGATGAATGTAGAAAGAAGTGTAACGGATGGGATTGAACGCAGAAGGCAAATAAGGTATGGATACGTAAGAAGAATGAAGGATGGAAGACCACCAAAGGTCATCCATGCATGGAAAATTAAAAGAAGGAGCAGAAAAAGGAAGACCAAGAACAACCTGGAAGAATAACGTTCAACATTCAATGAGGAAATTTGGTGTAACGGATCAAGACACAGAGGGCAGAGAACAATGGAGAACTTTAGTTAAAGGAAATTTGTGAATGTTTATTACAAATTGATAATCTTTAAGTCCATAGTTATTTAAGTATTTTTAAACTTATGTTAATTATTAAGACTAGTTGGAGAAGATCCTCAATAAAAGAGAAAAATTCTCAATGAATAAATAAAAAAAATCTCAGAGAAAAAGTTAGTTCTGTCGCCCCCAGATCTGAATTGCGACGTTAATAACCTTAGCTGTTAAAGGGCGTCGTTAAACTAACTAACTAACTTAATGGCACTATGGAACGTATAGGTTCATGTCCGCAAGCACATAAACTCTCCATACACCCCTATCCAGAGCTAATGTTTTCCAATATTCCCCTATATAATCTACTTCCCTCAAAACATGAGTTAATGTTATTCTTCCACTTCATTCTTGGTCTGATTACGGGCACTTTCCCCTCTGTCTTTTCTACAAGGAGTTTTCATGCCCCTCTTTCATTCCCTATTCCTGCTACATGTCCTGCCCATCGCAGTCTAACTGTAGTTTATTATATCAGGTTTCCCATAAAGATTATGTATCTACCTGTTAATATTCTTCTCCATTCGCATGTCTGTGCATCTGTCATTGGTTCAAAAACTTTCCTAAGAACTTTATTCTGAAATACTCGTGATCTCCTTTCCTCCCTTAAAATAAGAGTCCATGTTTCGCATCCATACAATATAATTGGGAGAATAACGAGTTTATATATTTTCAGTTTAATATTCTTTGAGAGAAGTTGGGACGTCAAGAGTCCCTTTAATGTATAATAAAACGACCAGCCTCATGGGCTAGTGGTCAGCGTTCCTGACTACTGTTCACGAGGTCAAACCATAGTATTTTTTTCTTAAAGGGAATTATTCCTGTGGTTGCCCATGGTCTGGAATTTAGGTTAAGTTTAGGTTAAGAACTCTCCTGGCGCTTCATTATTATTTATCACTCATCATATCATCGGGGTAACGTAACTCCGCCTTCTAGGCGCCCCAACTTCAGAAGTGGGTTACAATCACGCCAATGTCAGGGGAGAAAACCAGAAATGTCATAAAAGATAACCTGGTGGCATTAGACAAAAAAAATGTATTTACAGAATTTAGCCTATGTTTAATTGCTATGTCCATCTCATTCCTATTTGTAATTTATTATTGTTCCTAGGTATTTGACGTCAGTCATTTCTTCAAAATTTATCTTATTTCCATATTTAATTTTATTGATATTTGCTTCAGGCCCCTTGAAAAGAAACTCTCTGTATTCAGAAAAATACAATTTTGGGTCATTGATGAACTCTCAGTAGACTGTACCCCTGAGCAGTAGAACTTCGATTTTACTGTAATTTATATTCTGTTAAAATAAGCAAATTTAAATTCAATAGAATTGTGAGATGAAGATAGTTAAAAAGTTTTTAAAATAAGAACGGTTGTATTCTTGATTGCATGGAAAATTTCAAAGGCTTATAAATCTGATTTGTCACACTCTATGCAATAAAAATCCAAGTTCCTTAAACTCGGGTTCAATTCAATTTAATTCTTTAATTGAAATGAAAATTTCGATATCTGAGAAGCTTCAGATGATCGCTTAAAGAAACTCGACACGATTCCAGGCTCGAGACTAATTTAATCCTCTGACGCACGTGACTTCAAAGTCAGGATAAATTGTACTTTAATTCAGTTCTCCCTAAAGAAAATAACTGAAGTAGGCCTATCTTAATATATATATTATTTGTCCGAATATGTATTTGTATTTGTGCTGGTTGAGTGGAAGAGAGGGCCTTATGGCCTTAACTCTGCCAGAATAAATAAAGTATTATTATTATTATTATTATTATTATTATTATTATTATTATTATTATTATTATTTATTATTCTATATGTGTGTATGCCACTGACTCCCTCTTAAACGACTGGACCGATTTTGATGAAAGTGTATGTCTGTATTTGAGTGGGTCTCTGGATGGTTTAGACCCTCTAAAACCTTAGGTGTAGGAGTTAACTTGAAATGAAAATTTCAAGTTCGCTCTAGCTGTCATATTTTTTTATGTTTCACAACGAAACTCGGTATATCCTATTAAAGTAAACCAAGGTAGGCATTATCCAAAAATGAGCAAAAATCCGACAATTATAAGTGGAAGTTTACCTGAAATCTGAAATTAAAAACTGTCTAAACGACTGGACTGATTTTGTGTGTTTTAATGGGTCCCTGGATGGTTTAGATTTACAATTGCACCCTCTAAAACCATTAGGTGTAGGAGTTCACGTGAAGTGAAAATTTAAAAACCGCTCTAGCGGTCCTAATTCTCGATGTTTCACAACAAAACTCAGTATACCCTATTAAAATAAACTGAGATATGTATTATCCAAAAATGAGCAAAATCCGACAAACAAAAGTGGGGGTTTACCTGAAATAAAAAATTAAAAACTGCCTAAACGACAGAACCGATTCTGATTTTTTTTTGTGTATTTCAATGGGTCCCTGGATGGTTTAGATTCACAACTAGACCCTCTAAAGCATTAAGTGTAGGAGTTCACCTGAAGAGAAGATTTAAAAATCGCTCTAGCGGTCACTATTTTCGATGTTTCACAACAAAACTCAGTATATCCTATTAAAATAAACCTAGGTAGATATTATCCAAAAAAGAGCAAAATCCGGCAATTAGAAGTGGAGGTTTACCGTCTCAGTGTATACCATGCTATTTAATTAATCTTTGTTATTTTATTTATTTAGGCGTATCAACGCACGCCGGGTAGTAGCTAGTGAATTAAAGTTAATTTCAAATGTATACAGAGTGAACCGATGAGATAGTTCTTAACTGTGTGATCTTCACTTAATATCTGTCGCCTCATTGGTAACTGGAAAACATACAGATTCACTAACTCACCAGTAACATCGAATCCGTAGTTTTATGGTCGCGTGGATATATTATAATCTCCACATATCAGTGGCGGTCTGGGTATTCACATAATAGCATGTGCACGGAATATATATACAATAATATAGTGTCTTAAACTTGTATTGGCTTTCCAATTAACAAAGGATATTACAACAAAAAAATCCATTTCATGGGGATCCATTACAAGACAGTGATCGAGCCAAAAGCACTGCATGCAGCAGAAACACTAACCATGAATTTCAAGGTCAAATGGAGAAAATGAACGGAAAGAAAAGGAAAATTTTAAGGAAAATCAATGGACCAAAATTTCAAGATAATAAAATATCACCAAGAATGAAACTCCGTACAAAAAAAATTACAAAACTTTCAGATAATATGCGAAAAACAAGATTAATTTTTTACAGTCGTTTTCTCAGTATGAAATCTAACAGATTAACCAAACAAATCTTTGAATTTTTCCGTAACCACAAAACAAAACCCAGCTGGTTTAAGAAACTGAAGAACACCTAATAGTTTTAAAGATTACAGAAAATTCACTAATCGATCCAACAGCTACATTAATTATGCAGATGAAAACATAAAGTTCCAATGCTAATAAAATTCATTGTTAAAACGGTTGAGGTGGAGAGTCATAAAATAAAATAAGTTAAAATATTTTGTCACGACAAAGCCACATTAGGACCAGCAGCATCAAACATCATACTGGACTCTGTAGCGAAGAATGAACTGCTGAAGATGGGACGGATGTCCTGAAAGGCCTACAGGCATAAAGATTACATATTTTAAAACTTGAGGACGACGGATTTTACCTAAGAAGGTATTTTAACTTATTTTATTTATAAAGTTCCAAGATAAATCTGAACAAAAGTCCACAACCTATTATCTCGGAAGAAAGAGGAAAAGAAGATAAAAAGAATGAACAAATACTGGGCACTAAGAAAGAAGCAATACACAGAGAAATTATTAATGAAACGTACTTCAAAGAGGGTAAAACGAAAACAAAATTATATATATATATATATATATATATATAACCTTAAACGTCACTAAACCATGTCCATTTACGCACCTCGCGGACAAATATTACACCTCTAAAGCCAAAGCATTCATAAAGAACTAATAAGTGTGTGTGTGTGTGTGTGTGTGTGTGTGTGTGTGTGTGTGTGTGTGTGTGTTTGTTTGTTCTAAAGCCACCAACTACAATTCACGTGCAAACGGGTTCAGCGCTGGGCGGATAGATGGAATTAATGCAGTCTGTATTCAATTTATGCACCACTTCGCAAAACCACTTTACGAAGATGATGTAGGCCCTATTCTTGTATTGTATTCAGAGAAGAGTGCAGGATGGGTGTACGTTCCTAACTGTATAAGTCTAGTGAAAAATGTGTTGTAAGAGGGATGGTGATCAAGAGAATGGAGTAGGTAAAACCCGGGTGTCGGCACGTAGCTTACTCCTATCGAAAAGCACCATGAGGGCCGCCATGATTACGTCCTCATCCGACGGACGAATCGCTATCAACACTACTACATGCCTTCTCAACATATGTACTGCAATTTAATGCAGGAATCTGGTCCATAATCTAGCGATTAAAATTTGTTCTCCGCCACCTGTCTTGGCCCCGAGATTGAAAATATTGCAATTCATTTTACTTAATTAATTTAACAAATAATATTTTCAACCACGCCGGGTGTCGAACCCTAGGCCCGCCTATTAGGGAGGAAGCAGCATGCTACCTGCCTGAGAAATTAGCAAGTTAAAGTTCCAATCACTAGAATGAATAGATGCTGAGAAAACTTGTAAGTTTACAGTTAGTATTTTATCCCCTGAAGTATGTTATTAATTCTCAGAACATATCTGTTCTTCACGGAATCCCTAGACCCCCACGGGACTTCAAATTCATAGAATAATACGGTGATGTATTTTATGAAAATACAGTAGAATATAAAGTTGATAAAAGGTAACATTTAAGACCGGAAGGCAGATTGTTACCTTCAACTCTGCAAACTCAAAGGTCAATTCAAAAATAATATTTTAATATAAGTCGATCCTGATGGATTAGTATTATTATTCTCTTCTATAGTTCCAAGGTTCGAGGATTCCATCCCGGCCGGGGTAGATAGATTTTTATTTTAAGAGGAGATTAGAAGCCCTATCCCGACAATGTTAAAATGTAAAAGTTTGAGACCCGTTTTCTCATAAACTATTTGAAGAATAAATGTGAAATGTTTACACTGTTCAGATACGTGTTTAATAAGTTTACTTAATCATTTTTGAGTTACATTTCTTCTTACTTTTAGAAATATAATTTTTTATACTTTTTTATTTTTGCAAATTTTCATTAAAAAAACAATAATTGTAAGAGCACCAAAGTGGTTCCATATCAACAAATGTAAGTAATATAATTTACATGTTCAAACATTTTCATACATTTACCTCTTATAGTTTCTGAGAAAACGGGTATTTTATATGACTATTTAACTCATCCCCCAAATGGGAGTCAATGACCAATCACATTTCAATGATTTTTTATTTACAACCAATCACAGTCGTGTTTCACCTAAAATTTACCAACTAAAGTTTAACATAATAAATAGAGCATCTCCTTTTTAACATTCTGAATAGGTCATAGCATTATTTTGCAGTGACTGACTCTCTAAGAAATACGGCTACCATTTTGTATATATGGTGCATGAATATCAGCATATAGCGCATGCGGGAGATAATATAAAAGCATTTGTAGCAATTGATTATACCACACAAAAAAAGAAACCACTGTTTGCACTTTGTTAAACGAATTATTTTCCAGTAAATGACATTGCAGAAAAATAGAATTGACATATTTACTTCATATAACATCAGAAATTAATTAATATCTATAATGTTGGTTATAAATTTCTCCACTAGAGTGCATTCTTACAATATTGTGATCCTTCGGCAATAAATAATATGATCTGGTTGCAGTGATGAACAAAGAAGTAAATGAAGCGTACGAATCGTTTCGATTTGTTTTCAAACATCGCCGTTTACATTAAATATATAAATATTTTAAAAATAACTATAATTAAATAATGATTTGTGAGTAAACAGCTTAATTGTATTCGTTAAATAGTCCTAACATATGCCACTCTTGATTTCCAAATTTTCTAGATAAATTTACGACTCACTTCGTGTGTGGCATTACTTATGAAAATTTTAGTATGTCGAAAAAACCAATTTAAGTAAAACGTTCGTTGTGTAAAATAGTGATGTAGCCTTACTTTCAAAAATGTATTAAAAAATACCTAAAATGAGCATATATCAATATTTACATCAATTTTTGCAGAATATTTCCAACTATTTAAAAGTACAAAAAACAAAAATTGATAATTTTTTACTAAAATCACCTTTTAATCTCCCCTTAATTTCGCAGATTTCACAATGTTTTGCAACATGCTCCTGCGCCCAATTAATCTACTATCAATCTCCTCTACATCTCTCTGACATCTCAATCTCAACCGTCCAATCCTTTTTCTCCTCATGCTGCTCAAAACACCATCAATCCATGTTATTTTTTCCGACATCTTCTTCTTCTTCTTCTTCTTCTTCTTCTTCTTCTTCTTCTATCAAATGGTATCCATACTAGTAATCTTCTTGGAAATCTGTCTCCTGTCATTCTTTTTACATGACCACACCATTTTAATTGTTTGCTTTTTATGAAATCCACAATTTAAACTTCAACATTCATATTTTGTATAATTACACTGATAGATAGATTTTTCAGGGCGTAAAAAGCTGAATATGTTCTTATATTTACGACACATGAGAGAATTTCAAGCCTGAAAGAAATTAGCCTGAAAGAAAATATAGTTTGAGCAATATTTGTTGGCCCTTTCATGCCCAGATTTCACCTTAGCTATTAAAAAGTATAGTTAAATATAATAATAATAATAATAATAATAATAATAATAATAATAATAATAATAATAACCTTTTCTTCTTGCAAGGATTAAACGTTTTTGGTTCGATCCGGCTCCAGGTATTATAGCTGCTGTGTCCATCCCTTTCGTGGGTATCCATTCTACAGAAATGTTCATACCATTTTCTCCTATATCATTCTATCATAATAATAATAATAATAATAATAATAATAATCATCATCTGCCTTTCAAGTATTAGGCCCAGTGGCCCGTTACGGTCTTCCGCCATCTCCGAAAAGGTCGACCCACAGATCTTCTGCCTCGAGGAATGTAGTGAAGAATTTGTTTTGGTATTCTGTGACGATCCATGCGCTGAATATGGACTAGCCAATTGTTTCTATATTCTTGGAGGTATTCAGATATAGGTACGATGTTTAACTCTCTGGCTATTGTTGAATTTCTTTGGTGGTCTAGAAGGCTATAACCTGCAGTTCGTCGCAGAAATTTGATCTTCGTTGCTGTAATATGACGGTCATCCTGAGTTCTGATGGTCCAGGCTTCACTGCCATAACAGATTATGGGTCTAATAACAATAATAATAATAACATGTGTGATCTCATTACACGCCAAAGGCTCCCACCTTTTTAGACATTCGGCACGAAATGTTTGCCGGATTGACAGCTCTTCGTAACGAGAGACTTTACTCCTAGAACAAATGTCTAGTAATCATTTCAGAAGAAGGCTGAGTACATCCCAGGGACATTCTTCCGCCTGAGGGTTTAGGTCAGTTTAAAAATCCTGACCACGCCGAGACTCGAACTCTTAGTCTACTGAGGATATCTTCGGCAGCAGTAGACGAAACGTACTTACTTATTGGCTTTACGGCCCTTTAAGTCTTGCCATAGCTACTCCTATGTTAGGAGTTTCTATTCCAAGTTAATAGTCAAGCTTATTTTCCTACAGACGTAATGAGGTGGCATGTGATCAGCCAATCGACACAATGAAATATCTAGTAGGAAACTAAGGTATTACTTCGATGGTGAAGTCAGTAAATTTTGCTTAGACGGTTTTTTTTTTAATCTTAAGATTATTATAGGAGCCTGAAAATGTTCGGACTCGGGACCCTCGGGTTAAATCTCCTTCCGGAAGTCTTACCTTTCCTTGATTTTGCTACCCTTAAACATTCATAGCTCACTGCCTGGTTTGATCCCGTGACTCTTGCACTAGACCACCGCGGCGACAGTAGACCGTACATCGAGTAGTAATAGTTGTGGAACACAGCCAATCAGTCAGAAAGACGATTTCAAGAATCAATAATACCCTTAATATTTACAAAAAAAAGATCAGAAATTGATGTAGGTCCTATACAGAGTGCTCTAAAATTCCCCTTATAAACTTCTAGGACTTATAGAGGGGACTGAGTTAATATTTAGAATTGGAAACCATGTCCGGAAACTTACCGTTTCCGTGCTACAGCCGTTTGAAAACAATCATTGCCTGAACGTTCGTCACGTGTCTCAACAAGTAATAGCTTCGCGATTCGTCCGCCTGCAGAGTTACATTATGAGGGGCGCTTACGTCGGATCACGTGATGTTAATTGACGTTTATCCTACCTCTCGGAGCTGGTTCGAGCCTCATTCACGTGTCTTTCAGTGTTAGAGCAACATAGTTAATTGCAATGTTGCTGAATACGCCGACACGAACCTTCTGTATGACGAAGCTCTAGGTAATGGAAGAGCTGCTCGTCGCCTTTATCAAGATCGTTTTCCACAACGTCCGACTCTATCGCATACCCTTTTCGCCATAATTACGCAACGGCTTCGAGAAATGGGTACCTTCACCGCCAGCAGGAATTGTTGTGATGCTCCAAGGAGACGCCGCGCCGCACTCTCGAATTGGAAGAGGCCGTACTGCATCAAGTTAAAGGGAACCCGTCAACGAGTACATGAGCAATTGTGCGTGTAATGGATGTTGCTCCTAGCACCGTCTGGAATGTTATGCATTAACAACAACTACGTGCATACCACCTCCAAAGGGTACATTCACTACTGCCAGCCGATTTTGATCCACGCGTTGAGTTACGTACGAGGTTTCTGGACCGCTGTATCAACGAGCCCCTATTTCCATGGCTCATTCTCTTCACAGATGAATATACATTTACTAGGAATTGTGTACTCAATTCACGAACAGCTATGGCTGGACAGACGAAAACCCTCATGCCGCGCATGTCTAGGGATTCCAACACAGATTTTCAATTAACGTGTGGGCAGGTATTCTGGATGGTCATGTGATTGAACCGTACATGCTTCCATGCAGGCTAAAAGGTTCCATCTACTTGATCTTCCTACAAGAAGTATTGGGTGTGTTGTTGGAATTTGTGCCTTTGAACGTCCGCAATACATGTGGTTTCAGCATGACGGCGCACTCCCTCGCATTTCTCTTCATGTTCGGGAACATCTGGACCGACGATTCGAACAAAGATGGACAGGCTGAGGTGGTCCAATTGTATGGCCTCCACGATCACCGGATTTGACTCCATTGGACTTTTTTCTCTGGAGACGTATGAAGAGTTTTGTTTATGACACTCCTGTAGAGACAGTAGAAGAACTGGTGGCACGAGTAGTGGTCTCAGCAGGTGAGATTGCAGATACACCAGATGAGATAGCGCATTTATCAAAACAGCATTCGTAGGTACAATGTGGGCAACGAAGTTGCTGGTCTCCACATCGAACCGCACTTGTAGTGGATCTGAATGTTAACCGTCATTTCAAAAAGCAAGAACAGTTTAAGTTTAACTGTAAACAAAAGTGTTTGTGAAAAATGATTCAGTTTCCATTTTGTTTCTTTGATTATTAATGAGTTCAACTGTAAAACAATTGATGTACTGTATTACGTCTCATAATAAATTACTTGTAAAAGTAATCGCGTTAAAAATATGTTTTCAAACGGATGTAACACGGAAACGGTAAGTTTCCGGACATTGTTTCCAATTCTAAATATTACCAACTCAGTCCCCTCTACAAGTCCTAGAAGTTTTTATGGGGAATTTTAGAGCATCCTGTATATGGATAGTCTATTGTAGGACTATTTGGAAATCAGAAAGCGGATCTTTACACTTAAAAATGATTGAAAAAAGACAGGCAGACGGCATTTAAAAATATGTAAAAAAAGTAATTTACACTTTTAACAGGGGCATTATTTATATAAGAATAAAAAACTTACTACTATCGCAATATAATAGTGCTTATCATTTATACTGAAAATAACAAGAAGGTGTTTCTTCAGATTTTAAAAACACTTCAATGTTGTTATTTGATAAAGACAATTCCTTAAATTATTAAATAAATATCCTCAACTCATGTTGAGTCGAGGAATGAGATGAGATAAAGCCCCTATATTTATAGAGGTCTGTGAACGACAAGGGTGCCGGCCAACCACTCCTGACGCACCATCACAGGGGCGGATGAATGAAATGGATGAGATGAAAATGGAGAAATGTTGGAATGAAATTTTTGGCAGGAGAAAATGGGAGAAACCCAGAGAAAACCAGCCCAAGCTCCGTTTCGTCCACCACGGAGCCCACATGGAGTGCTCGACACTCGATCACGGGACCCCAGCGATGAGAGGCGAGCGTCTAACCGCTTGCTCCACGGTGCTGCCTCCATAAATTATACTGTATTTCAAATGGAAATGGCAGTGACAATTTTCCACCATCACTACGAACTTAAAATACACGGTTTTACATCTCTCGAGATAATATCCAGTTGTAATGTAAACAAACCAGATCTATGACTGCATTTTCTTTGGTTGAATAATGTTTTTGTCTTTAAGCGTGAAACAAAATGTAGAATTCTCTCAAACACTTGAAATAAAGGAAATATAAATAATAAAACTATATATCTAGGCTATCTAGCATATGTTTAGCCTATATAAGTTATGAGAGATTTTTTTATTATATGAAACTTTCCTCACTAGAGGATTGCCACAAGGACAAAGTGATACAGACAATTAATTTTCGATTGATGAAATACATTGAAAATTTTCAAATTGCAATTGAAGTATACATACTATAAAGTAGATATTTTGTAAAGATGGTTTCTTAGAATTGAAATTGATCCTCTTATGGCAGCGATGGCAATTTTAGAAAGATACACTCTGTCCAAATCTAAGAAATTCCAAAACTTAGCTAAGAATCCTGGTTAGGTAGTACCTCTTGCCCCGATCATCAATTCCGTGACAGTTACACTATCTAATTGGTATTTATCTTTGTAATAGTCAACTGTTGACCCTTATATGGCTTTCTTTTCAGAGTCTTCCTCAGTTTGGCAACTATGAGTCTCAAAACGGATTGTGGAATCTAATATCATACCAATTTTAGAAGATGATCTAAATGCAATAATATCTATTCGGCTATTACTTCCATTAGTGGCCACACCATGAACTTCCTCATAAACTGTGTATCCATAATCTCGAAAGGCTTCTGCCATTATGTTTCGAATAGTGTGGTACCGAATGTTTCTCAGTGATTCCCCAAACGGACAAGCCCCAAAGCGTATAATTTTATAATTTTAATACATTAAATAGTAATTATTTTATTCTTATGCATGTGCAATGCAGAATACGTTGTAATTTCAAATTGTTTAAAAAATGCACAATTTCTTTAAAATTTCTTAAACAACGGAAAGGAAAGCATTTAAAAAAACAGAGAAAAATTATTTATATATTTAAAAACTTTAGTCGAAAATATCCCACATTAACCACTGAGGATATGGTGAAAATAACAGCAGAATTTACAAGTGAGTCAGCATGGAATATAAATTCTGCTCGCAATGAAATTGCACCGGTATATAAAATGTACTATTGCCATTAAGGAAAAAGCATAAACACCTAATTAGGTATGCCCATATATATTTTTTGTCATAAAGGGAGGAACGTAGGAGTTATTGAACTTGAAATTTCCATTGAAATTTTATTTATTCTTCTCTTTTTTAATACCAACTTCCGAGGAATTCAATTTTACCCCATTTTTAATTAATTCAGTATTATTTCCCTAAAATACGATCTTGCCTAAGAACAATGCTCCTATCGTGCACAGTTCAGTCATGGCGGTTAAAAGTAGTTCCCAAGAGATGGTGTAGACGGAATAATATCTTATTCGAGTTTCTTTGCTATCAACTGGAACTTATCTCGGAATTAGTATAAATTAAAACTAACTCACTGGCACTATCGGAACCGTAGGTTCATTACCACGCGGACCTAAGCTCTCCATACATTCCTATTCTGAGCTAATGATTTCCAATCATCCCCTGTATAATCTACTTCCCTCAAATCATAGTTGATGCTATTCTCCCAGCTCATTCTTGGTCTACCAACTGGGCGTTTCCCTCTAGTTTTCCTACAAGAAGCTTCCATGCATGTCTTTCATTCCCCATTCGTGCAACAAGTCCTGCCCATCGCAGTCTACGAGACTTAATTGTTGTTATTATATCTGGCTTCCTATAAAGACCATGTAGTTCACTGTTATGCAGTCTTCACCTTCACCTGTCTTTTCTTCTCTCTTTTCCAAAAATTTTCCCAAGAACATTATTCTCAAATACTCGTAATCTCCTTTCCTCCCTTAAAGTAAACGTCCATGATTCGCATCCATATAATATAACTGGTAGAATAATCTTCTTGTAATCTTGTAAGCCCATGTTTCCCTTAACAGAGATTTAGGCGCTCTGCCCTATAGGGAAGAATTTGAACCATACTAATTTAGTTACACTTGTTTTCGTATAGATGTCCTTTGAGTGGTCCGCGGTTACCGTTCCGCCTCATACTGACATCTAGAAAACCAAGGTAGTACTAGGACGGGAAAATTCGGTAAATTTTGCTTAGAGGCCTTTCATTTAGGCTTAAGGATCTTTTACGAGCCTGAAAATCTTCAGACTCGGGACCCACGGCTTAAAATCCCTCCCGGAAGATTTGCTCCTTGAATTTTTCCATCCTCAAAAAGTCCGCAACCCTCGGGACCAGAGGCAAGGAGCATAACCACTAGTCCACCGCGGCCGATGGGTAGAATAATAGTTTTATATATTTTCAGTTTAACGTTCTTTGAAAGGAGTTGTGACGTCAAGAGTCTCTGTAATGAATAACAGCACGCATTTCCAGAATTGAGCCTATATTTAATTTCTTTGTGCATCTCATTCATATTTGAGTTTATTGTTGCTAGGTATTTCAATTCAGCCACTTCCTCAAAATTTCCCTCATCGATAGCATCATTAAATAAAATACTAACTTCTAAAGTTGAAAGATTATTTGTTTTATTAGTAAATCTAGGCACATTGTATAAACGGGAAGCCATTTGCAACTTTCATGTAATAATAATATTTGTTTTGAATCCCCTTGACACATTGACACATGGATTACATACGTCGCTGTATTGCTATTGAACAATAATACCAAATTGGTCCTGTGGGTACATGATAAATGAATTCCAATCAGACGTTAAGTGCTTGCCCGCTCTGCCAATTAACCCATCTATACATTTGTTTAATCTCATCTCGTTAAGTTTCTGTGTTGTTTCAATCCATTCCAGTAAAATAATGTGCGATATAATCTAGTTGTACGAAAATACAGATATAAAATGAAGGGTCTCATGGGAAAGCTAGTATATTTTGTGAAATCCAACTGTGTCATACAGTGAGAATTACAGTTAGAAGTAGAATCCGGAATTTAGATAAAATACGTTTTTGCGCGATAGTACATTTTGTCGTACTTACAGCAATGGAGATCATGATTGAAAGTTCAACTTCCTACATTTCCGGGTTGCCAACCTAAATAACCATACTGTAATAAATAACTATACTGTAATAGTCCAACCTTGCGCTGTGGTCTCGAGGTAGCGTGCTGCCTTGTCACGCAGCGGACCCGGGTTCGATCCCCGATCGGGGCAGTTTTTCTGGGTGAGGTTTTTATCGAGGTTTTTCCTCACCTGTAAGACAAGTGTCAGCAAATCTTTAAGGCCCAAACGGTCCCCGAAAGCATATGGTCATCATCATCCTTATCATTGTCATCATCATCCTTCACCCGTGTGTAAAGCAACGGGAAACTACCACACCTACAATTCCCTAGTAAAGCTGCAAAGCATAGCATGAAAATGCTATGATTGCAGTGAAGGACCTGCCTTCCGGCAGAATTACTATGGATGGATACTGTAATATTACATATTACAAACACGCGTGCGGAAAGTAAAACCACTGCCCTCTATGTATATTACATATACAATGTATATACAAAAAATATCCATAAGATAGTATTAATATACATTATATGACACAAATCACTGCATTTTAAATGAACTGAATTTATTTGAAACAATATAAAACAATAAATATGTGCATGCCGCGCGCAGTTTTTATCACTAATTGCTTTCACGGCATCCTGTTATTTCATCACTAATTGGTCTCACGACCTCGTGTATCAACTAATAAACAATGTTCACACTATAATGAACGCAAATATTTTCAACAAAGATGTTATTATTTTACTATTATTTATTATTGTGAAAACACCATCGCGCTAAAAATTATGTACAACGCACGTTTGTGAAGTGTTTTACAGAATTGAGGAAAATGTTTAAAAACCGAGCGATAGCGAGGTTTTTAATTTCCGAGATTATGTAAAAACCACTTCCCAACCTCGCATCGTAATATACTGTCTTTTTAACCCGAGTGGCTATATACAGAATGCCTCTAAAGTCACTACCCATTTCAAGGAAGGAAGTCAATGATTTAAAAATCAATGTTACTGTGAAGTTTTACACATAAACTACTGCCATTCTGCATGACTGTCATCCTTGTGAAAATACATACTGCGTCTTTCAGCTGTGAAACGAAATGTATACCTTAACATTTAAACAGTAAAACAGCCTGCTGCTTCTGTGATACGATTCCGTAAATAAGCAGACGTGATAAAAACGTTTTCGTAGAGTGAAACGTAGGATTTTCCACACTGTCTTGCGAACGGCATTCCACTCCCTACTGAGACGTCGAGTTGATGCGTTCAGACTATCACTGGCAATTTGGACCTGCTGGACTGTTTCTCCTGATACGCATGATTGTACATGGTGTGCCTCATCAGTCATCCCACACACACTGCCAGAACGCATAAATTTGTTTACACGCAGTCGATGTGTGCTTTTGTTGGGGCTGTTTTACTGAATTTATGGGTAAATTCAGCTCTGACGTCTTCACACGACAATCCGCATACCTGTGCACAAACAATGACAACCTGTTCTTCCGTGCTAAACATGTAGCACTAGGCTATCAGTATATGCAAAGAAAAAAACAAAGGCTAGATAATTGCGAAATATATTAAATATTATCAAAATCATATATATATCTACCAAAAATAATAAAAGGTAATAAAATTAATGCTATTTTTTCGTGGAAATGGATAGTGACTTTAGAGACACTCCGTATTATGGATAGCACTATAAGGCTATTGAACTAAGACAATTTAATATATAGAACAACTGAAGGTCGGAAACAAATATCTTATTGAATTCTCATTATTAATAACATGCATTCCTTCATTGAGCCAATGTTTCTTTATCTCAATTTACTTACTGTACACAAAGGGTGGCTATTAGAAGAGTTAAATATATAAAAACATTTTTTTGTAAATATGTGAACGATACGGATAGTTTATGCTTTTATGATCAGTCCGTCGCCATGGCATAGTCGGTAGAGTCCCTACCTTCCACTCCGGCGACCCAGGTTCGATTCCCGGCGGGGTAGGGGATTTTTAATCTCCACCTTGGGTCTGGGTGTGTGTCTTGTCCTTGTGTCTAAGTGAGTATAACAGAAAGTAAACAAAAAAGGAAAACAGTATAAACAAACAAAAAGAAAAGAATAAAGAAGAAACAGAAAGTTAAACAAAAAGGTAAAACAAGAAGGAAAGCAGTGATGTAAACAAAAATATTAAAAATTAATATTTATATATATTGACTTTTGTTGTCTATGTGGAAGATTAATACCTTCTTGAGTTGTTATAGACTTCTCTGCTATTGTATCCTTTCTTCATCTTCTTCACTTCACGGGCTAGGCAAATTGCCTGTTCCGCCTCACAGTTGTTCTGTCCATCTTTTCACTGGCCTTCTTACATTCCTTGAACCTCTTGGCTTATAGTTGAATGCTGCTCTTGGTAATCTTGTTACATTCATTCTTTCCACATGTGTAAAACATTTCTCTCAATATTCTCTGATTTTCTCATCCAATGGATATATATTTAACTCTGTTCTTATATCTTCATTCCTTATCCGATTCAATCTTGTGCAGCCTTTTGTTCTTCTAAGGAAGTTCATTTCTGCACTTTGTATTCTACTTTGCAATTTTTTGGTCATTACCCAAGTTTCGCTCCCATAAAGTAATGCAGGAACCGCCAATGTTTTATAAAACTTCAATCTAGTATCTCTTCTTATTTTATTCTTTAATGCGTTATGTATAGTTCCGCATATCATTTGAAATTTCGACAGTTTCATATGTATGTCTCTTTCAGTTATTGTGATTTTAGTAAAATTACAACCCAAATAATTAAAATTTGTTACTTGTTCCAGAGGTTTGTTGTCTATTACAATTTTTGATCTTATATGATCGTTTCACCAAAATGCCATTATTTTTATTTTTTCTTTTGATATTTTGAAATTATATTCTTGGCATAACTGATTTAATTGATGTAAAGAGTACTGCAAATTATTCTCATTTTCTTGAATAATAACCACATCGTCAGCATAGATTAAAACGTTTAATAGTTTAAAACGGTCCATTCTTATACCTATATTAACAATACTTTTCCAATTTTGGGTGATGTCAATATATAGATTAAAAAGGTAGGTGATAAACTACACCCTTGTCTTACACCTCTATTTATTAAAATTGCTTCGGTCTTTGATGTGCCTATATTTATTATAATTTGAGACTTTACATACAAACTTTTTATCACATAAATTAATTTTGCAGGGTAGCCATGTATTGCCATTATTTTCCATAACTTATCTCTATCAACACGATCAAATGCCTTCTCAAAATCAATAAAAGCAACATGCGTCTGTAGGTTATATTCTCTTCTTTTTTTCGAATATTTGCTGTAATATGAATAAATTATCTGTTGTTGATCGCCCCGTTCTAAAGCCATTTTGTTCTTCAAATATTGCTTCTGCGATTATTTTAAGTCTTTTATTTATAACCCTTGCATAGATTTTATAAATTGAATTAAGTAGGCTAATTCCTCTATAGTTCTTACATCCTCTTCTATCTCCTTTCATAAATAACGATATGACTTCAGCTATATTCCAACATTCTGGTATTCTGCAGATTCTCCAACATTCATTAAACAAATGCAATATTCTCCAACGTACAAATGTTCCACCATATTTTAGAATCTCCATATTTATCTGATCAGGACCAGCTGCTTTTCTGTTTTTGGTTTCTTTTAAGGATTCTTGAAGTTTATCAAATGTAATCATATCAGTTTCATTTTCTGGATACTATTAAAATTTGTATCCTATTAAAATTAAATAATGGAAATAAAATCAAACACAAGAATCTCATTACAGCATTAATACGCTTTCGTGATGACCTGAAGGGTGAAAGTTCTGTTGCTCTTGTTATGGATTCGTCCATAATAGCAAGTTTTAAGTACATTCTACCGCAATCACTTTAGTAGAAGCACAACTATCCATTCCCAAATTATTTTTTTTTTCCTGACAAGAGGCTGGGTATGATAGTTGACAAATAAAAA
This sequence comes from Diploptera punctata, assembly GCA_030220185.1. Lineage (NCBI taxonomy): Eukaryota > Metazoa > Arthropoda > Insecta > Blattodea > Blaberidae > Diploptera > Diploptera punctata. Next base: position 321,671 of record JASPKZ010009790.1, read on the forward strand.
AAAACATTCTTGTCGTGACATTATATTACAATGCGAGGTTGGGAAGTGGTTTTTAATTTCCGAGATTCTGTAATACATTTCAGAAACGTGCGTTGTACATTATTTTTTGTGCGATGGTGATTTCAAAATAATAAATAACAGTAAAATAATATCTTTGTTGGAAATATTTGCGTTCATTATAAACAACTGACTAACGTTAACAGTGTGGGCAATGTTTATTAGTTGAAACTACAGCAGACCTGACGCCAATCAGTGATAAAATGACGGCAGTAGGTATTTATTGTTTTTATTGTTTCAAATAAGTTCAATTAATTTAAAATTCAGTTGTTTCATATAATGTATATTAACACTACCTTTTGGATATATTTTTTATATACATTGTACGTAGTATACATAGAGGGCAGTTTGTTATTAAATAATAATTCTTTAGTTTGTTTTTTAAGGATGTTATAGTTTAACAGTTCTCTGGCATAGGGCGGAAGGGAATTCCATGTTTTGGTAAGTGAGACCGTAAAAGATAATGAATAATATACAGTGGTGATGAGGAGTGATATAAAGGCCAATGTGCTGATGGGATCGAGTGTCAAGATTATGTGGTGTCAGATAGTCTGATGAAGAGGCGTGATAAATAATTAGGCGATGATGTGTGAAGTATTTTATAGAGAAGGGATAAGGAATGGAGAGTTCTACGATCTCTTAGACGAAGCCACGATAATTGTTCCAGGGACGGTGTAACATGGTCAAATTTGCGAATACCACAAATAAAACGTGCGCAAGAATTATGAACACGTTGAAGTCTTTGACTGGAAATAATATTTAAGTCTGTAAAAAGAGTGTCACAACAATCAAAATGGGGCATTGCAAGTGTTTCTACTAACATTTTCCTAAGAGCGAATGGCAGACAATTTCGTACGTGATTTAGTGAATGTATTATTGAAAAGACTGTTTTGCATGTATGGTTTATTTGTGTATTCCAATTTAAGTTGTTAATAAATACTCCTAGAATTTTTACTGTCTCACTATAAGGGATTTGAACTCCATTTAGTGGCACATGCGAGACTGTGTTTAGGTTAATTATAGATAATAGTCTCTGGTGAGCCATAATGATTGATTGTAACTTTCTAGCATTTAATTGCAGTCCATATTTAACTGTCCAAGTCATTAGTGAGTCAAGATCCTCGTTAATTGTCGTCTGCAAATAAATTATGTTTGCAATGCTTTAGGGAGATAGATTTGTTATTTATGTAGATTGAAAAAAGCAAAGGTCCAAGCACCGAACCCCATGGAACCCCAGCTTTACAGAAGGACCAAGAAGAACATAATGCATGATTTCCTACAACAGATTGCTGGCGCCCATGAAGGTAGGAATTGAACCATTGCGTGACACTATCAGAGAGTAAGAGGTTTTTAAGTTTATGCAACAATAAGTCCACGTCTACCGTGTCGAATGCTTTACTAAAGTCCAGTAATGTAAGAATGGAAAGTTTTCGATTATCAGCAGCTTCGCGTATGTCTTCGCAAATATTTAGTAGAGCAGTATTTGTATTGTGTCCTGTCCTGAAGCCTGATTGAAATTGATCTAGAAGGTTGTATTCATTTAGGTAGTCAGTCAGTTGTTTATGGACTAATCGTTCCAGAGCTTTTGAAAGGGTAGGTAAAATGCTAATGGGTCGAAAGTCGTTCGGGGTTGAGGGCGTTTTAACTTTAGGCAGTGGGCGTACGAGGGCTTCTTTCCACAATGAGGGATATGTAAGTTTGTAGTGAGGAGTTACAAATATGAGTTATAGTAGGTAGTATAGCTTCGATTATTTTATACAGTAAAGTAATATTTATACGGTCAGTTCCTTCTGCTTTGGTTTTTATTCGCATGATGGTTTTCTTTACGTCGTAATCTGTAACATATGAGAAGTGGAAATGTTCTCTGTCGGGTTGATTTGTCAGTGATAATTCATTTATTGTTTGTTCTTTATCCTTTGGAGTAGTAGTTATACCTGTGAAGTGATTATTGAGTGTGTCCAGGGAAACAGGTATTTTGTCTACCTGTGTGTCTTTTCTCCCAATTCCCATTCTATTCAAGTTTTTCCAGATTTCTGAAGTATTGGTGTCTGTTAGGCTGTATAAATGTCTAAGTATGGCGTTTCTTATAGCTTGATTTGTCTTGTTACGTAACTGTTTATATTGATTGAGATTTGTGTTTGTTTTGTCGAGTCTATATTTCTTATGTGCTGCGTCTCTATCAGCCATCAAGTTACGAATTGAAAGAGTCGTCCAGGGTGCAGGGCGTCGTTTCACGAGTTTAGTTTTTAGTGGGGCGTGTCTGTTGTATAATTGTAGTATAAAGTAATTTGGTGTCTCAACTTTTTCGTCTACAGAATGTAGCGTCCATATTGAATGCCACCGCATATCACAAGCCTGGAACGTAGTCATCACTTGTTGTATATGTCTATTATCAGTGTCTAGTATATTTATATTAAAGTCGCCCATAACGATAACGTGTTCATATTGTATTCGCGGGTTTTGTAAAGTGGATTCTATTTCAGCGATAACTTTTATTTTAGGAGGTTGGTATACTACACAGAGCAGACATTTCTTGAAACTGACAAATATTTCTATGAACATAATTTCGGCAGATGGTTATGTTCCATCACAAAGAAAGTATACCTAATACTACATTCTTTAATATACAAAATTATTTACTTAAAATTATTTGCACAATTCTCTTTTGTTTTTATTCATATTCTATGGCCAATTGTAATATTGTTATCTGTTAGTTCCACTTATCATACCCATCCATCCATCCATAGTAATTCTGCCCGAATGCGGGTCCTTCACTGCAATCATAGCATTTTCATGCTATGCTTGCAGCTTTTAGGGAATTGTTGGTGTGGTAGCTTCCCGTTGCTTTCCACACCGGTGAAGGATGATGATGATAATAATGATAAGGATGATGATGGCCATAATGTTTCGGGGACCGTTTGGGCCTTAAAGTTTTCCTGACATGTCTTACAGGTGAGGAAAAATCCCGATAAAAACCTCACCCAGAAAAACTGCCCCGACCGGGGATCGAACCCGGGCCCGCTGCGTGATAAGGCATCACGCTACCTCGAGACCACAGCGGTGGACTATCTTACTCAATATAACATTAAGTATTTATCATGTCTGAAGAAGGTACAAAGTACCCAAACAGCTGTAACTAATTTATATTTTAATAAATATGAAAATATGAAAATCGCATAAAACTTGAAGTTTTATTTTTATTTAATTAAATATTTAATTGAATTGGCTTTGTTTTGCACTATAATCTGTCTAAATCTATTGAATTCATGTATGAGATTAATTCATGTGTGTAATCCTGTACTAGCCTTATTTTATTGAATATCCATTTACCATATTTGTTAATCATATTTTTATTAAAAAAAACTGTCAATTCCTTAGTATTTTATGCCAAAGGATGTCAACAATATTGAACATTCCGGTTTGCATTCTTAGTTTCTTTGATAAAATGGTTTAAGAAGTGCAGGTTATTAACCTATAGCTTCCAATTCTGGTGATGGGGCTGCCATCCTGACATCTGGACCTGCTGCCTCAGTTCTTGAAGTTGAGTAGGGGCATTTCCTCCCCTAATCACTAGCTATGAGTGTAGCCTAGCTCATACGTTCTACAACCATTTTGTAGTCCCCAATTCACAAATATCAGTGCTATTTACTTTCCTTTTCCCGGCCCCATCAGAGGCAAAGATTGATTCATCTTTCCTATGTCGTTTGTTTAACATTTATTAACTGTTACCATGAAATTATTAAATACACTGTAGTAATTTATATAGCTCGTAACTAACTCTGAATAGTATGTCCACATCATGAAAGCTACAATGAAGAGGGGAGCTAAATATCGGAATTGAGGAAAGAGAGAAGCTTTTTAGAATAGGACTTAATATGAAGAAAGCAGCACATAGAATTGAATAATTAAACAATAATAAAAAATTTCGTTTTATTAAAAAAATTGTAATTAATGTATAAATGATTAAGTCTGGTTAATTAAACAGAAAGGAATTTTGCAATCCATTATATAAATTTAAAGAGAAAAATATGAATACATAAATGATATAAACAATATGAACCAATTATCTTGGTCATCAAATAAAATTACAAAACAAAATAATGAGAATAATAATAATAATTACTCACACATGCACCCAAGCATACTTTAGTCCAGGTTAAGGTCCACACCCCGGATGCCCTACCCTGGCTTACCGGACTAAGACAAAAAACATAGCTCCACTGGAGTTAACCGAAATGATCCAGACAATATCCAAGATGATGATGACCCTGTTTGTAACTTGTATCACGTATTTGAGTGTTGCGAGGAAGAGGGGAAGTTTCGCAACCATACACAGCGCAGAGGAAAGGGGTGGGGAGGTAAGTAGGAGAAAGCACAAAGAAGAAGGAAATTGGCACTGTTCAATAATCTCACTGTAGAGGAAAGATACGCTAACATAGATGTTAAGTACCGAAAATGCACTTTCGGTACATGGGTATCCCACCAATAACCCGATAGGCTGATTTCATTGGTGACCCCAATGGGCGATGAGATCGCCACATCTCTACGCTGTGTCTGAACATTCACTAATACATATTTTACATTGCAAATATGGTGTTTTTAGATTACTTTGAACTCAAATTCTCACTTCATTTTAAGGCATTTCTCTGTTCTTTTTTTTTAAATCAACGAATACATATATATATATATATATATATTTCTCTCAGGTTATTACTCACATACTAATTAAATCACTTGCACTATCGAACCCGCAGGTTCATGACCGCGCGGACATAGGCTCTCCCATTCCTATCCTGAGCTAATGTCTTCCAATCATTGCTTGATTAATATACTTCCCTCAAATCATCATAGTTAATGTTTTTCTCCCACCTCATTCTTGGTCTACCAACTGGGCGTTTTCCCTCTGGTTTACTTAGAAGAAGCTTCCATGCACGTCTTTCATTCCCCATTCGTGCTACATCTCCTGCCCATCGCAGTCTACGAGACTTAACTGTTCTTAATATATTTGGCTTCCTATAAAAACCATATAGTTCACTGTTATGTAGTCTTCTCCTGTCTGTTCATCTCTCTTCGGTCCAATTTTATTCCCTAAGAACATTATTCTCAAATATTCGTAATCTCCTTTCCTACCTTAAAATAAGAGTCCATATTTCGCACCCATATAATATAACTGGTAGAATAATAGTTTTATATATTTTCATTTTAACGTTTTTTTAAGGGGTTGGAACGCCAAGAGTCCATAATTGAGCCTATGTTTAATTTCTTTGTGCTTCTCATTCCTATTTGTGATTATTGTTCCTAGGTATTTGAATTCAGCCACTTCCTCAAAATTTCCCTCATGTGTCATTAGCTGTCCATTTCCATTATATAATGCATTTCTATGTGTGAACATATAGCCCGTTTAGTTTTATTGATATTTACTTCCAGTTCCAATTTCTTAGTGTTACTCAATAGTGAGGGCATGTTGGCCTTTAGTATATCTTCGCTGTCGCCCAATAGTACTACATTATCAGCATAAACTAACAGCTTATTAATTCCATTGAGTTGTAGGCCTTCTTCATCCTCTTAAAGATTTGATGGCATGCTGTAGTACAAAATTAAATAATAGAGAAGATTGTGCATCTCCTTGTTTCAGCCTATTGTGGATCTCAAAAGTATCTGAAAACTGTTTGCCTACTTGAATTTATGTAGGTGGCGTAGTGACATAGAATCCTCGCATAATCATCGTAAATTTAAGCGTTGGCATATAAACATCTATTGATTTAATAACAATTTCAGTAAAAGGATTGGTAACAAAACACTCTTTTAAGTATGATAAAAAAAACATAAAAACGACTTTGTAAGATAAACGATAGAATACAATTTAACAGAAGATGGGGACGGCTGTAATGACACTTGGAGTGTAGAAATAGCCGCAACCTCCCTCCTCCTCCTCACTCATCCCCATGGATAACTGTCACACAAAATCAATACTAACCAAATAACATAGACTCATGTCCCCCGAAATTTGCAAGCACTTGCACTCTACTGAGCTAAGATTAAAGAGAATATACATTATTCACAAACCAGAAATCACGTCACCTCTACATTATTTACGAGGGGAACTTCGCATTGCGTCGCGATGCATCGCCTGGTACTTACATTTGATGATCCAGTGTACACCACTGCACCGGTATTTTCAGCTGATTGTATGCATTAATAAACAATTCACTTGCCTGTCTGCTATACTTTATTCTTAAATTTTAGCGAATTCTGATGGAACGAAGCTATTGAAGTTTTTATCATTAAAATATTATTGAAAACTTTATACAAATCTTTCCTAATACCGAAAATGGTCAATGACTACATATGACATGATAAGAAAAATAATTGCTCGGACGGGACTTGAACCCGGACCTCTGGATTAATACCCCGTGCGCTACCGATTACGCTACCGATTAGTGCAAGCGTTCATTTTTCTTATATATGTATACATATATATATATATATATATATATATATATATATATATATATATATATTTAGTCCACCGCTGTGGTCTCGAGGTAGCGTGCTGCCTTGTCACGCAGCGGGCCCGGGTTCGATCCCCGGTCGGGACAGTTTTTCTGGGTGAGGTTTTTATCGGGGTTTTTCCTCACCTGTAAGACAAATGTCAGGAAAACTTTAAGGCCCAAACGGTCCCCGAAATCATATGGCCATCATCATCATCCTTATCATTATCATCATCATCATCATCCTTCACCGGTGTGGAAAGCAACGGGAAGCTACCACACCTACACAATTCCCTAGTAAAGCTGCAAGCATAGCATGAAAATGCTTATTATTACGAGATGTAGGGCTAAGGGCAGTAACATGATAAGTCACATTGTGTTAAGAAATGTCATTTATTACAATGATAGCAAATAAATGTATTGAACTATCCATAAAATAATTAGTAAGTGCGTCAGTGATGAGTTAAAACATATATACACAACATATTAACAATACAGCCCAATTAGTATTTATAATTTTTTGAAACATTAAAATCCTTATATCTCAGAAAGAACAATATGTGGCTTATCATGTTATTGCACTAAGCCCTATATATATGCGAACACAGACCCTTGCTTTAAGGGAAGAAAAAAAGATTAGGAGTATTTGAGAATAAAGTTCCTAGGAAAATATTTGGATCAAAGAGAGATGAACAGACAGGTGAATGGAGAAGACTGCACAACACTGAGCTACAAGATATTTATGGGACTCCAGGTATAATAAAGAAGAGTTAAGTCTTGTAGACTGCGATGAGCAAGAAATGTAGCACAAATGGGGAATGAAAGAGAAGCATGGAAGTTCCTTGTTGGAAAACCAGAGGAAAAACGCCCAGTAGGCAGGTCAAAAATGAGATGGGAGAATAATATTAACTAAGAATTGAGGGACGTCCAGTAGGCAGGCCAAGAATAAAGTGGGAGAATAATATTAACTAAGATTTGAAGGAAGTAGATTATACAGGGGAAAATTCGAAACATTAGCTCAGATTAAGAATGTATGGAGAGTTTACGTCCGCTCGGCCATGAACCTACGGGTTCAATAGTGCTAATATATATGCGGCCGCAATTTTGTTGTTTTTTTTCTGAACACAACTCGGTATATAGTTGCCTATTAAGGCATATATGACATTCTGTAGTTTGTTAACTAAAAGAATAGGACCAACAAAGGTGGAGGTTAAATAGAAAATTGTATATCACTCTAGTGGCCGCAATTTTCGTTTCCTTTTGCAACGAAACTTGGTATATGACGTAATATGATATTGAAATAAAATGAGAAACGTATTCTCCAAAATCAGACAGATGTGAGTGTGTGCCTGAATTCTGAAATTTTAATATTGCTATAGCAGCCCCATTTTTTGTTTTCTCGCAACTGAATTGAAACTGACTATATAGGATCTCATAAAAAAAAACACTCCGTAAACAACCAAAATCAGACCTGAAATTTGATTTGCAGGGAAATTCACTTAATTTATGCACTTCCTGCATATAGACTCTTTTCTTTGAATAAGAATGATTTTTATAGTTTGTTTGTAGGCTAGATTGTAATTGTAAAAATTATAAATTCACAGTACATGTATTATCGCCTCACTGTGGTGGTTGTCCGATTATATAAAAGCGGGTGCCACGCAACAATGCTTGACAGTGATTAACATGAGGAATTATTATAGTGGCGGTAGTCGGCATCTTTGTATTTAAATATATACAACAGCTGCGGGGAAACAAAACGAGCCGCTGGACACCCATCATAGTGAAGCTATATTATAAGCGTGAACATCTTCCTGTATCCCAAGTTATAACACTACTTGTTTTTTCCTCCATCTATTTCCATGTTCCAAATTTCTTTCCTCAAATCCATTCTCCAAACATTTACCTTCTAGAACTTTAGAACTTCATTTCTTCCCTGATTACAGTATCCCTAATATTTTTCAATCTGGAATGCCGAGCTCTTCTTCTTCAATAGTCAATTTATCTTGACAGAAAATTTAATGTACTATTATTATTATTATTATTATTATTATTATTATTATTATTATTATTATTATTATTATTATTATTATTATTATTATTATTATTATTATGTCCACCGCAGTGGTCTCGAGGTAGCGTGCTGCCATGTCACGCAGCGGGCCCGGGTTCGATTCCCGGTCAGGACAGGCTCCTGGGTGAGGTTTTTTTCAGGGTTTTTCCTCGCCTGTAAGACAAATGTCAGGAAGCTTAGGGCCCAACGGTCCCCGAAAATTATCCGGCCATCACCATCATCTTTATCATCATCATCCTTCATCGGTGTGGAAAGCAACGGGAAGTAACCACACCTCTAATTCCCTAGTAACGCTGCTAAGCATAACATGAAAATACTATGATTGCAGTAAAAGACCTGCCCTCAGGCAGAATTACTATTAATGGATTACCGTATTATTATTATTATTATTATTATTATTATTATTATTATTATTATTATTATTATTATTATTATTATTATTGTCCACCGCTGTGGTCTCGAGGTAGCGTGCTGCCTTGTCACGCAGCGGGCCCGGGTTCGATCCCCGTCAGGGCAGTTTTTTGGGTGAGGTTTTCTTGGGGTTTTTCCTCACCTGTAAGACAAATGTCAGGAAAACTTTAAGGTCCAAACGGTCACCGAAATCATATGGCCATCATCATCATTCTTATCATTATCAACTCATCATCACCATCCTTCACCGGTGTGGAAAGCAACGGGAAGCTACCACACCTATAATTCCCTAGTAAAGCTGCAAAGCATAGCATGAAAATGCTATAACTGCAGTGAAAGACCTGCCCTCGGGCAGAATTACTAAGGATGGATGGATTATTATTATTATTACTATTATTATTATTATTATTATTATTATTATTATTATTAATCTGCATTACGGTATGGGTCATAAGATCCGTTCCAGCTACAATCAAAACTGGTCTCGCCACATTTTTGTAGGTCTTCCTGGGTTTCTTCTTTTTGTATATTGTTCTGGTCATTGGTGTTTCTGGGATGCGCTGTATATGTTCTCTCCAATTGGCTTGATGTCGTCTTATTATGTCTATATTATTGTGTATTTTTAGTTCAGATTTAATGTATTCACTTATCCTTTTATTAAAAAATAATAATAATTATTATTATTACTATTATTATAATAATAATTATTATTATTATTATTATTACTATTATTATTACTATTACTATTACCATTATTATTATTATTATTATTATTATTATTATTATTATTATTATTATTATTATTATTAATTATTATACCACCTCGCCTTCATCGCCACCTGTGGACTGCCTCTGAACTCTGTTAATTCTGGACTGCTAAACACATTTGGTTCAGACAAACACGTCAAGCGTATATGATTACTATATGCTCCACAACACATACACATCCCGTGACCGCGATGCAAGATGTACTGTATATCAATCCGCTGCATTAGATACTGTATAATACATTTAGGTAAATGATCAGATATGTTAACAACATACTTCATTGAAATAATACCCAATCTCAGTACTTCTTGAACCAGTTCCTTTTCAGAGTTCAAAAATATGCCAAACCGATTTTAAATAATTAGTAAAATTTCTGGCTTTAAGAACATTATTATACAATATGTACAGATTCAACTACTGTTATAATGGCTTTTGATACATATTTTGATATATATATATATATATATATATATGTGTGTGTGTGTGTGTGTGTGTGTGTGTGTGTGTGTGTGTATGTGTTATTGTGTAGATTTTCGCGGATATAAATATGATTAATAAAGTTTTCTTGGGTTTTCCCGTCATGGATTCAAGATCGCCCTCTGGCCACTTATTCCGACGTTTTGGCATGATCCCATATGCCATTATCAAGGCATTTGTTTCTTGATAATGGCATGTGCGATTGTGCCGAAACGTCGAAATAAGTGGCCAGAGGGCGATCTTGAATCTATGACACGGAAAACCCAAGAAAACTTTATTAACCATATGTATGGTTAAGGCGTGCATGGAAGCTTCTTGTAGGAAAACCAGAGGGGAAACGCCCAGTTAGTAGACCAAGAATGAGATGGGAGAATAACATTAACTATGATTTGAGGGAAGTAGATTATACAGGGGATGATTGGAAAACATTGGCACAGGATAGGGATGTATGGAGAGCTTATGTCCGCGCGGCCATGAACCTACGGGTTCGATACTGCCAGTGAATTAGTTAGTTATATATAATATATATATAGGCCGTCTGACAATTTTCAGGCTCGTAAAATAATCTTAAGCCTGAAAAAGAGGCCTCTGTGCAACATTTACCACCGACCTTCAACAGCCTGTTAATAACTCAGTTGCCTACTAGATGCTCATTCAGTCAGTTTGCTGACCGCATTCCGTTCATCGACAACTGTACGGAAATGAGCATAACTAAATTAGCTTGATCTAGAAACTCGTAAAAATAAGAAGCTCTATACTAACTGATCATCAGTGAATAATTTGATCAGACAGTTAGCTCTTAAATATGTCAATGATTTCTGCCAATGTCTAACAATTTCATCCAAATTAATATAATGTTTTTTTTCAAATGACATAGATATCAGAGAAGAATTAAATATAGATTCAGTTTCATCTATACACCATGTTCCAAAAGCCACATTAGGACCAGCAGCATCAAACATCATACTGGATGCTGTAGCGAAGAATGAACTGCTGAAGATGGAACGGATGTTCTGAAAGGCCTACAGGCATAAAGATTACATATTTTATAAGTTGAGGACGACGGATTTTACCTAAGAAGGTATATTTTAACTTGTTTTATTTTCTATCCGACCAAAATCGGCATCGCAGGGAAGAAAGATGTATCCTGGAACCAGAAAGCGATGCTCAATTTCTTCAAACCACTGCAGCTGGACCATGTAGATGAAAAGACTCATAATAACAAAGTGTTTGATTTATCCAGCACACGAATCACTAACCTTCTTGTTTACAACTTTGCCTTCTCTGTTCGCATATTCTTGTCCTTGAGCCTTCAAAACCTTTCTTTTATCTTTCCATTCTTTAATACTCTTTCGTTTTTTTCGACTTTCCTTCATTCAAAGAGCTATATTTATTATAAATATCACTATTATTTTCCATATTACTCATAGAATCACCATTCAAGTCAGCCACTTAGAAAACAAACATGTAATTGGAGCTAAACAACAAGATGGCGACAACATGGCCAATCAGAATAAGGCTTACAACCCTCTTAGGTTAACTGAGAAGGCATTGAGGGGTTGGCCCTACTTCCACCAAGAAGCTGCACAGTTCATTCTCCATCACTTTTTATGTTTAAATTTACATGGCGTTAGGCATATCCCACAATCAATTTAGTTCAGGGAGTAAACACTAGATGGCACTAGCTTACACATTAGTCACAAAACTCATTTTTCATGGAGGAGTGGGATTGGCCCTTCTTCCACCAAGCCCTTCAATTGATTCCCCGACAGATAAAAGTATCTGTCGATGGTAATAAACAGTTAAAAATAGCTAGATGTATCTGTAAAAGGAAAAGTCCAGGACGTCCCACGAACACCAAATGACGCTTCGGTCCGGATTACATGATTCATTCCCATACCCTCCTCCACGGTTCTCCCGATCTCACACCTTGTGATTTCTTCCTGTGGGGGTATGTGAAGGACCATGTGTACGTACTACTACCACTTCCGATCGACCTTCCAGACTTGAGAAGAAGGATTGTTGCTGCTGCTGAATCCATTACTTCAAATATGCTGACCAAGGTTTGGGAGGAATTCGACTATCGGCTAGCTGTGTGCTTGGGGTTCAATCCAATGCAATTATTTCAATCGAATCATTGTATTTTCTTAATATGTCTTATCCAGTTCCATTTTCGCTTGTTTTTATTTCTATTTTAATTTCTTTCTGGTCAGCTTTTTCCCATAATTCTTTATTTGATATTGTTTCTGTCCATTTTATTCTTAATATTTTCTTTAGGTATCTATTTATAAATACTTGCAATTTATTTTCTATTATTTCACTAGCTTTTCAGGATGAAGCATTACAATCATCTACTAAATACAGTTTTATGGAAGTTACTTGCAAGGAAAAAAAATTAAAATATTAAGTCACTCGGAAAACCGCCCACTAGAATGATTATGCATCGTATCATTGCCTCGTTAATCGCTTACTTTTTTCTCTGCTAATATAATTATTTTCTCTGCATAAGCTAGAATATTATTATTTTTATTATTATTATTATTATCATTATTATCATTATCATTATTACTATTATTATTATTATTATTATTATTATTATTATTATTATTATTATTATTATTATTATTATTATTATTATTATTATTATTATTATTATTATTATATATTATTATTATTATTATTATTAATGAGAATTCTCCTCAATACAGAGGTTTGTCTCCAATCGAAGAAAATCAAAATATAAAATAGGTTGCAATATCAACATCTCATCATCATCCGTCACGAATTGGGCCTTTCAAGATTTGTTTCGGCCCCATCTAGCAGTCTGTTAAGAGGTCTCCTTGGTCGACGATGTCCTTTGGGTTTATATTGCATCATCATTTTTGGGATTCTTGAATTATCCATTCTTTTTACATGGTCTAGCCAATTTAATTTATATCTGTTGAATTTTTCTTCTACTGATTCGGTACTTCTATTTTTTTTCTAATTTTCTTTATTGTTTTTTATCCAAAGATAGTGTATCCTGCTGTCCTTCTGAGAAATTTCATTTCCGTTGTTTTGGTTGTGCTCCTGTCTCTTTTTTTTAATGTCCAAATCTCATTTCCGTATAAAAGGGAGGGTAATGTTAAAAGTATTATATATTTTTATTCTTGTGTATTTTTGTACTGATTTAGCTTTTAATGTTCATTTATTATTTCTAAGATTTGTGTAAATTTGGTGATTTTCTTATTCATATCTTTCATTTTGAACCAGTCCAGAAGCTGAAAATGGCAGCCTCACTACTGGACTATACCTAACGATAAGGCAAGTAACCTAACATAGGGTAAACTACATTACTTCGAAACCTCAGAAAAGCATATAAGGATATTGACATCTAAAATACACAAAGATATTACTTTTTTTCAGAACTCTACACTGTTTATGATGTTGCGCCATTTGTCTCTATCTTCTACATCATCCTCCACTACACCAAATATTTCCACTGACATAGGCCCCTATGTACATTCTGTATTCAGGTAGTAGCAGGTCATCCTCTTCCTCTCTCCTCTTAATTTCCCATTCTTGTAGAATCCTGAGTATTCTTCCTTTTCCCAATCTACGTACATATCCGTACCATTTTAGTCCTTTCCTTTCAATTGTGACGACACTTCTTTCTTCCACTTCCATAAGGCATCGTATTTCTGTGTTTATTTTATCTTTCCTGGATATTCTGGCTGATCTTCTCCAGAAGTTCACTTCCAATGCATTCACTTTATTAACATGTTTTCTGTTTAACGTCCTTTATCTCTGCTCCATACAAGACTATACTCTTTAGTATGGTTTTGATAATGATAATAATAATAATAATAATAATAATAATAATAATAATAATAACTTACTGACACTATCGAGCCCGTAGGTTCATGGCCTTACGGACATAAGCTCTCCATATATCCCTATTCTGAGCCAATGTTTTAAAATAATCACTGTATAATCCACTTCCCTCAAATCATAGTTAATGTTATTCTCCCACCTCATTCTTGGTCTACCAACTGGGCGTTTTCCCTCTGGTTTTCAATAATAATAATAATAATAATAATAATAATAATAATAATAATAATAATAATAATAATAATAATGTATCAACAATTTAATTGGATGTAGTTTGACTAATCAATTAGCAATTTGGATGCAAAGCAGTACATGTATTTAAAATGTTGTAAACAATGTTGAGCCACACCTTGTAGTGAAAGCATTGGTGTTTGCTCCGTCTTTCTGTAATTAAAATACATCGAACAGAGAATAGAAACAAATATTGAATTTACTTCAGGACAAAAAGACAAAGCTTGTGTGTGCTTGTGCGTGTGTTTGAGTATAGGTTATTTGAAACTCAGTTCAAATCAAAGTGACTGAACACAATTGTATTAGCAGCAAGGTTGACAAAAAAGCGACCGACCTGTTGATTGGTAACAGGAAGAAAGAAGAGAAAGACAACATTCCAAATTAATTACTGTAACATGGGTTTGCAAAAGGATTTAAGGGAAAGATTGTATTCCTCGATTCTTAAAACAATAAACGCATTTTAAAATCTTATAGAAAAGTAATTAAGTTTCTAACATACAAAGCTATTTCAATTAGTAAAAATTATGGTGATTTTCCGTTGAGGTATTAGTTCACAGTAATATAATGTACGGTTTACCAAAACTATAATATAGTTACCTTGTAGGTCCGTCTCCTCAACTTAAGTTCTTTAAACTATGTAGGCCTTTCGAGACTAGTCCCATCATCAGCAGAATGCGTTAGGTCCGTTCTTGTTGACCCTTGTTGAAGCACTGACTTGGTTGTGAGAATTTTGTATAGAGGATTGTGTGGATTAGGTGTGTATTCATTTAGAATCAGGTTGTTGTTGATTCTAATGAATACACACCTAATCCACACAATCCTCTATACAAAATTCTTACAACCAACTCAGTGCTTCAACAAGGGTCAACAAGAACGGACCTAATGCATTCTGCTGATGATGGGACTAGTCCCGAAAGGCCTACATAGTTTAAAAGAACTTAAGTTGAGGAGACGGACCTACAAGGTAACTATATTATAGTTTTTAACCGTACATTATATTACTTCAATTATAAAAATTGTTGTACCATATATAGCAGAGTCGTCCTCAACTATAATATTTTCTATTATAATCTTCGTTACATTATTAAAATTCAAAGCTTTTCGAAGACATGCTTCGCTCTTCAGGAACTTTCTTGGTACTGAAATTATTTATATATTTTATACAGAGGGCTTTGGTTGTTAGGTGTATCGTCATCATCAACAATGGCTCGACAGCCCCATGTGGGCCTTGGCCGCCTTCAGAAGCTTATGCCAGACTTCACTGTTCTGAGCTTCATTCTTCCAGTTTATTTTTTATTTTAAAATCCTAATGTCTTGAATTATACTATCCTCCCATCTTAATTTAGGTTTTCTAACTTTTCTGGCCGATAGAGGTCGCTCATTGTACATTCTTTTTAAAATCCTTTTTCTGCCCATATTGTGTCCAGCCCAGGCCAATCTATTAATTTTAACAAAATTCAGAATATCTGGCTGGTTGTACAGTTTATACAATTAATTATTGCATTTCTTTCTCCATGCATTATTTTCTTTCACGGCATCAAAAATGGATCTGAATATTTTCCTTTCAAAACGCCCGAATAATTCTTAATCAGATTTCAACATGGTATAAGTTTCTGATGCATATGTTAACACTGGTCTGAGAAGAACTTTATACATGAGTATTTTTGTCTTTCTAGATATAAACTGAGATCTAAATATTTTCCTGAGTCCAAAAAAAAAATTTGTTTGCAGTCATGATGTAGAGATGAATTGAGCCGAATTTTAATTTTTACAATTTACTTCAGTTACAAGATAAATAAAGCTATGAACCAGTTCAAATTTATATGCGCCAGCTTCCAAACTAGCGTAGATGGGCAAGCTTCGCATTTACCTTTAATCACTGGCATATATTTTGTCTTGGCCTGATTAATTTTAAGATTCATTCTTTTCGCTGCCTTCTCCAGGCTAATAAATGCATTCTTCATGGCTAAATTGACTTTTCCCTACTATATCTATATCGTCGCCATATGCAAGAATTTGCACAGATTTATGAAAGATGGTTCCCCTTATATCAAGACCTGCGTCTCATCACTTTTTCAAGGGCAATATTTGTTAGGTGTATTAAATATATAAATAATTTCAGTATCAAGAAAGTTCCTGAAGATGAAGCATGTCTTCGAAAAAGCTTTGAATTTTAATAACGTAACGAATATTATAACAGAAATTATTGTAGTTGAGGACGACTGTGTTATACAAGGCACAACAATTATTATAATTGAAATAATTTTAACCTCAACGGTGTTCAAACATGAATATTTAAAGTGTAGATACAACGTTATGCAAGTGATATTTAAAAAAAAACATTGTGTAACCTGTTTAAGCCAACCAATTAAAAATTCCCTCTAGAAGTGGTCTTCTAAAGGGGTGATCTTCTTAAAGGGAAGCCCAGAATGCAAGTTTGACTTTGTACTGCAATTATAAAATGTTAATATATAAATGTTCTCTCATTCGGGGAGGCCCGAACCATGATTTGAGGGAAGTAGATTATCAGAACATGATTGGAAAGCATTAGCTCATGAAATAGATGTAATGAGAGCTTATATTCGCGCGACCATGAACCTACGGGTTAGATAGTGCCAGTGAGTTAGTTAGTTATTCCCCTAGATATGTCAGAGAGTGATGTAGTCTCGAAGAGACATCTAGTAGGCAACTAAGATATTATTAGGATGGGAAACGCCGATTAAATTTTGCTCAGAGACTGTAATTTAAGCTGAGATTCTTTTACGAGCCCAAAAATCTTCCGACTCGGGACCCATGGCTTAAAAACCTTCCTGGCGGACTTGTCCCTTAATTTTTTCCATCCTACAAAATCCATAAACGCCAGGTCGGGTTTGAACTCGCAACCATCGGAACTAGAGGCAAGGAATTAAACCCCTACACCACCGAAGTCAATACTACTAAGTAAATAACTCACAGACACTTTCGAACCTGCAGGTTCATGACCACGCGGATATAAGCTCTCCAAATATTCCTATCCTGAGCTAATGTTTCCAATCATCTCCTGTGTAATCTGCTTGCCTCAAATCATCGTTAATGTTATTATCTCACCTCGTTCTAGGTCTACCAATTGGGCGTTTTCCCCTCTGGTTTCCGTACAAGAAGCCTTCATGCCTCTCTTTCATTCCCCATTCGTGCAACATGTCCTGCCCATCGTAGTCTCCAAGACTTAACTTTTCTTATTATATCTGGTTTCCTATAAAGATCATGTAGCACACTGTTATGAAGTCTTCTCCATTCGCCTGTTTGTTCATCTCTACCACTATTAATCCGATAGAAAACAGTATAGGGAATTTCGGGTAATGTGGACCCTTATGTTTGAGTGAACCCCGTTAATATCTTCTTTAATTGGTGCTGCCCTCGAACAGAAAATATTTTAATTTCTTCACCTCGCCAATTTCTACGGATTCGAGGCCAGTTTCTTTTATCCTTTGTGCGAAGAAGGGTTTATTTGTGATATTTATGAAAATGACCATTTTAAAAGTTGTTCAAGCTAACAATCAATTCTTAATTTCTGCTATTGAATATTTCAATGTTGAAAAAATTCCTAAATATATTATATTATGTAGATGCTGTTTTAATATACTGACGGGTTTGGTTTGATATCATGTGACATGGCTAAACATAACAAAGGAATTTGGCTAATGTAGATCCTCCATGAGGACCTGGGTCCTCTTTACACGAATGCGTATATTTTATCAATGAGGATGATATCTGCAAAAAAACCATTCACTTAAATAATTTTATTTAATATCCTTGTAATTTTACTAAACCCAAAGACCCTCGCTTTCTGCAGTTGAATGACGTGTGAATGTTATAATCACAATAATTTTTCAAAACATTAAATAAATACAACGCTTTTTA
This sequence comes from Diploptera punctata, assembly GCA_030220185.1. NCBI lineage: Eukaryota > Metazoa > Arthropoda > Insecta > Blattodea > Blaberidae > Diploptera > Diploptera punctata. The sequence goes on from JASPKZ010009790.1 coordinate 339,950, forward strand.
GATCAGTCATAAATATTTTCAGATTAATATGTGCCCGTCTGTTTAAATTAATAGAGTAAATAAACTTAAAAATAGAGTATGGTGGACTATGTGGTCCACTTTATCCGAATATGGAAGTTAAAGTGAACCTTTCTTGTAATGTAAAAAGTATAAATTATGAAGATTTTCCATATTTGAATAAAATAGCAATGCTATTTCATAGCTACAAACACTAATGATAATCACTGCTATTAAACAAAATTCAAATCCCTTAATTATTGTATTGTATTGTAAGCCTATGTTTTCCCTTTACAGAGATTTAGGCGCTCTCCCCCTACAGGGAAGAATTTGAACCATACTAATTTAGTTACACTTGTTTCCGTATAGATGTAATTTTGAGTGGTCCGTGGTCAGCGTTCCGTCTCATACCTGACATCTAGGAAACCAAGGTAGTATTAGGACAGGAAAAATCGGTAAATTTTGCTTAGAGGCCTTTAATTCAGGCTTAAGGATTTTTTACGAGCCTGAAAATCTTCAGACTCGGAACCCACGGCTTAAAGTCCCTCCCGGAGGACTTGCTCCTTGGATTTTTCCGTCCTAAAAAAATCCATCGACCCCGGCCGGATTTGAACCCGCGACCCTCGGGACCAGGGGCAAGGAGCATAACCACTAGTCCACCGCGGCCCACCTCTTAATTAAAAGATGAAAAACAACAAATTCAAAACAGGGGTCCATATTACCCGAAGTTACTCTAAATATGTTGTTTAGAATCGCCCGGTGAGCGGCTTGTTTTACCAGCGAGTGAGAGTTTGACGTCACATGCAATACCGATACTCAATTAACAAGGGAACTACCAACCACAGCATACCGAAACCTATCCTGAAATTTCTCTCAGGCAAGCACTGTATTGTAGCAAGCCCGTATGCAAAAGTTTATTGCCGCTTTTAACTGCAAGGCATCAGAAATCGAAGCCAGAATACAGCAATGACAACTCAATGTTCGAAGCAGATGGACTTCCCTGACTGAATAGAAAGGAACGGGGTGAGGCAGGGCGTAGCGTAGGTTGTGAAGATTATCCAATCCACCAAGTTAGGAGTTATATTAAATTCCTGTAGTTTAAATGAGAGCTTTGGTCCTGGATTTTAATGCATTGACATCAACACTTTAACGCAATGGATTAAGATTACAATACCAGAGTGCGAAACTATTTGCTCAATTTAATGCAGGAGGTAGAGAACAACAAAACAAATATATTTCGATAAGGAACAAGTGGTCCCTGAAGTCAACCCGTAATGTTAGAGACGATTTATACAGTAAGATAGTTTAACATGCTAATAAGAGCAGAAATCCAGTATGGGTTTGAAATAAGGAGATGGCACTATCTCCTCTACTATTTAATTTTGTACTATAGCATGCCCGCAAACTTTTAGAGGAAGAGGAAGGCTCAAAATTCAATGGGTATTAATAAACATGTTAGTTTATGCTGATGATTGTAGTACTATTGGCCGATCAGCGAGAAGGATACTAAAGAACAACGCGCACACAATATTCTGTAAACACTAAGAAATTAGCTAGCCCCCCCCGGATGAAGTAAATATTAAGTAAAGTAAATATAATGTTCACACGTAGAAATACATTACATAATGGAAATGGACAGCTAATGACAAATGAGGGAAATTTTGAGGAAGTGGATGAATTCAAATACCTAGGAACAATAATCACAAATAGGAATGAGATGCACAAAGAAATTAAACGTGGGCTCAATTCTGGAAATGCGTGCTATTATGCATTGCAGAGACTTTTGATGTCCCAACTACTTTCAAAAAACGTTAAACTGAAAATATATAAAACTATTATTCTACCAGTTATATTATATGGGTGCGAAACATGGACTCTTACTTTAAGGCAGGAAAGGAGATTACGAGTATTTGAGAATAAAGTAATTAAGAAAAATTTTGGACCAAAAAGAGATGAACAGACAGGTGAATGGAGAAGACTACTAAAACAATGAACTACATGGTCTTTATAAGAAGCCAGATATAATAAGAACAGTTAAGTCTCGTAAACTGCGATGGGCAGAACATTTTGCGCGTATGGGGAATGAAAGACGTGCATGGAAACTTCTTGTAGGAAAGCCAGAGGGAAAACGAACAGTTGGTAGACCAAGAATGAGGTGGGAGAATAACATTAACTATGATTTGAGAGAAGTAGATTATACAGGGAATGATAGGAAAGCATTAGCTCAGTATAGGGATGTATGGAGAGCTTATGTCCGCGCTGTCATGGACCTACTTGTTCTATTGTGCCAGTGAGTAAGTAATAAGAGCAATAGTATCACAGGAATTGCTCGAATGCACGATCGTTGATAGCAGAACATCGTCTGATCATTAATTGTCGTGTTCGTTCGAAGATTCTTAGCAGTCTGCATTGGCCCCAGCAACAACGGCAATTCTAGGGACGAGGTTTTCTTGTGTTTCCACAACGGTTTCGTACACCAACTGCGTCATGTGTCCTCAGAGAAACAAATCTAGACACGTGAGGTCAGGTGATCTGGTAGGCTAGGCCACAGGGCCACCCTGCCGATACAACAGCTTAAATCAGCACCATTAACAATATATTCTCTAACAAGTAGACTTCTGAGATGATATGTTCCCTAACGAAATATATCTGTTTTGATTTTCTCTACCTTATGTATTAATTTGAACGAAGAGTTTCGTACCACACTGTAGATATATTCCAATTCAACTGCCATCTCCTTTAAAATATTACTTTATAAATGGAAATTAAAATAATTGATCCACTATACATTTTATAAACTAATACACCATGCGAGGAGAATATTTATAAATTGTCCACTGTTAAAAGCGAAAGATTTTATTTTGCGCGCGATAGTGCGTCGTTCTGTCGTACTTACAGCAATAGTGAACATGAATCAAAGTTCAATTTCCTAAATTTCGGGGTTTCCAACCTATAAGTAACTAAATAACTATACTGTAAAATTAAAAATTACCAACCTAGTGCGGGAAGTAAAACCACTGTCCTTTATATATACTACGTATAATGTATATACTACAAAAATATATTCAAAAGGCAGTGCTAATATATATTATACAAAACAAATCACTGCATTTTAAATGAACTGAACTTTATTTGAAACAATATAAAGAATAAATTCATACTATCCGCCATTTTCTGATGTAGTCTCAGCTAATAAACATTGTTCACACTGTTTTATTGACTAAGGCTTTCACGGCCGGAGTCGCTATGATGATCTTGAAGAATATTTCCGGGTTATAGGCCGTGGTCTCGAGGCTTGAAGTTCCCCGACGTTTCGCCAGAGACTGCCTCTGGCATCCTCAAGGGGAACTTCAAGCCTCGAGACCACGGCCTATACCCGGAAATCTTCTTCAAGATCATCATTGCCCACACTGTTAACGTTTGTCAGTTGTTTATAATAAACGCAAATATTTCCAACAAAGATGTTATTATTTTATAATTATTTATTATTTTGTCCCGCGTCGTAGCTGAGTGGTTAAGGCAAGAAGCCTTGGCGCAGAACTACGGGACTTGTTCGAGTCCTCATGAGCGAAAAAGTGTTCTCATAGAATTTTGGCAGTGTGGGACCGGTGCCTACCCAGCATCGTGAGACATTTGGGTAGCTACAATAAGTAGCGACTCTAGGTTGAGAAGACTATAAAGGCTGGGGAACCCGACTTGCTGACCATTTGTCACCCCTATCGCGCTTGGAGTTTTTATTATTTATTACTTTGAAAATACCATCGCGCAAAAAAATATGTACAACACACGTTTGTGAAGTGTTTTACAGAAACTCTCAAATTAAAAACCTCGCTATCGCTAGGTTTTCAAACATTTCCTCGCTTCTGTAAAAAACCACTTCCCAACCTCGCATTGTAATATACTATTGGACTCGTCCTTGGTACATCACAACGCTTTTCTAGAAGAAATTTCAAGATAGGTTTCGGCATGCTGTGGTTGATAATTCCTTTGTAAGAGTAACGTAAAATAAGAGTTCAGTCTATAATGATATTCCTATTCCATATATGTATTCATATCATCTCCGGAAATGAATTTCCAATCTAACTCTACTCTGAACCGACATCATGTAATAATCTCAGTTCTTTGTAAAAGCATTTGCAAGGATTATACATTCTGAACAATGGTTTGTTATGTCTGTCATACAGCGACGTGAATAGGAGATCAAATTTTGTGATCCCATGTCATGACTCATGACGTAAGCATCCTCAGCTCTGTGCAGGCTTTACAAAAGAGCCATTTTACACCTGATGCCTTACTATGTGTTACTGTGACGTCACTTTCATGGAACAATTGCTCCCTCTATCTCTCTCTACGTGCATAATTAACTTCTAATTCAATAGTGTGTCTTTAGTCCTCAAAGAGATGCTTTCATTAAGGGGAATTCTATTGATATTAGTTATTTTAACTCCAATAATAATAATAATAATAAAAATAATAATTTTATTTATAACAGATTTTTAATGTTAACAAATCTTTCTGTGCCTACTGTTTTATTTTCTTTCTACACTCGTCTCTATCCGTCCACACAATGTCCTCCAGTCCCCTCGTTCTCATTCCAGTTCTTATTTCTTGCATCCATGAGTTTCGAGGTCTTAATTTCTTTATTCTTCCAGGTGGACATTATTCCAATGTTTATCTGGGCAACCTTTATTCTTCTTCCCTGCCTAAAGTTTTATTTTGTCTCCCCACTCGTCCCAATCCATGCACCCCATATCCTCCACTCCTTGTTCTAATTCAAGCTCTTAGTTATTGTATCCACGAGTTTCTAGGTCTTTCTTTCTTTCTTCTACCAGGTGAACACCATTCCAATGTTTTTCTGGGTAACCTTTCTTCATGCATTCGTCGCACCAAATTAACTACTTATATTTTATATAATTTACTACTGAATATTTAATATTCGTCTTTTCTCGTATGACTTTCTTATTTTTCTTCTAATTTTGAACATCTTGCTGCTCTCCTCAAGAAATCCATTTCCATCGACATACTTTTTTTTTTCATACTTTAGCTCCATGTCTCCATGTGTGACGGTATTTCTCACCATTCAATTGTATTTTTCCTGGTTATATGTCTATTCCATGGGACATCATTTAACACAGCTGTTATTGCTCTACCTTTATTTATTCTGTTCTTATTGTCATTAATGATAATATTGATGATGATAATAATAATAATAATAATAATAATAATCCATCCAACCATAGTAATTCTACCCGAGGGCAGGTCTTTTACTGCAATCATATTATTTTTATTTATTTTCGTGCTATTCTTTGCAGTTTTACTAGGGGATTATAAGTGTGGTAGTTTCCCGTTGCTTTCTACACCAGTGAAGGATGATGATGATAAGAATGATTATGATGATGATGACGACCGGATGAATTTCGGGGTCCCTTGGGCCCTATGCTTCCTGACATTTGTCTTATAGGTGAGGAAAAACCCCGAAAAAATCTCACCTAGGAGCCTGTCCCGACCGGGAATCGAACCCGGGCCCACTGCGTGACAAGGCAGCACGCTACCTCGAGACCATAGTGGTGGACATATTAATAATAACACATGAAAACTAAAGTTTCTTCCTGCTTCCCAAAGTGGTATATTTGACATCTATCATAACTGGAGTTGGTTAAACTTATAAAAAAAAACTCATACGTATCAAAGAATTGTTATTTTAATTAAAGCCATTACACCATGCATAAGTGTTAATTCTTATGTCAGTTTCCCTTATTTCGCATAATATTAGTGACCAAAGTTTATTAGAACATAAAACTCAAAACGCGTATTTTCTAACTCCCCCTATATATATATATATATATATATATATATATATATATATATATATATATATATATATATAATAGGGCCTACTAAATTCGCAATTGTTTGTTGAAATATAATTGAAATTTTCACAGAGACTATTATTTTACTCTCACTCTGTAAAACGTGATGTAATTTTGCAGTTACATCAGTTACCGATATAAAACTATACTTTTTAAGTATAATTATTAAAGAGAAAAACTCCATATTTTCTGTTAAAGAGTTCGAAACCTGTATATAAATGTTTTGAAGACAACAAATTAAATACCTGGGTTATAAAATCTCATATTTTTAACAAAGTTAAATTAAATTATATATGTGGTACAATTAAGAGAATATTAAAAAGTACAAGAAAATAAACAAAACTAGAATGTTATAAAGCAATGACATTGTCTTACTATTGTGATAGTGAGTTTTGGGTTTTAACTAAAAGAGAAGAGAAGATCATAGAAGCAGCTGAAATGAGATATTTGAGAAGAGTAGCTGGCTGCAAACTTTTAGATAAAAGAAGAAGTGAAGATGTTAGAAATTATCTAAATATTTTTTAAACTTTTAGATAAAATAAAATAATCTAGAAAAAACTGGAAAGAACATGTCCAAAGAATGAAAGATGAACGAATACCAAGCATTATACTTCATTTTAAACCAAAAGGAGACAGGAATGTTGATAGACCGAAAAATAGATAGATTCAACTTTTTGAACGATAATCTATGAGACCGTGAATGTTGTTGATGATGATGATGATGATAATGAAGAGAAAAAATAGTGAACTCCTATCTAAAGGCTAAAAAAATGTAACATTATTTTATTTTGTTGCACTTTTTTTTCAGTTACAATAGAATAATCCACCTCGATATTGGAGAGATAATTCGGTGGTCAGGGATTAGAGGGAAATAACAGGAGCCTAGTTTAATTTCCTCTTAGAATCTCACAAGCTTCAGCTTGAAACTGTATTATATTAGGTTGAGTGTGAAATGGTAAAGGTTTACGATCCAGGCAGCAGTGTGAGGTATCTAACAAATCCAATATTGAGAGTAAGTGCGCCATAAAATGCGGTTATGTAGGGATATACGTTACTCCTGGTAATTCAAATCCATTAAATATTGAATTCCGCATTTCTACGTCAGTACGATGCGAAATATTTGATAAAAATATATAAATCCTGAACAATTTAATTTCAAATATATGGTAAACATTTCGCTATTCAAAATATTAGAACGGAGAACGAGGGATTGCTAGCGTCTAGTCGGTCAAAAACACGTGTTCCCGCTAAAGCCAATTGCCAACATGTTTACTCACATATAAAGGGATTATATCCCAGGAGTCCACCTACATTAGTGGGCAAGTATAGTATGTTAGAACTGGCAAGTATAGTGTTAGTGGAGTAATTTAGGGCGAGCCAATGGACCGATTTTTGCATACATGCAAATTTAGTTCATCGTACATTTTTTTCATTCAGCGGATTTTTCGTGATAAAAAATTTGCCACGCTATCTAGACCAATGACTAATACATATTTGCTCATTGTATATGAACTATTGGTTATGCTCCTTGACCAGGTCTGGTGGCGGAGGTCACGGGTTCAAACCCTGTCGGGGTCGATGCATTTTTTTAGGATGGAAATAATCCAATGAGCAAGTCCTCCGGTAGGGACTTTAAGCCGTGGGTCCCGAGTCTGAAGATTTTCAGGCTCGTAAAAGATCCTTAAAGCCTGAATGAAAAGGTCCTTCATAAGCAAAACTTTTACCGAATTTTCCCGTCCTTATTGCTACAAATTGTGTTCCCTAGATGTCAGCATGTAGCGGAAAGCTGGACACGCGGACCGTCAAAGCACATCTATACGAACTCAAGTGTAACTAAATTAGTATGGTTCAAATTCTTCCCTGTAGGGGGAGAGCGCCTAAAATCTCTATTAAGGGAAAACATGGGCTTACAAGAAGACATTTGTAAATATGGTGACTTTAGGTTACTTTGAGCTCAACGTCTCATTTCATTTTGAAGCATTTCTCACTTTATGTCTAGTGTTTAAATAAAATAAAACTGTTGAAGTTTATACAATTTTCATATGTATTTAAAATACAAACTCGTTACAGATAATTCGGTACTCTGCACCTTCTTCAGACGAATATTTGTTTGAGTATTCGTCTGAAGAAGGTACAGAGTATCGAAACAGCTGTAACGAGTTTGTATTAAAATAAATATGATAATCGTATAAAACCTTAACAGTTGTACTTTATTTAATCGCTAAACATAATGAATTTCATCAAGTAAACACCAAATCAATTGATTTCTCACTTTTTTTTGGAAAAAGTCACATTTATGTATCTCTCATCTAATTATTCACTAACTGCAACAAAAATTGTGTGCTTTTCTTCTTTCTGTTTTAATTGAAGTAGGTGGTATGGTTGCATAGAATCAATTTATTTCATGAAGGTTCAAAATCAATAGGAAGTCTTAGGAGGCCCTTGGAGCAGTGCGAGGTTAAATTTTGAATTTCTAGATAATCGGCTCTATGTGTCGGCCCTCCATGATGGCCGCCTTTATCTCAGAACAAGGATCTATTACTCACTGCTGAATCGACCCCAGCGCCATGGTGACGCTTAGCTCGGAAGAGGTAATACTTTTAAAATCCATTATAAAACACCGTTGAGGTCACTAACTAACTAACTCACTGGAACTATCGAACCCGTAGGTTCGTGGCGCGTGGATATAAGCTCTCCACACATCCCTATCCTGAGCTAATGTTTTCCAATCGTCTCCTTATACTCTACTTTCATCAAATTATGGTTAATGTTATTCTCCCACCTCATTGTTCATGTATAACTGGGCATTTCCCCTCTGGTTTTTCTTACAAGAAACTTCTATGCCCCTCTTTCATTCCCCATTCGTGCCACATGGCTTGCCCGTAGCATTTACAAGACAAAACTACTCTTACAAAGTACTATACCGGTATCTGGTTTCCTATAAAGATCATGTAGCTCACTAATATGCAGTCTTCTCCATTCACTCTCTGTTCATCTCTCTTTGGTCCAAAAAGTTTCCTAAAAACTTTATTCTCAAATACTCGTAATCTCTTCTCTTCCTTTGAAATAAGAGTCCATGTTTCGCATCCAATAAAGTTCATATGAAATCGTGAAATGCAATCAAATACGCATTCTAATTGTTCATAGAACTCATCTTGATACGTCGTCCGTATCTTCTGTGAAACCATGTACATTTACGATTATAAAATCATGTCGTTTACCCTTTATAATTAATTTGAAGAGAAAAACATATGCGTAAATCGGGATTTGAACCCAATGTCCCTGGTTCTGTACACCGGTGCTTTAACGATTTAAGCTATTAGGCATCACGATTTAAACATACATTTCCGAGCGCCAGGTAGCAGTGAACTTTTATTCTACTAATGCCACCTAGCGGTCTCTTAAATAAGAGCACTTTAAAATGGAAATCAACACATTACATTTCTAGCAAGTAAGCAAATATAAGTGAAATTAGATACCTTTATAATTATGAATGATATCCTATCACTGACAAACTTAATATCTCAAATACCCGGTCTCGCTGCACCCCCATATTATATAATGCAAAGCTTCCTGATTCCTGACTACCTTCTCCTAGCCATCTAATTTCCTGTAAAGGGATCATAATCATCATCATCATCATCATCTTAAGGCACGGCAGCTTCAATAGTGAAAGTTTTGGCCTTCTCAACAACCCTCCTACATACCAATCTGTCTCTTGCCATATTCAAACTAGTCACTTGCATTATATTCCTTTTGACTTGCTTGTGTCGTTTCCTATTAGACTGTCCGGCTAATTCTTGTTGAGATTTACAAGCATGTTTTCTTTTACTGTGCTAGGGAGCTAGCCTAACGCCATACCCCCTAACCTGGAGGACCAGGTCTTTGATTATAGGGTTTCTGTCCCTTAGATCAGTTGCTTCCACCACATCTATGGAGTCTGATCCATCCCTTGTTTTTCGTTGGGGTTTTCTCCCTTAGCCTTTGTAGATCCCTCTACCCCGCAAGACAGCGGTTTTCCCTGTTAACCTAGGGAGATGTTGCCTCTTCCGCCTTCAATGTCGTACCGTAGGACTCCTATTCCGCCATATCCGCCATTGAGGTCTTCACCGTATCCCTGGCAAGGGGCCCTTACAAGGTACTATCAGCTGGGCGAGCTGAACCGAGGTTGGTTGTGACTCCTCCCCCTCCTCCTTTCTCATCCGGACTTGCGGCCGGCAATGGTGGAGTTGTAAATTTTAAAATTATAAAATAGGTACCTGAGATTTCAGTCATCCCTTGAATGTTGTTTAGAAGGCATTTAAACACATGATTCATCTAGAGTTCCATTCCAGAAGCTGAAGATGAAATATATTTTCGAAAGGCCTTGTGAATATTTGACAACATTTAAAATTTGAGATCGACTGAGATCTCAGGTATCAATTTTATATTTTTAACTTCGGAAGAGATACAGCCGAAATTTATTGAGACTATTAAATTCATGCTCCAAATGGGAGTCAATGACCAATCACATTTCAATGAATTTTCTTTTACAACCAATGCCAGTCGTGTTTCACCTCGATATTTATCGAATTATGTTTACCAAAATAAAGAAAGCTCTTCCTTTTTAGTATTCTGAACAGGTTAGAGCATTATTATGCAGTAACTGACTCTCCAACAAATACGTTGAATATAGCAAATAATGAACAGATTCCTTCGAACTACACATTTGATATTGTGTGTTCAATAATTGTATTTTTAAATTTAAATTTATTTAGACCAGGCTCTTAACTTGTGGTATAAAAAATGTTCTGAAATGGGTATTCCTATAGGAGGAAAAGTACTGCATTCATTGTTGTTTGCAGATGATCAAATAATTTTGCAGGGGATGAAGATGATATGAAATATATGGTAAATAATCTAATGGGAGAATATAAAAAATTGGGACTGAATATAAATAAATTTACAGAAAACAGAATATATGTGTTTGGGAAAGGATGTGGATGACCTCAAACTCGAAACAGGGAAAAAAAAAAAAAAAAAATGTGAATTTTTTTAATATCTTGGGTCAATAATTACAAGTTCAGATACCTGTGAGAGAGATGTACAGACTAAAATTGCAATGGCAAAAACGCAACTAATACATTACATGGAATAATTTGGAATAAAAATATTACAAAGAAAACTAAAATTAAAATTTATAAGAGCATTATACAGAATATTTTGTCATATGGAAGTGAAACTTGGTCTTTGATTGAATTGCAAAAGAATAAAATTAGAACAATTGAATTTGATTATTTTAGAAGAAGCCTCCAAAAAACAAGACAGGATAAAAATAAGAAACGAATTCCTTTGGAGAGAAAAGAATGTCACCACATATGTTGTTAAGAGGATTAAAATACAAACGCTTAAATGGTATGGCCATGTACAAAGTATAGAAAATGAAAGATGACAAAAAAATATATACCAGTGGTCACCCCCTGGAAGAAATAAACGTGGCAGACCAAGATGGAAATGGAAAACCTACGTCAGAACTATAATGGATGATAGGAATTTGGAAGAGGGAGATTGGAATGATAGAGATAAATGGAAACTGAAGACGGCAAACCTATAAATGGGGGAAAAGCCGAAGAAAAAGAAGTAATAATGATTTTTACTGAGTTGTTTCCTAAGAAATAATTAATAACCTATAATGTTGGTTATAATATAGATTTTGATGTGTTTGATTTTTTCTCCACCAGGGTGCATTATTACAATATTGCGATCGTATTTGGCAACAAATAATCTGATCTAGTTGCAGTGGATGAACAAATAAAACATAACCAAACATTTCTCTTTTGTTTTCAAACAACTTAGTTTATATTAAATATATAAATATTTTAAAATATCTGTATTTAAATAATGATTTGTGAGTAAACAGCTTAATTTTATTCGTTAAATAATCCAACAAATACCACTATTCGTTTCCAAATCCACTAGATAAATTCACGAGCCACGGTCACTTCGTGACTCGTGAATTTATCGATAATTTGGAAATCACTCGAGGCATTACTTATGAAAAGTCCCTTCCTTCGTGGGAAATTGAACTAGTGCATATCCCGTCGTTCTGCGCCAAGTCACTATGCCTTGGACCACTAGGCTACGGCGCATGACAGAAAAATAGAGAAATACGCCTTGAATAATTGCAGCTATACAAAATTCTTTTGCGTTGAAATTGAATAAAAATTGTATTCCACCACAAATTATAAAGGTCCCAGTCGCAATATAAAACGTCCATTTTTCTTTAAGAATACAAACGACTATGAATTGGATATTGGATCCGGTAAGATTGATTTCCCTTGATGACAGAAAATAAGAGGATATTGCGAAGATGGAAAAAGGAAACCGTGCAAAACAAAAGGATATTATAATTCGTTCGCTTCGACATCTGCATCAAATTGCTGTATTTCTTTCTCTGTTCAAAATGGGCATCGCTTTCATCAATTCAATGCTATTACTGAGAAACTGTAGAATGGTAAAAAAATATTTCTCCATTGCGTAACGTCTAAATTTAAACATTTAAATTAAAATTAGGCCTATTTTATCTCTAATAATCTGAATATACTCACAAAGAGCATTGGGACTGGAAGTAAACATCAATAAAATAAAATATATGTTTACATATAGAAATACATTATATAATGGAAATGTATAGTTAATGACAGATAAGGGAAACTTTTAAGAACTGGTTGGATTCAAATTACTAGGAACAATAATTACAAATAGAAATGAGATGCACAAAGAAATTAAACATAGGATCAGTTCTGTAAATGCATACAATTATGCATTTCAGGGACTCTGTCGTCCCAAATCCTTTAAAAAAAGGTTAAACTGAAGATATAGGCCTATAAAACTTTATTCTCCAGGTTATAGTATATGAATGCGAAACATGTACTCTTCCTTAAGGGAGGAGAAAAGATTAAGGATGTTTGAGAATACAGTTCTTAGGAATTTTTTGGATCAAAGAGAGATGTACAGACAGGTGAATGGACAAGACTTCGTAACAGTGAGCTACATAATCTTTATAGGAAACCAGATACATATAAAAAAACAGTTAAATCTGGAAGACTGCGATGGGCAGGGCATCTGGCACGAATACGAAGAAATGAAAGAGAGAATTGGTAGCTTCCTGTACGAGAACCAGACGTAAAACGCTCAGTTGGAAGACCAAGAATGAGGTGGGAAAATAACATCAACCATGATTTGAGGGAAGCACATTATAGGCTACAGGAGATAATTGGAAAACATTAGCTCAGGATAGGGATATATGGAGAACTCATGTCCGCGCGACCATGAACCTATGGATTCGATAGTGCTAGTGATTTAGTTATACTCATGAATAGCATGAGTTGAAATATGAAAAAAATAGTAATAATATGAAAAATAGTTTGCCAAAATACAAAAAAAATGAAATTATAGTGACAAAATATAAAAAATATTATGTACCGACATGTATTTTTATCATTATTTTAATTGTTATATTGTAATAATGAGCTTTCGAATTAAAATATAATGAATTAATGATTATTTATACTATAATTGGACGATGTTATGTATCATCCGGCTAAGCGCCATTAAAAATTATATTTTGGTGCCATCTGTTGCACTGGCTCATGAAGTAAGTGTACGCACATTTTTAGCGTCAAATTTTTACATAGGCTACTGTCTTATTATTAAAGAAATGTAAATACTATCAGTCCTATCAGAGATTCGACGTTTTGCAACTCACGGGTATCAAACCAGATCTTCATAAATACTAATTTAAATTCTGTATCATACAGCCAAGCGCCAAATGTTCCCGCTCTTAGATTGTTGATGCGTAACTGACAAACAAGCAAAATAACGTATAATATCCAGTATTGTTGTTTGGCGCTACAATAAATAGTAAGATTGACTTAAAACTTTAAACACATTTTTCTCAAAATTAACATGATGGCGCATAGCTGTTTGATGCTAACTCCGTCCAATTATAAACATCGCTGCCTCTACGCAGTCTTCGAACAATGGTCGAGACAAGTTTCCTGGATAATGATTATTTTTCTAGGGTTTTTCCTCACCTGTAAGACAATGTCAATTAATTTTAAGGCCTAAACGATCCCCGAACATCATCTGACCATTATAATAATATCCTCCATGTTAAGTATGAATATGTGTGTAAATAATGAATTTCGTTTTAATGTTGGGATGCCTCGGAGGAGCCCCTAACATTGAGCTGATCACTCATTCGGGGAGTCCCTCCATTCCCATGTGTGTTATTCATAGTTTAAATTCCTCTCCCGTGCCGCTGCGCTGTAAGTCCCGGGTTGAGTGTGGCATGTAAAAAGTAGCCTACCTATAATATGAGATCTTAAATTGAGATAAAGAAAGAAAGAATAATTATAAAACTATAGGCTAGTAAAATGTTTAATTACAATTAGTTAATTATCTTTCAAGATAAACAAATACTCGAGCAACGCCGAGCAATCAGCTAGTAATAACAAAAAAGACAATCAAAGTCTATAAAAAGACTTCATTATTGTGTCCTGCTATGAAATTTTCAATCAACAGCGGACAAGTTGCATGATAGAGGGGTTAGTTGGCTGCGGTTCCATTGATTCAAACAACCGCACTTTTCCAACAATAACTTGGTCTGCACCAGAGAAGCTTATTGTCATTTTACGGTCTAACAAACCCTTGCATCCATGCAATAAAAGGCGACTATAATAATCTATATATAAATCCATCCATAGTATTTCTGCCCGAGGGCAGGTCTTTCACTGCAATCATAGCATGTTCATGCTATGATCTGCAGCTTTACTAGGGAATTATGGGTGTGGTAACTTCCCGTTGCCTTCCACACCTGTGAAGGATGATGATGATAATGTTAAGGAGGATGATGATGGCCGGATGATTTTCGGGGACCGTTGGATCCTAAGCTTCCTGACATTTGTCTTACAGGTGAGGAAAAACCCGATTGAAACCTCACCCAGGAGCCAGCCCCGACCGGGAATCAAGCCCGGGCCCGCTGCGTGACAAGGCAGCACCTTACCTCGAGACCACAGCGGTGAACATACTATATATAAATAGATTAAGACAAAACAGTTAAGTACCATTTTCTCCTCTGTTTGTCAACCGATTTGTTTAGTACCTATTTACGAGCTTTAGTGTTATCATAAGCAATGTCACCAGTGGTAAACGAGTGAATTCATCTACAGGATTTGGAAATCAAGAGTAGCATATGTTAGGACTATTTAACGAATAAAATTAAGCTGTTTACTCACAAATCATTATTTAAATACAGATATTTTATAATATTTATATATTAATATAAACGGAGTTGTTTGAAAACAAATGAGAAATGTTTGGTTATGTTTTATTTGTTCATCCACTGCAACTAGATCATATTATTTATTGCCAAATAGGATCACACTATTGTAAGAATGCACCCTAGTGGAGAAAAAATCAAACACATCGAAATCTATATTATAACCAACATTATAGGTTATTAATAATTTTTAGGAAACAACTCTGTAAAAATCATTATTTAAAAATACAATTATTGAACACAATATCGAATGTGTCTGTGTCGTTCGAAGGAATCTGTTCATTAATTGCTATATTCAACTTATCTGTTGGAGAGTCAGTCACTGTAAAATAATGCTCTGACCTGTTCAGAATGTTAAAAAGGAGGAGCTTTCTTTATTTTGGTAAACAGAATTCGATAAATATCGAGGTGAATCACGGCCGTCATTGGTTGCAAAACAAATTTCATTGAAATGTTATTGGTTATTAACTCCCTGAGCAGTAATCTGATGTGAGATGATTGGTACCGGCCTCACTAGAGGCCTTGACCCAATCTTTGATGTGCTTATCTTGAAGTCTTCTGCACTTGAAATTTTAGCTAAAGAAAATGCTCTTCTCCCAGCTGTTTCTTGGAGTATTCTTGAAGATGTTGTTGTTTTCTTCGTTCGCTTAAGCTTCTTGGTCTTAAAGATGTTCTTTAGGTAGTTTTACTGGATTTATTTAAGGACTTGAAGTTAGGCTTGTAAGTAGCATTACAGTAGTTTTTAGGAGTACTGGATTCAAGAGGATTTTAGGTATGAGGGATAAAAGTTGGTGAGCTATGTTTTCAGGGTTTGTAGTAGTGGGAGTAGGAGTAGGAGTTATTGGAATGTCCAATTTTGGTGCTGAAGTGTTGATTTTTGGTTTCTCTGGCTTTGGTTTTATGATGTGAAGTTTCTGTAGTGTTGATTTTTGGTTTTTCTGGCTCTGGTTTATGTAGTGGAGTCCTTGGTGCGTATTTCAGTCTTGAGTTGGAGTATTTCTTGTAGATAGGGCATTGTCTGTAGCTTATTAACTCCCATTTTGGGCATGAGTTTGTAGGCAGAACTCTCTTAGACCTCTCCTATAAAACTGCAAATATTAAAATAATTATGATGATCTTGATGAAGATTTTCGGGCTGTAGGCCGTGGTCGTGAGGCTTGTAGTTCCCCGACGTTTCGCCAAACACTGCGTCTGGCATTCTCAAGCGTTGTCTTGAGACTGGCATTTCTGTCCACTGTCTGTCCTATTTATACGTTCACCGCGATGTGTACGTAAGTTATATCTGCCTTCTGATTGGTCAGCGTTAGGGACTTCCATTGCTCCAATGAGATTGCTGTTTGATGGTCTAGTCGACTGTACGTTATATCTGCCTTCTGGTTGGTCAGCGGTAGGGACTTCCATTGTTCCAATGAGATTGCTGTTTGATAGTCTAGTCGACTGTACTTCATTCTCTCATCTCTACTGAAGAAGAATGATCTTAAGACAGAGAGCAGAGCAAGACCAGAAAGGAGCTGAAGACGCAAATGCTGGACATCAACATTCATTCATTCTCATTCTCATTCTCTCATTCTGCATTCTCATCATCGAGCTTCTAGAATGAACATCCTACTGGAATTGGACAGAAGACTGAAGAAAGAGCAAGACCAGAACGCTGAACTTCAACAGCGCAAATCATGCCAGACTCCAGTCGACCAGACAAGACACATCGGAGATGAAGGGAAGACTCCCAAGACTCCGAACAACAAAGTCACGCAAGAGGAAGACAACTTCACTCTTCCCAAGTCTAAACACACGGCCAGAAACGTCACCAAAGCCAAAACTCTCGAGATAGAGATAAATAATAGATTCATCACACTTCAGAAACCTCCAGACTCACCTCCACCAATCGTCGTAGACGCCAGAGACATTAATGCCTACAAGCTAACACATATTGCCGCTGTCTCTACAGGAAATGAAAAAGACATCGCTATACAGCATACCAAAGACCAACTGAAGATCTACACTAAAGACAAAGATGCATTTAAACAAGTCCAAAAAGTACTATATGACCACGAAATGCAGTTTCATACACATATTTACAAACGAAGATCACATATGACCCAGAAGATAACACTAAAAGGACTCCCAGTAAAAATTACATCCCATGAAATCTTTCAAGAACTTGCAGACAAAGGATACCCTATCCACAACGTGAGACAACTCTTCAAAACCAGCTTTCAAGAAGGATCCAGACTCAAGACTGCTATTCCTGTCTGGATTTTAACTTTCTTCCACAAACCAGACTTCACAACGAAAATAGTTCAACTGACAGACATTTTTAATGTTAAAATTAGACTCGAAACCTACAAGACGCCAGCCGGTGGAATCCAATGTTACAAATGTCAAGGCTTCGGCCACCTAGCTGAATGCTGCAGAAGAAAACAGAAATGCGTCAAGTGTGCAGGCAACCATAGCCTCAAAAACTGCACAGCAACTGAACTCCAATGCACAAATTGCAACGAAACTCACGCTGCCAGCTACCGGCAGTGCCCATCTACAAAGAATACAGCAATACAAGAAGAAAGCACACGCCAAGCATACCACTACACACCACTAAAGCACCACTTCAAAAAACAGAGCCAGAAAAATCTTCAAAAATCTCCACTCCAGCACCAAGTGTGAACACTCCCATAACCCCTATCCCTCCACCCTCCACCTCCAACCCAGAAAACCTAGTTTCCCAACTACTATCCCTCATATCCAAAATCCTCCTAAATCCTGAACTCCTTAAAACTACAGTATTGCTTCTCACAAACATCATCTCAAGTCCTTAAAAAATTCCAAGAAACCACTTCAAGACATCATTTTTAAAAAATCGACAAGCTTAAGCTAGAAGAGAACAGCATCTTCACCTTCAGCATCTTCACCTTCAAGCACATCAAGAATCCAGAAAACAGAGAGAGGAATACTCTCCTTGTTCATCATATAAAATAAACAGAACACTTCAATAAAAGCACATTAAGATATCGGGTCAAGACCTTCATAAGGTCGGTACCAAATCTACACTTCAAATAATTGCTCTAGGGAGCGTAAAGTGCGGCAGAAACCAGCTGACCAGAAAGGACAGACCGGAGAAGAAATGAAGACACCGAACAACAAAGTCTCAAAGAAGGATGACAACTACATTCATCCTAAGCCAAAACACACGGCCAAAAACGCTACCATAGACAAAATTTATGGGATTGACATCAACAACAGATTTATATCTCTACAGAAACTTCAAAAAGTACTTGAAGACCATGAAACAGTTTTATACCCATATATATAGAAGAAGAGGAGGACTCATGACTCAAAGAATTACACTCAAAGGACTTCCAACGAAAATAACATCAGGCGAAATATATCAAGAACTAAACGACAAAGGTTATCCAATCCTCAACGTCAGACAACTATATAAAACCAGCTTCCAAAACGGATCCAGAATCAAGACTGCCATTCCTGTTTGGATTCTAACTTTCTTACAACAATCAGACTTCATGACAAAAATCGTCGAACTTACAGACATGTTCAATGTAAAAATCAAGCTTGAAACCTACAAAACACCAGCAGGAGGAATTCAATGCTATAACTGTCAAGGCTTCGGACATCTGGCAGACTGCTGTACAAGAACACAGAAATGTGTTAAATGTGCAGGCAATCACAGAGCAAAAAACTGCAAAGAAACTGAACTAAAATGCACTAACTGCAATGAAACTCATGCTGCAAGCTACAGACAATGCCCTATCTACAAGAAATACTCCAACTCAAGACTGAAATATGCACCAAGGACTTCAATACATATTACAGAAACTTCACATCATCAACCAGAGCCAGAGAAGCCAAAAATCAACACTTCAGACCAAAATTGGACATACCAACGACTCCTACTCCTACTCCCACTACTACAAATCCTGAAAACCTAGCTTATCAACTTCTATCCCTCATATCTAAAATCCTCTTGAATCCAGAACTCCTAAAAACTACTCTAATGCTACTTACAAACCTAACTTCAAGTCCTTAAATAAATCCAGTAAAACTACCATAAGAACATATTTAAGACCAAGAAGCTTAAGCGAACGAAGATAGCAACAATATCTTCAAGAATACTCCAAGAAACAGCTGGGAGAAGAACATTTTCTTTAGCTAAAATTTCAAGTACAGAAGACTTCAAGATAAGCACATCAAAGATTGGGTCAAGGCCTCTAGTAAGGCCGGTACCAATCATCTCACATCAGATTACTACTCACGACTGTACTTGTAGAGGTTTACATTTTGCGTTTTTTAGAACCGGTATCCATACTTTGTTGACTTTTAATGATTCTTCTTTTTTATTGAAACTGTTTTTATGTTTGAATATTTCGATGGCTTCTCGTTGTAGACGGGTAAAATAGTGTGTGCAGTTAGATAATATGTCTGTATTCTGGTATTGTACTCTGTGGCCATCAAGTAAAGAGTGTTCTGCTACTGCCGACTTATCCATTTGTTTAAGACGACTGTATCTTTCTTGCTCCTTAAGTCTGGTTTCGATGCTGCGTTTAGTGGTACCTATATACACTTTCCCACAACTGCATGGTATCCTGTATATGCCTGCTGTCTGATGAGGATGGAGTTGATCCTTTATAGGCCTGAGAAGATTCTTGATTTTCTTGGTAGGCCTGTATACTGTCTGTATTTAGTTATGCTTATTTCCCTAAAGATGTCATGAATCGGATGCTGTCAAAATGCCAACCCAATGAGACATTTAATAGACAACTAAGGTATTGCTAGGATGAAGAAAGTCGGTACATTTTGCTTAGAGACCTCTTTATTCAGGCATAAGGATATTTTCGAGCCCCAAAATCTGATTCGCTGCTTAAAGTCCTTCCCGGATGACTTGCTCCTTGGATTTTTTCAGCGTACAAAAAAAATATCGATTCCAACCGGGTTTGAACCGCGACCCTCGGGACCAGAAGCAAGGAATATAACCACTAATCCACTATATATATATATATATATATATATATATATATATATATGTCCACCGCTGTGGTCTCGAGGTAGCGTGCTGCCTTGTCACGCAGCGGGCCCGGGTTCGATCCCCGGTCGGGTCAGTTTTTCTGGTTGAAGGTTTTTATCGGGTTTTTTCCTCACCTGTAAGACAAATGTCAGGAAAACTTTAGGGCTCAAACGGTCCCCGAAATCATAGGTCATCATCATCATCCTTATGATCTCATCATCATCATCCTAATGATCTCATCGTCATCATCATCATCCTTCACCGGTGTGGAAAGCAACGGGAAGCTACCATACCTACAATCCCCTAGTAAAGCTGCAAAGCTTAGCATGAAAATGCAGTGAAAGACCTGTCCTCGGGCAGAATTACTATGAATGTATATATATATATATATATGCCTTGTCATGCAGCGGGCCCCGGTTCGATTCCCGGTCGGGACAGGCTCCTGGGTGAGGTTTTTTCGGGTGTGTTTCCTTACCTGAAAGACAAATGTCAGGAAGCTTAGAGCCCAACGGTCCCCAAAACCATCCGGTCATCATCATTATCATTGTCATCATCATCCTTCACCGGTGTGGAAAGCAAGGGAAGCTACCACACCTATAATTCCCTAGTAAAACTGCAAAGAATAGCATGAAAATGCTACGATTGCAGTGAAAGACCTGCCCCCGGGCAAAATTACTGTGGATATATATATATATATATATATATCAATTACATATACTCGTATTTGTGCTTGTGTGTGTGTGTGTGTGTGTGTGTGTGTGTGTGTGTGTGTGTGTGTGTGTGTGTGTGTGTGTGTGTGTGTGGTGTGTGTGTGTGTGTGTGTGTGTGTGTGTGTGTGTGTGTGTGTGTGTGTCTGTCTGTCTGTTAACCTCTAGCCGCAAAAATTTTTGTTTTATCAGAACCAAACTTGACACACGTATATAGCAAAAATAGAAAAAAAAAAAAGATCGACTTCATTAACCAAGCAAAATATCATGGATTACAAAATAAAATCCATATTGAATAATAATATCTTAATTTATTTGTGTTATGCTATTCATTTCCCTAGTTTTATTTCTAACCCCTTGTACATTGCACGTTTCTTAGCTTATTTTGTATTTTATTAAATCCATCCGGCATTTCATTCTTGGCCTTTTTAGTACTGTATTTTCTTTTTCCAAACGAACAGGGAACTAGCCTTATGCGACAACCCCCAACCTAGATGACCAGGAGATATTTAATCAAGATTATCTTCCTTTAGCCTTTGAAGAATCAAAGCTGAAGTGCAAGGCAGCACTAGCCTACCTGTAATACTAGGCAGGGACCCTGACAGTGTACTAGTAGCCGGCAAACATAGCCCCGTTTTTTAATGAGATTGTAACTCTTTCCCTCTCCCTTTTCCAACCTGGCTTGGGACAGGCTTTTGGCCTGTAATTAAACAAAACATGAACGTTCAAACTTAAATTGTGGGTTTCTTACATAGAGAAACTTCGAATAGAGGGAAAACTGAGTACAGTAACATCTAAAAAATTTCGGCTACAATGAGCAAACTACAATGGTAGCGCTGTTTCGTAGTAACAGAATATGTAACTAAATAAAACAAATGCAAGGCACACGGCGTGTTCACTCGGGATTGTGGGAAATTAGCCATTTTGTAAATTTAAATTTTTAACTGCTATCCTTTCGTTCTATGTAGTCGGTACTGTAAAACTTATACACTATCGAACGTTAAAATCATTACTTAGATTTCATTTTACTCTAATTTGTAAGTAAATTCAAGCTTGTTTGCGTTTTTAATGTGAATATCTTTTCAAAGATAAACCTACTAGAAGTGATAAAATTCTAAGATTTGTTAGGTTAGGAAGAGTGATGTCAGTGTACAGCCATTTCTAATAAACATTTTTAATATGTGCTTTATAATGGATTTCAGATGTACGACTTGGCTAAGGTTCTTTAATAAATAATGTATAAAATATGTATGTGAGAATAAGATGGTAGGTCAATTGTAAATATTTATTAAAAGAGTTCATAATGCACGTTTTTAAATTTTAATAAACGAAAATAAATTAACATGTTTTATTTATTTTCATTCTTCCCTTCTGTTAAAATTAAAGAAAATATTTAGGTCTGTGAGGCTGGGTACAAATAATTCCATAATTTAAGATTATTTAATATGTTATTTATTCCTATAAAAGTTAAATTCCATGATTATTCACCAGATGTCGTTATATAATTATAATTCATAATTTCACCACCAGACGGTGCTGAATTTCATATTAGTACCAGAAAACAATCGAAAAAATGTAGATGTCGTTAGTTGTTCTACACTAGCGCCGCCTGTGGCATGTACGCGAAACGTATCCACTTTCTTCTCTGGTGGTTTTGTTAAATAAACAAACAATTAAAATGGAATGGCCATGTAAAAATAATGACAGAAGATAAATTCACAAGAAGAATACAATAATGGGTCCCACTTGGTAGAAGAAGTAGACGGTCAAAAATAACTTGGATTTATGGTGTTTTGAGCAGCAAGAGGGACGATGGAGATAGAAATGACAGATATATGTTGATGAGAATGACAGTATATTAATTGAGCGCAGGAAGATTTGTAACATTGTGAAACCTGCTATATATATGTATATGAATAAGAAAGTTTTATTGGGTTTTCTGCGTCTTGGATTCAAGTACGGCCCCTGGCCACTGACTCCGACGTTTCGGCAGGTTCCCACATGCCATTATCAAGGAATGATAAGTTCGAGTCACAGGTTTAGATCTTATATAATTAAACAAATAGAGTTTTAGCTGTGGTCCGTTTCCGAAGACGTATGTTTAGCTACATAAGAACTAAACATTGGATGGGTGTACGTCTTCGGAAACGGACCACAGCGTAAACTCTATTTGTTTAATTATATAAGACCTAAACCTGTGACTCGAACTTATCATTCCTTGATAATGGCATGTGGGATCATGCCGAAACGTCGGAGTCAGTGGCCAGGGACGAACTTGAATCCAAGACGCGGAAAACCCAAGAAAACTTTCTTATTCATACTTATATCCGCGAAAATCTGCAATATAACATATATATATATATATATATATATATATATATATATATATATATATAAATATGTAATTAAAAGAAAAAATAATACCTGAACCGGTATTTGATTCCGGGACCTCTAATTCTATACGTTAGTGAGTTATCGTCCACGCTATCCAGGCATCCTACTGCAAACAATAATTTCTCGGTTCAGGCAATAATTGTTCTTTTCATGACATATTTGGTTTTCATTTCATCCATCCATCCATAGTAATTCTGCCCGAAGGCAGGTACTTCACTGCAATCATAGCATTTTCATGCTATGCTTGCAGCTTTACTAGGGAATTGTAGGTGTGGTAGTTCCCGTTACTTTCCACACCGGTGAACGATGATGATGATGATAATGATAAGGATGATGATTATGATGATGATGATGATGATGATGATGATGGCCATATGATTTCGGGGACCGTTTGGGCCTTAAAGTTTTTCTTACATTTGTCTTACAGATGAGGAAAAACCCCGATAAAAACCTCACCCAGAAAAATTGTCCCGACCGGGGATCGAACCCGGGCCCGCTTTGTGACAAGGCAGCATGCTACCTCGAGACCACAGCGGTGGACTTTCATTTCATAATGTTAAAATTTAATTATAACATAGAAATAAAAAAAATCATCACTGCTATAAAGTAAAAACATTCTCATTAAAATTCTTTCTTGTTATGGAAGCCGCAAGGTAGCACTGCGGAAGTATTTAAGACTTGACAATTATGTATAAGGAAGGAAAATTAATGTTTGCATTGGGATGCTAACGTGGTCGGTAACGCAATAACGTATGGAGTTAGAGGTCCCGGTTCAGGCATTAATTTTTCTTTCCAATGCATGCATTTATTTATTTGCTGTCTACATTATATTATGGAAATGGACAGCTAATGACAAATGAGGGAAATTTTGAGGAAGTGGCTCAATTCAAATACCTAGGAACAATAATCACAAATAGGAATGAGATGCACAAAGAAATTAAACATAGGCTCAATTCTGGAAATGCGTGTTATTATGCATTGCAGAGACTCTTGATGCCCCAACTCCTTTCAAAAAACGTTAAACTGAAAATATATAAAACTATTATTCTACCAGTTATATTATATGGGTGCGAAACATGGACTCTTACTTTAAGGGAGGAAAGGAGATTACAAGTATTTGAGAATAAAGTACTTAGGAAATTTTTTGGACCAAAGAGAGATGAACAGACAGGTGAATGGAGAAGACAACATAACAATGAACTACATGGTCTTTATAGGAAGCCAGATATAATAAGAACAGTTAAGTCTCGTAGACTGCGATGGACAGGACATGTTGCACGTATGGAGAATGAAAAACTTGCATGGAAGCTTCTTGTAGGAAAGCCAGAGGGAAAACGCCCAGTTGGTAGACCAAGAATGAGGTGGGAGAATAACATTAACTATGATTTGAGGGAAGTAGATTATACAGGGAATGATTGGAAAGCATTAGCTCAGGATAGGGATGTATGGAGAGCTTATGTCCGCGCGGCCATGAACCTACGGGTTCGATTGTGCCAGTGAGTAAGTAAGTACTATTTGTTTGTGTATCCGTTAATGTTCTAGCGGCCGCAATTTTTGTTTTATCAGATACAAACTTGGTAACATTATATATTAATATCTGCAGGCCTATGTTTATATGTAGGTTACAACATATTCTTCATCATAATCATCATCTTCCAGGGATTAAGCCTGTTGGCTCGTTCCGGTTTTTTGAAAGCTACAATTATTAAAATTGTTCAGACCATCTTCTGTGTGGGCGACCAACATTTCTCCTTCCGTGCGGTTTATAATTTAGCAATAATTTTGGAAATCTTCCTTCTGGCATTCTATCAATATACTCTTTCCAGTCGTTCCTATATTTAATTATTCGGTCCGTAAGTTTGAAAATATTTAGTTCCTTTCTTATATCTTCATTTCTTTTCTTATCCACCAGAGTATATCTTGCTATATTTATTAAAAATCGCATCTCAGCTGCTTCCAATCTTTGTTCTTGTCTTTTAGTGATCGTTTAACAATCTGATCCATACATCAATACAGGAACAGCCATTACTTTATAAAATTTAATTTTTGTTTCTTTTCTTGTGTTTTTAAGGGTTCTTTTAATAGTGCCACACATTAGATTAAATTTATTTATTTTGTCATTAATATCTTCAATTTTAACATATTCTTCATATTATTTTTAAAAAATCAAACGATATGGCAGGTCTAAAAAATTAATTTTATAGCAGTAGATGGAAGTGAACAGATCATAAATGAATGCGTTGTGAATTGAGTCTACACAGGTTATTTTGGTTACGTTAGGAGTGACTTTTAAGTTTAATTAAGAGATATACAAGAACTGTGACGCTTTTTTAAGTTTGCCAAACCTTTTAACGATCACTTTCTCCAGTCTAGAACACTTATTTGGAGAAGGGAGTGGCTGACATCAAAACATTCTACAAGACGCCTCTGCAGGAAATGTCACGCAACATCCGCCGTCAGCTCTAAAATCTTCTCGTCACATCACGGTCACGCCTGTCACAAATATGTCAGGTGTAAACCCAGAGACAGGGCTGGTAATGAATTATTCGCTAGACTTGTTGTTACAATATTCAACTACTATAAAATTGTGGGCTTGTCGCCCCAACTTCTCTACAAAAAATTAAACTAAAAATATGTAAATTGTTATTCTCCCAGTTATAGTCTGTCAGTAGAATCTGTAGAGAAGTTGTTCAAAATAAGTCATCAATTCAGGGGGCGGGCATAAGTGCATGGCCAATGCAGCAGCGGAAGCAAGTGCAGGAGGGAGAACAGATTACGTGACATTACTCATTTCGCTCTTGACCTTCAAGCGAGAAACATATCTATTCGGAAAGTTGGCGAATTTCTACACATTCCACGGACAGACTATATAATGTATGGATGCGAAACATGGACTCTTACTTTAAGGGAGGGCAAAAGATTACGGTCGGCCGCAGTGGACTAGTGGTTATGTTCCTTGCCTCTGGTCCCGAGAATCGCGGGGTCATACCCGGCCAGGGTCGATTGATTTTTTTAGATGGAAAAATCCAAGGAGCACGTCATCCGGGAGGGACTTTAAGGCATGGGTCCCGAGTCTGAAGATTTTCACGCTCGTAAAATATCCTCAAGCTTGAATAAGCAAAATTTGCCATCATCATCTTAGTAACACCTTAGTTGCCTGCTAGATGTCTCATTGGGTCGGTATGTTGACTGCATACCATTCATGACATCTGTGGGAAAATAAGTGTAACTAAATTAAGTTGATCTAATGACTTTAGAAAAGGAGAGGCTAAGGCATAGCACTGTGCTCTTACGTCATTGTAGATGTAGAAAAGATTACGAGTATTTGAGAATACAGTTCTTAGGAACAATTTTGAACCAAATACAGGCAAATGGAGAAGACTACATAACAGTGAGCTACACGATCTTTATACGAAACCATATATAATAAGAACGGTTAAGTCTCTTAGGCTGCGATGGACAGAACATGTGGCAAGAATTTGGAATGAAAAAGGAAAACCAGAGGGAAACCGCCTAGTACTAAGGTCGAGAATGAGGTGGGAGAATAATTTCAACTATGATTTTAAGGAAGTAGATTATACAGGGGATGATTGGAAATGTCCTTCTGGCCATAGACCTACGGGTTCGGTTGTGGTAGTAAGTTACTTAGTTATTGAGTATCTCATAAAAGAACTTCTGTTATGAAATAAGCCCCTGGTTTGAATTGGCATTTTTTTTTTCTATTTAATTTTATTGTGACGTATTGTAATAGCGGACTTTGATTTTCGCGGGTGACGGCTAGAGTGTCGTTCCGGAAGGTTCTGTGCGCATCTACCCCTCCTCTCCAGAGGATCCGACTCTTGAAACTTCTATACTACTAGAATCTCGACTGGACACCGAGAAATTTCTTTCCCGCCTAATATAAACTATTGACAGGATGCGTGCCAGTTATTTGTGTCTGGATAACGATACGGTAATTTGAAATCAAAAGACACTGTGGCAAGTGAAGCCATTAGAGACTGCAAATAATTGTGTGGCAAATAAACTGAAAAAGATTAAATTAAAACTAAGATTTAATTATTTTTAAGAATTAAATTAAATGGCGGCTCCATGGCGCAAGAGGTTAGACTCGCGCCTCTCACAGCTGGGGTCCCGATATCGAATCTCGGTCACTCCATGTGGGTTTCGTGGTGGACGAAATGGAGCTTGGGCAAGTTATTCTCGGGGTTTCTCCCGTTTTCGCTGTCACAAATTCTCCGAACACATCTCGTTAATTTCGTTCATCTGACTCTGTGATGATGCGTCAGGTGTGGTCGGGCGGCACTCTTGTAATTCACAGACCACTATATAAGAGATTCATCTCATCTCATCCCTCGATTGACCCTGTATTGGACACGAGTTGAGGATCTAATACCTAACCTCATATCCAGTCTTATATAAGTTACATTTTTGCCATAAAATTCACTAATTAACACGTATTTACATATTATTAAATAAGTTCACAGGAAAATCTCTCATATCCATCTGTTGTGGCTCAAGAAGCGTACATGACGACATCACATTGTTGTCGCGCGGAATATGTCGATAATGCAGATGACTACATATCTGATATAAAATCCTATAATCCGATCGCAGCGCCACCTACCGAGTCCAATTGTAAATCTAAACCACACAGGGGCCCACTTAAACACATAAAAAAACTCATTAAAATCGGTCCAGTCGTTTAGGCAGTTTTTAATTTCGGGATTCAAGTAAACCTCCACTCCAATTGCTGGATTTCGCTCATTTTTTTATAATACCTACATCTGTTTATTTTAATACGATATATTGAGTTTCGTTGTGAAACATCGACAAATGTGATCGCTTGAGTGATTTCTAAATTTTCACATCAGGTGAACTCCTACACCTAATGGTTTTAGAGGATCCAATTGTGAATATAAACCATCCAGGGACCCAACCAGAAACACACAAAACATTTCATCAAAATCGATCCAGTCGTTTAGGAGGAGTAGAATGACACACGTACAGAAGAATTATACACGGTGATTCTCAATAAGTATTACAGACTTCTAGGGGTTGTAGAGGGGACTTATATAATGTTTTGATAAGGAACCCATGTCCGAAAACGTACCATTTTGATGTAAAATAAGTTTGAAGATCGAAATACAATGGGCTGATATCGTGTGTCCTGCGTTTCAGAAGAAGTATTACAGACTTCTAGGTGTCGTACTACACGTATCGAGTTGTAGGAAGATCATCTTGCATGAATTCTGGCGGCAGTACACACCAGGTCCTGTAGGGGGCGTGTTTGAAAACATGCGTCGCAGGTACATTTCGTGCAACGAACTACAGAGTCGTCACATGGAACCATACTTTTAATACAACCCCTAAAAGTCTGTAATACTTATTCAGAAACACAAGACACGCGATATCAGCCCGTTATATTCCGGTCTTCAAACTTATTTTACATCAAAATGGTACGTTTCCGGACATGGGTTCCTTATCAAAACTTTATCTACTAAGTCCCCTCTACAACCCCTAGAAGTATATAACACTTATTGGCAATAACCCTGTTATTTCACATTTTCCAATACTGTTATTTTAACACAGTTCCATCATATTATAATATTATAATGATATTGTGAAAAGACAGCGGACGAAACGAAAATTATAGATTTGTATATGTGGAAAGAATTGTTAGTGCTTGTGCCAGGTGTGGAATGGTGTAGTGGGCTGCACACTAGTCTGGAGAACTAGAGGTCCACGGTTCGATTCCTGGTTCACACATTAATTTTTCTTTTCGCAATATCATTATAATATTAGAATATGATCCATTATTGGAATGTGTTAAAATAACAGTATTGGAAAATGTTAAATAACATCGTTTATTACTTATAAAAGTGGTGGTGTACAATTTTCAAATATAGATACTTCTAAACGAAACCGGCCGTTGGCGATGGCAGTGTCATTTACCTGACAGCGGACGAAACGAGAATTATAGATTTGTATATGTGGAAAGAATTGTTAGTGTTTGTGCCAAGTGTGGAATGGTGTAGTGGGCTGCACACTAGTCTGGAGAACTAGAGGTCCGCGGTTCGATTCCTGGTTCACACATTAATTTTTCTTTTCACAATATAAT
Source organism: Diploptera punctata (assembly GCA_030220185.1). Classification (NCBI taxonomy): domain Eukaryota; kingdom Metazoa; phylum Arthropoda; class Insecta; order Blattodea; family Blaberidae; genus Diploptera; species Diploptera punctata. Next base: position 369,372 of record JASPKZ010009790.1, read on the forward strand.
TATAATATTATAATAACCCTGTGTATATAAAGATATATATGTTATTAATGAAAGCACTTGAAAAACATCATAGATCAGATAACTTCTTCAGATTAGTTCTCCTATCCGACTCAAAAGCAGCTCTTTAATCAATGTCACCCAAACAGATATGACTCCAAATAGTGTTATGGCATGATGCTACAACTCCATAACTAGGAAAATGATGTCATCCTACAATCAATTCCATCATATTGTGCAATCCTGGGCAATGAAACAGCTGATCTTGTGAAGAAGATTTCCTTGACTATTTAACTCATGCCCCAAATGGGAGTCAATGACCAATCACGTTTCAATGATTTCTGTTTTACAACCAATCAGAGTCGTGTTTCACCAAATATTTATCAGTGTTATAATTACCATATTAAAGAAAGCTCCTCCTTACAATATTGCGTTCCTTTGGCAGTAAATAGTATGATCTGGTTGCAGTGATAAACAAAAGAAGCAGTAGAAGCGTACCTATCGTTTCTCATTTGTTTTCAAACATCGCCGTTTACATTAAATATATAAATATTTTAAAATAACTATAGTTAAATAATGATTTGTGAGTAAACAGCTTAATTTTATTCGTTAAATAGTCCTAACAAATGCCACTCTTGATTTCCAAATTCTCTAGATAAATTCACTCCTCACTTCGTGAGTCGTGAATTTATCGATAATTTGGAAATCACTCGTGGCATTACTTATGATAACACAATCACCAACAGTCCAGTCTATATCTAATATTTCGGCTAAAAGACGCATAAAATAAAAAAAACCAAGGACATTAACAACAACCGAATTCAATCATCCACAGAAGATAAGAAATAGAAATGCCGTCATCACAATATCAACTCTATATCAGATAATCCACGGAAGACAGCAGTTGCACAATTCACATAACTACAGTTCACGATTATCATAAGTAATGCCACGAGTGATTTCCAAATTATCGATAAATTTACGACTCACGAAGTGAGGAGTGAATTTATCTAGAGAATTTGGAAATCAAGAGTGGCATTTGTTAGGACTATTAAATTAATAAAATTAAGCTATATATTCACAAATCATTATTTAACTAGTTATTTTAAAATATGTATATATTTAATGTAAACGGCGATGTTTGAAAACAAATGAGAAACGATTGGTACGCTTCATTTGCTTCTTTTTTCTTTTATTCATCACTGCAACCAGAACATAATATTGTTTATTGCCAAAAGATCGCAATGTTGTAAGAATGCGCCCTGGTGGAGAAATTCATAACGTTATAGGTATTAATTAATTTCTGATGTCCTATGATGTAAATATGTCAATTATATTTTTCTGCGTCAATTCCTGGAAAATAATTCGTTTAAGAAAGTACAAACAGTGGTTTCTTTTTTTATGGTATAATCAACTGTTGCAAATGTGTTTTATATTATCTCTCGTATGCGATTTCTGTTGACATTCATGCACTATATATACAATCTGATAGCCGTATTTCTTGGAGAGTCAGTCACTGCAAAATAATGCTATGACCTATTCAGAATGTTAAAAAGGAGGCGCTTTCTTTATTATGATAAACTTTAATTGGTAAATTTTAGGCGAAACACGGCTGTGATTGGTTGTAAAACAAAAATCATTGAAATGTGATTGGTCATTGACTCCCATTTGGAACATGAGTTAAATAGTCTTGCTAAACACTTGCACACTGCACCAAGATGCATTCAATGCAACCACCCAGAGGAAGAAATGGATGACGAACACCTCAACAACTGTACAGCCGTAAAACAGTTTAACTTCCAAAATTTCAAAGTCCTGGAGAGCAAGACTGCTAATGACTTCACATCAGACACAAACCAACCAACAAAATGTATATTTCATTTGTTAAATTGGAGAAAATTAACTTCGTTTATCAGCTGATTTAAAAGTTCAGACTGCAGTGACAACAAATAGTACAGTATATAACTGTAAGTTATTACCAGAATTCGTATTTTTACGTAATGAATGTTTTTCCTTGGCATATGTTAGCCTGTGAACTTAAATGTTTAACGAATCAGGCTAGTAGGATAAATTAAATGCGTTAATCAGTGTAACATATCTTATTGGATACATTGATATTTTAAGGGTCAGTTAAATGGTATGGCATATATTACAACGAACCAAACATGGCGGTTGCTAGAAACAAAATTTTAATTTCGTGATTCAGATAAACAATAAAGCTTATTTTGCAAATAGAACCTTATTTAAAAGCAAATTAATATCAAAAACTGCAAAACCAAGGTTATACAAAACTCTCATTAGGCCAGTAGTTACATATACTTCTGAAGCTTGGGTCCTAAAAGAAACAATAAAACAGAAATTATTAATTTTTGAAAGAAAAATTTTAAGAAGAATATTTGGGCCAAATAGAGGAACTGATAACTGTTGGAGAATCAAAACAAATAACGAACTAGACAAATTAATCAAAAATCAGAATATAGTAAACCATATAAGATGTTTCAGAATTGGTTGGCTTGGGCATTTGATAAGAATGGATGATCAGAGATGGTCAAGAAGCTCTACAAATGGAAACTTATAGGAGGCGAAGCTGTTGGGAGACCGAAGATCAGATGGGAGGATCACAATGAACGATCTAAAGAAAATGAAAGTGACTACACTGCATACCAGAAATCTACGGAGCAACTAAATAACCCGCCCTTTCCTTCGTTTGACCTTCATTTAAAATGCTGGCTCCTCATTGGCTGCGTTGCACGTGTCTGGCGGGGAATCCCACGTCAGCATTATTCATGATATTACAATACAAGTTCAGTTTAGTGCTTAAATATTGTTGAAGCGTTTTGTTCAATAAAAGTATATTCAGTCTACGGTGGTGAATGTGCTATATTTAGCAGGTGTGCAAGTGTTTTTTAATAAGTTCAGTATCCCTCTCTGAAAATATGTCCGATAATTTCTATGCCAGGCCCTTCCGGAATGTTTCCTGTGATGAAACATATACAGGGGAAATGATTTCGTTAGGGAGAAAAACAAACAATTATAAATGTTTATAAAACGTTATTGAAAGAGAACCCCCACACGGTATTCGAAGAGGTAGAGAAGCTCATAATAACTGATGGCAGCGACACCAATTCAGAAAGCGAATAAATATAAAAAAGTAAATGTGATCCCACTACAGGTCATAGGAGACCCTTGGGGAAGTAGGAGGTTAAGGATCCCACTTTTCTACACAATCGGCACTTGATATCAGCTGGGTTGTCAGCCCTGCGTGACGGCAGCTTTTACCCCCAGAACAAGCACCTGAAACTCATTTCAGTTAGAGGTTAAGTCGACCCCAGGGCATGGTGCCATCAGAAGGTTTGGGTCAGTTTAAAAATCCTGACCCCCACCGGGACTCGAATCCTCGACCTTCCGGTTTGTAGCGCACTGCCATAACCAGGATGCTACTGCGTGCCCAGCTAATAAATATAGAACGACAAAATATAGGTACGTTTCATATTATTATTATTATTATTATTATTAATGCCCAGGTTTGTCCTTTTTTGACATTTCTCGTGTTCTCTCCTGGCATTGGCGTAATTGTAACCCACTTCTGAGGTTGGGGCGCCTGGAAGGCGGGGTTACATTGCCCCCGATGTTATGAATGATGATGATGATGATGACAGTGGTGCGCCAGGAGAGTCCTTAATCCTAAGCGTAATCTAAGATGAATATGAATGATGATGATGATGATGATTGCGATGGCCATATGATGTTCGGGGATTGTTTGGGCTTTAAAGTTTGCTGAAATTTGTCTTACAGTTGAGGAAAAAACCTAATAAAAAAACGCGCCCAGGAAACTGCCCCGACCGGGGATCGAACCCGAGCCCGCTGCGTGACAAGGTAGCACGCTACTCGAGACACAGCGGTGGACATTATTATTATTAGTAGTAGTAGTAGTAGTAGTAGTACGGTAGTAGTATTAATTTAATTATTATTGTCAGTATTGCATGTCATTGCTGTTAAACAAATATGTTCAGAGACCGTAATTGCGTGTAAATGTACTCGTAAGGTTTATCCGCTTGTGAAGCGAGCTTTTTCGCCGTTACAGCCACTGTTTACATCTGCTCCGTAGACATCTGGAACCAAGTATAATTTGAATATGGCAAGAGGCAGATTGGCATGGAGAAGGATTGTTGAGAAGGGCAAAACTTTTACTTTTAAAGTCGTCGCACCTTAAGATGATTATTATTATTATTATTATTATTATTATTATTATTATTATTATTATTATTATTATTATTATTATTATTAAGATAAACCTGCACTTCTAATGATTGGATTTCTTTGATTTTTGGATAATACCTTACTCGTTTTGTACTATTAATAAAATATATTAAATTTAGATGCGAAACATAGAAAATTGGAGTGATTTTAAAATGGTGTTTCCATTGAACTCTTACGTACACTTAATTTTCCGATTTGCTGGTTAACGAACTCGATCTTGTTTTTTTAATTAATTGCTACATGCCAAGTGTGGTTCCGATGAAATAATAATTGTTGCCACTAGAGCGTTAACGGACACATACACACACACACACACATATATATATATATATGTGTGTGTGTATGTGTATGTGTGCGCGCGCGTGCGTGTGCGTGTGTGAGCGTGAGTGTGTGTGTGCGCGCGTGCGTGTGTGAGTGCGAGTGTGAGTGTGTGCGTGCGTGCGTGTGTGAGTGTGCGCGCCTGCGCGCGTGTTTGAGTGTGCGCGCCTGCGCGTGTGAGTGTGAGTGCGAGTGTGAGTGTGTGTGCGTGCGCGTGTGAGTGCGAGTGTGAGTGCGTGTGTGTGCATGTGTGTGTGCGTGTATGTGCGCGTGTGAGTGTGAGTGGGAGTGTGAGTGTGTGTGCGCGTGTGAGCGTGAGTGGGTGGGTGTGAGTGTGTGAGTGCGAGTGCGTGTGCGAGTGTGAGTGGGGAGTGTGAGTGGCAGTGTGAGTGTGTGTGAGCGTGTGTGAGTGTGTGTGCGAGTGTGAGTTGAGTGCGAGTGTGAGTGTGAGTGCGAGTGTGAGTTGAGTGTGAGTGTGAGTGTGAGTGCAAGTGTGAGTTGAGTGTGAGTTGAGTGTGTGTGCGAGTGCGAGTGTGAGTGCGAGTGTGAGTTGAGTGTGAGTGTGTGAGTTGAGTGTGAGTGCGAGTGTGCGTGTGAGTGGGAGTGTGAGTGCGTGTGTGTGCATGTGTGTGCGTGTGTGTGCGCGTGTGAGTGTGAGTGGGAGTGTGTGTGCGCGTGTTAGTGCGAGTGTGAGTGCGTGTGTGTGCATGTGTGTGTGTGCGTGTGTGTGTGCGTGTGAGTGTGAGTGGGAGTGTGTGCGCGTGTGAGTGTGAGTGGGTGGGTGTGAGTGTGTGAGTGCGAGTGCGTGTGCGAGTGTGAGTGTGAGTGAGGAGTGTGAGTGGGAGTGTGAGCGTGTGTGAGAGTGTGTGAGTGTGTGTGCGAGTGTGAGTTGAGTGCGAGTGTGAGTGTGAGTGCGAGTGTGAGTTGAGTGTGAGTTGAGTGCGAGTGCGAGTGTGAGTGCGAGTGTGAGTGCGAGTGTGAGTTGAGTGTGAGTGTGAGTGTGAGTGCGAGTGTGAGTTGAGTGTGAGTTGAGTGTGAGTGCGAGTGTGAGTGTGAGTTGAGTGTGAGTGTGCGTGTGAGTGGGAGTGTGTGTGTGTGTGTGTGTGAGTGCGTGTGCGAGTGTGAGTTGAGTGTGAGTGTGAGTGCGAGTGCGAGTGTGAGTGTGAGTGCGAGTGCGAGTGCGTGTGCGAGTGCGTGTGCGTGTGCGTGTGTGTGTGTACGCGCGTGCGCTCGTAAAAATTTTGGTCATGGCCATTTTCATAAGTAATACCACGAGTGATTTCCAAATTATCGATAAATTCACGACTCATGAAGTGAGGAGTGAATTTATCTAGAGAATTTGGAAATCAAGAGTGGCATTTGTTAGGACTATTTAACGAATAAAATTAAGCTCTTTACTAAAAAATAATTATTTGAATATATTTACCGGTGTTTTAAAATATTTATATAGTTAAAGTAAACGGCGATGTTTGAAAACAAATTAGAAATGTGAGGTTATGTGTATTCACTGCAACTCGAGCATATTATTTACTGGCAAATAGGACTGCAATATTGTAAGAATGCACTCTAGTGGAGAAATAATGAAACACATCAAACTATTATAATCAACATTATAGGTTAAACATTTATATTTTGAATAAACAACTCAGTAAAATCACTGAATCTATTCATTATTTGCTACATTCAATGTATTTGTTGGAGAAAATTAGTGGTCTAACCTGTTCAGAATATTAAAAAAAGGAGGAGCTTTCTATATCACAAAAGCAGGAACTCATAAAGAGAAATCGATAAAGAGCGAGGTGAAACACGACTGTCATCGGTGTAAAAAACAGAATTCATTGAAACGTGATTGGTCATTGACTACCATTTGCGACATGAGTTAAATAGTCGGTGAAAACAAATCATGCATTACCTATTTGTATATTGTTGTGTAATTTGACACCAATTTTTAAACAATATTTACCGATAAATGTTTCCATTATATTTATTAAAAATATTAAATCAGTCATATCTTACAGGATACATTGCAAATTTAAGAGTTAATTAAATTGTATTATAATGCGATAAAACAAATATGGCGGTTGTTAGTCTATTTTTCCCCCTTCTTCTGACGGTCTGATTTCGCTGATTTTTTGAGAATAGTTTCTTGAGTTTATTTTAATCGCATATATTGAGTTTTGTTGTGAAAAATCGAAATTTGCCAGCCCTAGAGTGATTTTAAATTTTCGTATTATTTATTTTCACTTATTTATTTTTTATTTTACCTAATGGAGTTAAGACCGTAAGGTCTTCTCTTCCACTTCACCAGGGTTAAATTGTACATATATTAACAATTATGAATTATCTACACGTTTATTAATGATACAAAATAAATATATACTACACAATATAAAGTTGACAATGGAAAGAAAGAATAATCTTCTTCTTCCTTCCAAGTATTAGGCCAAGACCTGTTACGATCCTATAGAAAATTTTCCCTCCAGTGTTTCAGAATAATAATAATAATAATTATTATTATTATTATTATTATTATTATTATTATTATTATTTATTATTATTATTATTATTATTATTATTATAGTAATAATAACAATAATAACCTATAATTTAAGTAATTGGTTTGGTAAAGAATTTTTAAAACATAAAGGAATAATAAAAGTATACGTAGAAAACTGTTATAGTAGGCCTATATTATATTGTCTAAGGTAATATGTAGTGAGTTTTTTTAACTGTTTGTGAATCGGGTAGGAAGGGGGGAAGGTGAACTTGTTAACCTAATGCTGCAATTTTGCTAATAATGACTAGATTAAAGAACACTTGTTAGATGGAATACATGCATAAAACTTATTTATTAAATGGGATGGCAAAATCACAATATATCGTGTTCTTCTTGACTCAAAGTGAACGAAATCGTAATATATAAAAATTACGTGTCACGTTGTTTGTCCGCGATGGAATCCTAAATACTGAACCGATTTTAATAAAATTTTGCACACTGTGTGCAGTTTGATCCAACTTGAGACTTAGGGAAGTTTATAACTAAATTTAAAGTCGCATTATTTTTATTGCAAATGATTTGTTTATTATTTAACAAATAGTTATAATTATCTGTGAGTTCCATACGATTCTAACAGATGGCCGTGTAAGGTAATTGGTTTATTATTTAACCAGGTGGCTGTGCTTTTTGTTGCAACCGCGAATTTCAATTGAATTACAAATATTGGTTATTTTATAATTTAAGTGTGTTTGTGTTTAATTTATTTTCAATATATTGATAATAATATCAATTTCGTGTGTATTAGTTTTAAGTAATCTGGCTGAAAGACAGCAACTTAATTTAAATTTAACTGGACCGAGAAGAGACATTGAACGATATGGCGAATCAGTTCTAGAGACATGAATGATATCAAGTGAATTTCCGCAAATTGGTATAGACCTATGTGACATAAATCTTACATTTAAGAAGAATGTAAATTTAAAAACATATGAAGGTCCTAAGGAACGGAATTACAGAACTGTAAGTAAGTCTGTTAGTTATAATAATATGCCTAATATTAAAGAAACAATCTCCATGCCTCATTTAAATGAAAAACAAGATGACTATAATATATCACAAGATGATATTACTATTCAGAGACTTCTTGATGATGATGAGAATCCAAAGTGCCAACAAGTTCGTAGAAAAAAACCAAAGTATAATGAAATCAGCAAGCCTCCTCAAAATATTCCATCAATAAATGTATATAATCCTTATGATATACTTATGGATGATACTGAGAATGCAGACAACATAAATTCATCTCAATCAACAAAACCACTTCCACATAAACCACCACCCATATTTATACCGGGTGTAGTTAACGTACCAAAACTAAAAAAATGTGTAAAAAAACTTTCTGATTTAGATTTCTCACTTAGTTTACTACAACATAATTTAACGTATACCTTAGCCACAGCAACGCGTGGCCGGGACTTTATATTATATATATATATATATATATATATATATATATATTAACAAAGTCGGATTAGTTACACTCTTTATAACCCAAGAACGGCTGGACCGATTTTTATGATCTTTGATTTGTTGGATTTGTTTACGCCCCGAATAGCAGGTAACTATTAAAACATCGGAAAAATTAACGTAAAAATATTTAAAGGCGATAAGACGTTCGCCGGGCCAACTAGTTATATATAAAAAAAGAGTTGTCAAACCAAATAAAGATGCAGAGCGTTTTTATCAATTAATACACCAACATTCGTGTGTTCGATGATAAGATAAGAGTCAACTTTATAAAATAGGTTACTAATTATTATGTTTTCACATTTATCGATATAGAACTGGCGGCGAGATTTCCTTCTTCCAAAACAACCTGTTTCAGAACGTATCATGAAGTTCTACCTTTTGTTAATATTAGTGATTCTTTTCTCAGTGTCCATTTTGTTACCAGTTTACGAAAAGTTTTCTTATGCTTATTACGGATATACAACAACATTATACTCAACCTCAAGGAAATATATTGTTGAAAAATCTTTGTGCGAAAGTGAATATAAAGATATTGAAATTCCTGTGAAATGGAAACACAGATGTCCGGATAAACACGTAATAACAGTTGTTCAAGGGGGACGTTTAGGGAATCAATTATGGGAGTATGCGTCAGTGTGGGCAGTGGCGAAGGCAACTAATCGTGAAGCATTTGTGCCAAGTTGTATGATAGACAGATTAAGTTATATATTTAAAAATGTTACAAGAATTCCACCGCTCAAGTACATCGAAGACTGTAAAGTAGAGTACAAAAGAATAAGAAATGTGTTAGAGATAGAAAAAGCAACCGGAAGTATAATATTGAGAAAATGGATCCAACTTCCCGATTACGTAGTGCTTTATATAAATGAAATTGCCGAATTATTCCAATTCCAAGATCACATTACCGAGAAGAGCCAGGATATATTGAGGAAAGTGTCTGCAGGCGTGAAATATCCCGTGTTCGTAGCAGTGCATGTGAGAAGAACGGACTACAAAGGATATTTGAAAACAAAACTAAACGCATCCTTAGTAACTGAAGACTTTTTCATCAGACAAATGAATTACTTAAGAAATAAATATTTTAAAGTTTTATTCATTGTTTTGAGTGACGATCCTTCTTGGTGTGAAAAGAAGCTGAAATCAAATGACACGTTTGTGCTAAAGGGAAATTCTGCAGAACAAGACCTCTCCATTATGGCAAATTGTAACCACACAATATTTGATTATGGTACTTATGGTAAATGGGGCGCATTGTTGACAGGAGGTGATACATATCTTTATAATGTAGAAACAAATAAGAAATTAGCTAGTTTACTGCCAAATTCGCATCTCGTTATGTGACACGTGACTCAAATATAAGTACCGTACCTGTAATTCCATTGTCTACAAATTGCTTAATACTTATTTATGTACCAAGGGTATTATTATGTTTATTGTGTCCTGAGAGTGACAGGTTACCAGGCCGAGAGTCTTTGATCTGAGTCTTGGTAAGTAGGACGAGGGTAGTCTATAATGTACCTAGGGCTTGGAACTTGAGGACCTATAAAATGCCTATAAAAAACCTTTAAAATGAACTAAAGATATCCAACAAAATACCTGAAAAACTGCGAAAGGGCGTAAAAAGTGTTGCAGTTGCTAACAATGGATAAAGACAGCCTTGCTGCTTTCACCCTATGCTTGAGGTGATTATTTAACTCATGCCCCAAATGGGAGTCAATGACCAATCACGTTTCAATGATTTCTGTTTTACAACCAATCACAGTCGTGTTTCACCAAATATTTATCAATATTAAATTTACCATATTAAAAAGAAAGCTCCTCCTTTTTAATATTCTGAATAGGTCTGACCATTATGTTGCCATGACTGACTCTGTAAGAAATACGGCAACCAGATTGTATATATATAGTGCATGGATGTCAACACATAGCGCATTAAGGAGTTAATATAAAAACATTTGTAGCAATTGATTATACCACCAAAAAAAGAAACCACTGTTTGCACTTTCTTCAATGTATTTTTTCCCAGGTAATAATCCAGAAAAATATAATTGTCATATTTACATCATACGACATCAGAAATGAATTAATATACAGTTTGATATGTTTCATTTTTTCTCCGCTAGAGAGCATTCTTACAATATTGCGTTCCTTTGGCAATAAATGGTATGATCTGGTTGCAGTGATAAACAAAAGAAGCAGATGAAGCGTACCAATCGTTTCTCATTTGTTTTCAAACATCGCCGTTTACATTAAATATATAAATATTTTAAAATAACTATAGTTAAATAATGATTTGTGAGTAAACAGCTTAATTTTATTCGTTAAATAGTCCTAACAAATGCCATTCTTGATTTCCAAATTTCGTGAGTCGTGAATTTATCGATAATTTGGAAATCACTCGTGGCATTACTTATGATAACTCTTAGAAAATTTGAAATCGAAATACAATGGTTCAGGCAGTCAGTCGACTGGTGGTTAAGAATAAGGGGGTATTTTGTGAGGGTTCAATAGCTTCTCGCGGAACAAAAGTATTTGGAATATGTAAAATATTTAGGAACTAAAACTAGATATTGTTTTTAAAGGAGTTGGAATTTAGGCAAGACTCTGCGGATTCTTGAATTAAACAAATAGTATAAATGTAGACAAAATAAGGCAACGTTGCATAAAAAAGCCATTAAGACCTAAAAAAGCCAAAAAAAAAGGTCCAATAAGTCAAAAAAGTCGAAAAAGGACAAATAAAAGCAACAATTTTCTGGCTTACAATAACACTATATGTATATACTAGAAGTCCCGGCCACGCGTTGCTGTGCCTAAGGTATACGTTAAAAATTTAAATTAAGTTGCTGTCTTTCAGCCAGATTACTTAAAACTAATACTTACACATGAAATTAATAATATTGAAAATAAAATAAACACTGAACACGCTTAAATTATGAAATAATTAATATTTGTAATTCAATTGAAATTCGCGGTTGCAACAAAAAGCACAGCCATCTGGATCTCCCTTTGTTAAATAATAAACCAATTACCTTACCAAATTATAGCTCAGGACCCAGCTCCGTGTGTCTGAAAGGAATTTGCTGGACTCAGCTGTTAGTACTATGCGAAGCAGAGAAGTGTACCTCCTCCACACTTCCCTCCGCAAACACACAGAGCTTGGACCCGAGCTGTACCTAACACCGCCATCTGTTAGAATCGTATGGAACTCACAGATCATTATAACTCTTTGTTAATTAATAAACAAATAATTTGCAATAAAAAATAATGCGACTATAAATTTAGTTACAAACTATCCTAGGTCTCCAGTTGGATCAAACTGCACACAGTGTGCAAAATTTTATTAAAATCGGTTCAGTAGTTTAGGATTCCATCGCGGACAAACAACGTGACACGAAATTTTTATATATTAAGATATTATGTTAGGCCTCGTCTTCAGACATAAAATTTAAAAAAAAATGTTTCTTCAAGTTCGGAGCCCTAATAATAACTAATAATACCATTGGTGCATATATTACTGTATGTCTTAAATTAGTACTTTATAATGAAAAGGAAATAAATGGCTATCACCGTCATCAACATTCAGGGATTAAGCATGTGTGGCTTATTCTGATCTCATAGATTCTCATTCAAGAAGGGGCATCCATCTCTTTTTCGATCTACCAACATTCCTGTCTCATTTCGGTTTGTAATTAAATATAATTTTTGGTATACGTTCATCTTTCATTCTTTGGACATGTTCTTCCCAGTTTTCTTTTCTTAATTGTTCTCTTTTATCAAAGTTTAAAAATATTTATCCCATTTCTAATATTAAAATATATATACAGTCAATATGCCCATTTCACCAATTAATGTTTTAAAATGGTCAACAAGTTTCTACAGCCTAGCTGTCATTCTCAAGACCAGATATTGACTGAAGACAAAATTGATAATAAATAAATAAACAAATGAACTGAATTTGTTTATTTATTTATTATCAATTTTGTCTTCAGTCAATATCTGGTCTTGAGAGTGACAGCTTGGCTGTAGAAACTTGTTGACCATTTTAAAACATTAATTGGTGAAATGGGCATATTGACTGTATATATATTTTAATATTTTATCACCAAGAAGATCACTTGTGTATTAAAACCATTTCTAATAGTTTCTTTTCTTTCTTTATCTAGGAGTTTGCAGTCAAATGGTTATTAAAACATGAAATGCACATACGCAAATTATTTAATCGTATAGTTTAATGTCCAACAAATTACTTTCTTGCTAAACAACTTGTATTTAGAGAGTTTTTTTATTTAATAATGCATTCAAAATGGAAGACTAAGTGAAATGTTTCAGAAGAAATATTGTGAATTTCGCAAGAGCTGAGTGTTTGCAGTACAAGGGGACAATATCTAAGTGAACTGTGTGTCATACAGGACCAGTCTTTATATTACAAATGGCGAATCTGTAGTTAGTACGCCTTATAGGCCTATAACTTTCACGGAAAATTTAACAAATGTGACTTCTGTTTCAGTTCCTATGCAGACTAAATTGTGTTTAAAAGTTTGTTTCGTTAATTGGAAATGTTTTATTGAATTAATTATTATTTGTATGCATGGTAAACTTAATACCTGGTAGGACATTTTCAAAATGTTAATAGGCCTACACGCGGAGGTATTAAGATACCAATTACATATACCGTACCCTAGCAACAAATCAACAATCAAAAAGCACTAAGACATAAATTATTTATGTTTGAATATCTCGTCAAATGTAACGAAAAAAGATTGGATAATGCGAATAAAGCACTATTCAGTTGTTTTTAGTTCGGCAAGATTCCTTCGCTGAACACTTCCTCGATTTTTCAAGTCCACTTCGTATATTGTTTAGCTCAGTGAACTAGAAGAAAAAAGTTCATATAGGGCATATATATATATATATATATATATATTCAAAATTGACTTTACAACTTTACAAGCTTATAGAAATTTATTTAGAAGACCTACATAATTGGTTTATATGTCATATGATAGCACAACTCATCAAGTTTGAAGACCTACAGAATTGGTTTAAATGTCACATCAACCACAGCTTCAGCCGTACGTGGACGGCCAGTATACTTGGAATGACTAACAGAACAGCCAATCCTAACAAATGTTTGGTGCCAAGAATAAATTGTTGGCCTGCTAGGAGGATCCTTACCATACTGGGTACGAAATCTACGCTGAACAATTGTCGCAGATTTAGTTTCTTCGAACAAAAACACACAACGAGCACGCTCGGCACCTGTGAAAGCAGCCATTTTCATATGAACTACGTTAGCGCATGCGGTGAGAGAACTAGGTACTATAAAACTATGTCGGTGAAAATTTGATGAGTTGTGCTATCATATGACATTAAAACCAATTCTGTAGGTCTTCTACATAAATTTCTATAAGCTTGTAAAGTTGTAAAGTCAATTTTGAATCACGGTGTATATATTTTTTTTTTGACATTTGGCAATGAAGGCAAATATGATATGAAAAGAAAAAAGAATGCTTGAGTCGGGATTTGAACTCGAGTCTCTAAAGTCTGTACCTTAAGCGCTCTAACCAACTGAGCTACCCAAGAATTCCAATACAAGCACACAATACTACATGTATAAGAAAATTGTATGCTTTTATTGGAATTCTTGGGTAGCTCAGTTGGTTAGAGCGCTAAAGGTACAGACTTTAGAGACTCGAGTTCAAATCCTGACTCAAGCATTCTTTTTTTTCATATATATATATACATACACATACTTATATATCAATCCATCCATAGTAATTCTGCCCGAGGCCAGGTCTTTCACTGCAATCATAGCATTTTCATACTATGCTTTGTAGCTTTTCTAGGGAATTATAGGTGTGGTAGCTTCCCGTTGCTTTCCATGTCGGCGAAGGATGGTGATGATAATGAGAAGGATGGTGATGATGATGTCCGGATGATTTTCGGGGACCGTTGGGCCCTAAGCTTCCTGACATTTGTCTTACAGGTGAGGAAAAACCCCGAAAAAAAACCTCACCCAGGAGACTGTCCCGACAGGGAATCGAACCAGGGCCCGCTGCGTGACAAGGCAGTGTGTGTGTGTGTGTGTGTGAGTGTGTGCGTGTGTGTGTGTGTGTGAAGTCCACGGCTATGGTCTCAAGGTAGTGTGCTGCCTTGTCACGCAGCGGGCCCGGGTTCGATCCCCGGTCAGGACAGGCTCCTGGGTGAGTTTTTTTTTCGGGGTTTTCGCTCACCTGTCAGACAAATGTCAGAAAGCTTAGGGCCCAACGGTCCCCGAAAATCATCCGGACATCATCATCCTTATCATTAACATCACCATCCTTCACCGGTGTGGAAAGCAACGGGAAGCTACCACATCTATAATTCCCTAGTAAAGCTGCAAAGCATAGCATGAAAATGTTATGATTACAGTAAAAGTCCTGCCCTCGGGCAGAATTACTATGGATGGATATATCCTAATATAGTAACCGTACATAATTCCAAATTTCAACTATTCAAAACTTATATGCTATATCCTTGCATTTAATTAAAATGGTGTGGAATGGACCAAAATTTAGCGATGAATACATTATAAAATGAAAATGAAATATTGTTTAGATGACAATCATGACGTCATTTTCATTATTACGTACAATAATTATCATTACGTCATACTAGTAATCTTAATGTTTATTGTGCGCTATATTCAATTCATGCTATCCAAATACCTGGGTTTTCCCTAGCGTGAGTTTCTTAACCAAGCTAATTTAATTACGCTTGTTTACCTAAAGATGTCAACGAGTGACATGTGGTTACCGCATCTTCTCAATGAGACATCTAGTAAACAACTAAGGTAATACTTTGATAGATGAAGGTCGGTTTGAACTCGCGACCCTCGGGACTAGAGGCAAGGAACTTAACGGCGGACGATACTTGGATGTATGAGGATCGCGAAGATTTTGTTTAGAGGTCTCTTTTTTCAGGCTTAAGGCTCTTTTACGAGCCTGAAAATCTTCAGAATCGGGATCCGTGGCTTAAAGTACTCCCGGAAGATTTTTTCCTTGATTTTTTTCCATCTTAAAAAAACCAAAGAACATTACATGTTCGCCAATAGATGGCATATGTGTATGACTGTCTCCTCGTGACCATACACGTAGAGAACCGCACATGACACTGACAATACAGCAAATAGTGTCTATTATACATCCACGTTAACTGTTCACGGGAGGAGGGGAAGATTTTTAGCGCTAGTGTTGCCGATCTGCTGAATCTGTGGAAGGGATGTAGGAGAAAACTGTAAATCCGATCACGTATTGAAATTTTTCAACTGCAAATGTGGGGGGAGAATCTCTAAAAACGTGTGAAAGTTCGTAACATGCTTGTCAAACTAGTCATTTAAGCACGGAACGCTCAAGCGGTCGAATCATTTAAAATCACAGTATTTGTCGTCTCTCTGTTTCCAGCCTTACAATAAATCACAAGTGGCAACATATAATGAGAAGGGCAAGGAAGGGACAACTCATTCCTAGACATGACGCTCCATGGTATCTTTACCTTGTCGTGGTGGAGTGGCTTGCGTGCTTAAATGATCCTGAGAGTTATGCCGGCGGTAGCATTGCTGCCGATAGAGTTACCCATGCCGGACTGGTCGAAGGTGATAAGCCAGACGAAAAAAGTACCTTGGTCGAAAGAGTGACGATCTTTCGCCGTAAAAATACAACCGTCAAGAAATGCGGACATGGGTTCAACTGGAGTAAAATTTTCCGGAGGTCAAATAGTCCCCCATTCGGTTCTCCGGGCGGGGACTACTTCAGGGAACCCATGCCAAAGGCTCAAACACAGGGACATGTTCCTAGGAACATGGAATGTTAGGACTTTATACAATAGCGGGGCACTAGAGATATTAACACGGGAATTAGATAAATCGCCCTTGGATATAGTCGCTTTACAGGAAGTTAGGTGGCCAGGAGAAGGTAGTCAGAAATCAAGAAGCTTTGCATTATACTACGGGGGTGCAGAAAGACCTGCATTTGGAACGGGTTTTTTAGTCAGACGGAGGATCCTATCCGCCATCCGAGATATTAAGTTTGTTAGTGATAGGATATCATACATAATTCTAAAGGATAAACAACATGATTTTATAATTGTAAATGTATATGCACCCACAGAAGATAAAGATGACAAGATCAAGGATAAGTTCTATGAAGAATTAGAATGCTTATTTGATAGCCTTTCACGATATCATATGAAAATTGTCTTAGGAGATTTTAATGCAAAAGTGGGGCGGGAAGATATATTCAAACCAACAATAGGCAAATTCAGTCTTCATGAAGATAGTAACGACAATGGGATTAGATTAGTCACCTTCGCCACATCAAAGAATCTCATTGTTAAGAGCACAACATTTCAGCATAAGGATATTCATAAATACACCTGGACGTCTCCAGATGGCGAAACTCGGAACCAGATAGATCATGTATTAGTGGACAAACGCTGGCACAGTAGCATCATCGATGTTAGATCAGTTAGAGGGACAGACTGCAATTCGGATCATCATCTGGTCAGAGTGAAAATCAGACAACGGCTATCGCTTATGAGAGGAACAAACGCTAAAGATGATTCTGTAAAATTTGAATTAAAAAACTTGAAAAATGATGAAATGCGGCAAGAATACCAAATCAAAATTGCTAATAGATCTGAAGTACTGGAATCTTCAGATGACAATGTGGCAAACGAAGAAGAAACTGATATAAATAAAGAATGGGAGGCCATAAGAGATACTATTAAATTGTCAGCATCAGAAAGCATTGGTTGTTTAAAAAAGAGGCAAAACAAGAAATGGTTTGATGAGAAATGTGCCGACATTGTAAAGAAAAGAAAGGTAGCAAAAATGAAATGGTTACACGAGCCAAATGAGATAAATTTAGAGCAATTGAGTAGTATTAGACGGGAAACCACCAAGTTACTAAAGAGTAAAAAGAGGGAATATTTGAGAGAGAAGATTAATGATCTTGAAATGAACGCAAATAATAGGAACATTAGAGAATTATATCAGGGAATTAGTATAGAGAAGAAAGGGTTTCAGGCTAGAACAAGCATAATTAGGAATTAAAAAGGGGGGTGTGATTGCAGATTCCAGGAGTATATTAAATAGATGGAAAAGTTACTTTAATCAGCTATTGAATGTACATACAGAACAGGACATTGAGGAGGATAATTTACAGACAACAGAAATGCTAGTCTCAGAACCAAGTGCATTAGAGGTTGAAATGGCGATTGAAAAATTGAAGATGTATAAAGCATCAGGTTCAGATGAGATCCCATGAGAGAAAAATTGATGGAAAAGATACGCAGTTTGCTTAGTATGATTTGGGAAAAAGAAGCTCCTCCTGATGAATGGAAAGAATCAATTATTGTACCAATTTATAAGAAAGGAGATAAAACTGATTGCAACAACTACAGGGGCATCTCATTACTTTCAACTTCCAACAAAATTCTAACAAATATATTAGTCAGCAGACTTACTCCCTATATTGATGACATTCTAGGAGATCATCAATGTGCATTTAGAAGAAACAGGTCTACAAAGGATCAAATAGTATAAGACAGATTTTAGAAAATAAATGGGAATATAATGGTACTGTACATCAACTATATGTAGACTTCAAAAAAGCATATGATTCAATTAAGAGGGAGAAGTTATATAGTATCCTGTTGGAGTTCGGAATTCCTAAAAAGTTAGTTAGACTTATACGAATGTGTCTAAATGGCACAAAGAGTAGGGTGCGTGTAGGAAAACAGTTTTCGGACACTATTGAAATCCAGAATGGGTTGAAGTAAGGAGATGCACTATCTCCTCTACTATTTAATTTTGTACTAGAGCATGCCATTAAATCTTTAGTGAACGAGGAAGGCTTTACAACTCAATGGTATTAATAAGCTATTAGTTTATGCTGATGATGTAGTACTACTGGCCGATAGCGAGGAGATACTAAAGGACAACACGCACACACTATTGAGTAACACTAAAAAATTGGGACTGGAAGTAAATATCAATAAAACTAAATATATGATCACACGTAGAAATACATTATATAATTGAAATGGACAGCTAATGACAAATGAGGGAAATTTCGAGGAAGTGGCTGAATTCAAATACCTAGGAACAATAATCACAAATAGGAATGAGATATACAAAGAAATCTAACATTGATCAATTCTGGAAATGCGTGCTATTATGCATTGCAGAGACTCTTGATGTCCCAACTCCTTTCAAAAAACGTTAAACTGAAAATATATAAAACTATTATTCTACCAGTTATATTATATGGATGCGAAACATGGACTCTTACTTTAAGAGATGGAATGAGATTACAAGTATTTGAGAATAAAGTACTTAGGAAAATTTTTGGACCAAAGAGAGATGAACAAACAGGTGAATGGAGAAGACTTCATAACAATGAACTACATGGTCTTTATAGGAAGCCAGATATAATAAGAACAGTTAAGTCTCGTAGACTGCGATGGGCAGGACATGTTGCACGTATGGGGAATGAAAGACTTGCATGGAAGCTTCTTGTAGGGAAGCCAGAGGGAAAACGCGTAGACTAAGAATGAGGTAGGAGAATAACATTAACAATGATTTAAGGGAAGTAGATTATACAGGGAATGATTGGAAAGCATTGGCTCAGGATAGGGATGTATGGAGAGCTTATGTCTGCGCGGCCATGAACCTACGGGTTCGATAGTGCCAGTGAGTAAGTAAGTAACCCCAAAAATAACAGGGTTGTCAAGTTAGTCATTCTGCCACTGACTGTACAGAACGACGGATCATTAAAATACATAGTATTTGTCAGCACTATACCTGCCAATCAAACAACATAATACAAAGGACAGGAAGTGCAACATAGTAAGGAATAGAAAGAGAAAGACATTTTGTTGGTTATCATATTTTCCGTCCGCACAAAACACTTGGGTGGGTAATATCTCTTTCTACTGTTATCTTCTTGTGCTCCATTTGAAACAGTAAATACTATCGCCTATCCAGATCGTTATTTTAATAGAGAGATAACTTTATCTTTCCCTTTGTCAAATACTTGATTGGCATGTTAACCTACATTTCTTTTTCTTAAAGAGTATACCAAATATTAACATAAGTAGTTTCAACACTGCTATGACATCACAAAGAAATTATTCAAGTTACTTTTGAAATTACGATCTTCATTCATAGAGTCCTGTCAAGTCAAGTAAGTGTACGTTGCCAAATTCTTGGAAGATGGCGCACTCCATCTACAACATCATATCTGGATATCTCTCTCACCTGATCGACCATATAGCTTTCTGGATATGAACTCTTCATTCAAACCGAATGCCTCGTAGAGGTTCTTTGATCTTTGAGAATAAGTTATGGTTACAAGGAGTCATGTCTGGTGAATTTGGTGGATTTTCGAGTACTTCCCAATTCCACTTTCTAAACAAATTCTCTTTTTAGGGCGGTATTACTACTACATGTGGGAAATGGTTAATTTATTCACAAAATATTACTATTTCAAGACTTTCAATATTACATATTTATACAACAAAGACTGCTCAACAACATACTACGTACAAGATTACATTGGTCAGCACTAGGATCGCCGATTTACAATAGTGTTGACAATGCTTATCGAATGCCCTATTGCATTATTTATGTAATATTAGTTTTTTCTAGCTTGTTAATTTTATTGCCCTCTCGAGAAAGTCTGATATTTTAACTATTTTTATGTAAATTTTAATAAATTATTGAAGACAGATGAGTCTATAATAAAGTATTATTCCATAATACTGACAATGTTACTAATATTTTCTGTGCATATATATATATATATATATATATATATATATATATAAACGAGATTCTCTCTGTCCCTATCTGCTATCTACTATCTATACACAAAAGAAGCTATGTGTGTTATTTTAAGCGATGAATTAATTTGGGGCACCATACGAAAGTGTTTTCTTTTTCTTACAATTTTATATACGTATGTTGCTAGCTATTTTAGATTACAAAGTTTTGAATTGATTAACTTTTCTTTATTAGAATTTTAGTTGTATAATTTTGTATTCAATTAGTTTTAATCTCAGTTTTAAGGAAATTTAGTTACTTGTAATTTTTAGAAAGTTTTAACTTTTAAATAGCCTATATGGGGGGTGAAATTTTATTGAAATTTACAGAAAAGCGAAAGATATCACATCGAAACATGTACACAAAGAACAAAAACAATTTGTGATTACGCAAGACAAAGTTAAAGTGTTAGTGATTGTTGTGTTATCATCTTTGCACATTTGTGCGCAATCCATTTATATAAATAGCCTATATTAATTATATCAAAAATAGTTTATCCTTCCCTCCATAAATTAGCAAAATCTCGCCTTTCTATACTTGCCATTCTGTACAGTGAGAGCACCGGCGTCGGCAGGAGGGTGCAAGGGTGTGCACCTCCCCATATCGGAAAAGAACATATATACACAAAAAAAAGGGGGGAATTTTTTTTAATAAGAACATGTTTTTATTAAGTCGCTGTTTAAATAAAACTTCACCCCCATTTCGGGAAAGAAAATACACACAAAAAAGTTAACTTAATGACATAAAACAATTGTAGAACGAGTTCGTAGCTCGGCTGTACCGTTCCGCGGCGGCCTTGGACTGGGTGAATATTGGCGCGCCTTCCGCCAGAGTTATACGAACACGACAGGCAAGTCATTGATCGTCTAACTCTGTGATTAACACCTGTACACTCCCCTATAGTTTAAATGGGAGCTTTGGCGCTGGATTTTAGTGCCTTGCAGTTAAAAACGGCAGATTTTTTTACATTGTCTTTGTATATCACATGCTTCTGTGGAAGAAATTTAACTCTTGCACCAAAGAGATTTTTATAAACACTGCCTTGTAGTTAAAAACAGCAGAACTAACTGTTTCCAATTTTTTTATTGATAACACTTGAAGCTCGTCAATAGCTACAAAAAAAACAAGAAAAAAAAAGGAAAGAAAGAAAAAGAAAATCCGTTGACAAACAGAGGAGAAAATGGTACTTGAACTGTTTTGTCTTTGCTTATGATTCTAAAATCGTCTCGGTGTTTTTATTGTTTCGTTAAATTATTTTTTATACAATAGTGCGTTCTGTCATACTTACGCAATGGCGACCACAATTGAAAGTTCAATTTCCTAAATCTCGGGGTTGCCAACCTAAAAATAACTAAATAACTATATTGTAATATTACAAACCACTGTCCTTTATGTAGTCTACGTACAATGTATATACAAAAATATATCCAAGAGGTAGTGTTAATATACATTATACGAAACAAATCACTGCATTTTAAATGAACTGAACTTTATTTGAAACAATATAAAACAATAAATTCGTATTTGCCGCCATTTTATCTCTGATTGGTGTCACGGCCTCTTGTAGTCTCAACTAAATTATTTTCGGCATTTACCGTATAAACCTTGGCCAGACTGTTAACGTTAGTCAATTGTTTGAAATGAACGCAAATATTTCCAACAAAGATGTTATTATTTTACTAGTATTTATTATTTTGAAAACATCATCGTGCAAAAAATAATGTACAACGCACGTTTGTGAAATGTTTTACAGAATCTTGGAAATTAAAACTCGCTTCTGTAAAAACTACGCTCAACCTCGTATTGTAATGAACATCAGTGTGACTAATAAAACTAGACAAGGATTTATTTCTAATGCATATTTTAATGAATAGGCCTATAAAAGGAAAATGTTCATTCTCTATTAAATTATGAGACATGAACACGTAGTGCTGGACATAGGCTAATCTAAAGATATATTTTGTGAAATTAGACAGCTGCACATCAACTAGCGGAATGGCACAACTTGTACGCCATCAGCTTGCTCCTACATAATGTGAAATTCAGGACTGCGCCCATTTTCTAAAAACTTTCATCTCTGTCGTCAGTGAAAGTATCAACTCACATCAATTTCCAAAACTTAAATACAATAACTAGATTCGATTATGTGAAAGGTATATCATAACTAAGGCTAGGATTTGTATATAATACTAGCTAATACCCGGCGTGCGCTGCTACGCCTAAATAAATTAAAATTAATCTACTTTTATGTTTAGTTGAACAAGTGGAAGGAAGAATAATTATAAAATTATATTTTTTAGATACCCCGTGCTGATTACACTGCGTTGCCCGGGAATCTACTTATCCCGATCTTCTTGACATAAATGAGCTGAAATACGAAAATGAATGTGTTTTATGTTTAGTTGAATAAGTGGAGGGAAAATTTGATATCGTAAATTATTTTCAGATACCCCGTGCTGTTTACCGGGTGTTGTCCGGCAATTTACCCATTCCGATCTTATTGGCATAAATGATCTGAAATACGAAAATTAATGTACTTATGATTAGTTGAATAAGTAAAATGAAAAATAATTATAAATGTATTTCGTAATTATTTTAAGAATCCCCATGCTGATTACCCGGAGTTGCCCAGAAATCTACTTATCTCGATCTTCTTGGCATAAATTAGCTAAAAGACAAAATTCGTTATTGTGAGTAATTTGTAAAACAATTCTCGTCATGTGCTACTATGCTTGCAAAGGAATCTACGTACTCGTCTCGATCTGCTTGGCATCAATGAAAGACAAAAATGGTTATTGTGAGTTATCCGTAAGAGATAAACATATGATGTCGCGGACTTTTTTGTAGAGCTTTTTGAAATATTCAATTCTATATACATTAATTTTGTGTATTTGTTATGGTTTAGGCAGCGTAAGCCATTTAAGCGTCCAAAGAACTACTTTTTTCACGTTTTCCACTACAGAGGGCGATTTTTAAGGGTGTAGGAGATGAGTATCACAACTTTCTTATAGCCTATGTTCATTCCGGGAGTCTCCTGAACATTTTACAAAAAAAAGCCCCATCAGAATCGGATCAACGGTATGGCCACGCATAAAGTACGAACAAACAAACATTCATTTTATATATTAGATTAACATGCAAAATATGTCCATATTTATGTATTTGTAAGATTACATTTTTTTAATGTGTAATATTAAATACGCTAAAATTTAATTTTATATAAATTTATATTAAATGTTAACTTTAACATAGATCAAATATAAAGGCATGGGCAGTTAAATACTTGACAACGTGGTAAGAAGAGTATTGTCATGTTTTTATTATAAAGTGATCCCACTACAGGTCTTAGGGATATTGGGAGGTTAAGGCTCCCATCTTTCTAGACAGTCGGCAAGAGATTTCAGCCTTGTGTGATAGCCGTCTTTACTCCCACAACATAGTATGGTAAATTTGTTATAGGTTGAGTCGACCCCAGGGTCATGATGCCGCCAGAAGATTAAGCAGTTTGAAAATCCTGACTTCATCGGATCTCGATCCTCGATTTTCCAGATTGAAGATATTGCCTTAATCAACTATACCATGGTGTGCCCCCTATATATTCCTACTATTTCATTCATAAACAGAGTAGGTCGTTCAGGTTTTAAAAGAGATTTTGATACATGGAACCCTATGCTCAAATCTTCAGAGTCTTCCTGTATCTATGTTGATCGTATTTAGTAAATGGAATTCTTCTTTGACCGTTTCTGACCCCAGCTTTTGTATAGGTTGGAAAAAACAGTAGGTCTCTCAGGTATCTGAGTTTTTTTAATGTAAACAAATATTGTCACAAATATTGTTTTAAATTATTTTCCGCTTATGAATTTGTTTTAATTAAGAGGCATAATATGTAAATTTACATAAAAAATCTTTAAAATAAGTAAAAATATGTAATTATGATTAAATGTGTAAAATATGTAATGATAAATTTTCATATATGATAAGTAAGTTTCTAATTCGTGGATATTTATCAATTTTACCCATGTATAAGCAAAGGGAAAGAATATGTGATTACATACAAATCCTAGCCTTATTCATAACTAACACTGGCACTATCGGACTCGTAGATTCATGGTCGCGCGGACATAAGCTCTTCGCACATTTCTATTTTGAGCTCATGTTTTCCAATCATCCCTTTATAATCTGCACACCAAATGGGCGCTTTCCCTCTGGTTTCCCTACAAGAAGCTTCCATATCCCTCTCTCATTCTACATCCGTGCCATGTGCCCTGTCCATCTATGAGATTTAACTGTTTTTATTATAACTTGTTTCCTATAAATATCATGTAGTTCACTGTTAAGCAGACTCCTCCATTCGACTGCCTGTTCATCTCTCTTTGGTCCAAAAATTTTCCTAAGGACGTTATTTTCAAATATTCGTAATGTTTTCTCCTTCCTTAAAGTAAGAGTTAATGTTTCGCAACCATAACTGGGAGAATAGCAGTTCTATATATTTTCAGTTTAATACTTTTAGAAAAGTTGGGACGGCAAGAGTCCGTGTAATTTATAAAAACATGCATTTCAGAATTAAGCCTACGTTTAATTTCTTTGTGCACCTCATTCCAGTTAGTAATTATTGTTCCTCGGTATTTGAATTCAGCTACTTCTTCAAAATTTCCCTCATTTGTCATTAACTCTCCATTTCAATTATATAATTTATTTTTAAATGTAGTCACAGGCCTATATTTAGTTTTATTGATGTTTACCTCTAAATATCTCCTCGCTATCACCTAAAATAGGCATTAAAAACCGTAAAATGGGTTATAAAAATTATATTTAGAATCGTTTTAATGTGTAATACCAAATTGTATCAATATCATTAACAGATTTTTTTTTATCCTGAAAAAGAAATGACGGTTAGCGTTTCTCCTGCGTGCTTTCCAACACGAGAGGTTAATGTCAGTCACCTCCAAGTGGTGCCCCCACTCATTACATGTGAGAGAACTGATAAAATTTCACTAACAGCAAAATTGAAGTAAAAATTACGAACTTTTTTCTTCTTCTTCTTCTTCTTCATTCATCTTCTTCTTCTTTCCATCATAGTTTAACTTTTTACCTCATAAGTACAGTCAGGAATTAATGTAAAAAAAGATAAGATTGCAATACAGTTAATCATCATCATCCTGCCAGGTATTAATCCTAGAAGAACTGTTATGGCCTGAGAAAGCGGTTTTCGTGCCATATTTTCATAGGTCGACCAAGTGACCGTTTCCCATTTGGACAGTAGTTCATTATTGCCTTGGGGATCCTGGATCTAGCCATTCTTGAGACATGTTCCTTCCAGTTTAGCTGATATCTGGAGATGTAGTCCAGTATTGGTGACACATTAAGTTCTTGAAGAATTTCTACATTTTTCTTTCGATCCCATTTGGCGTAGCCAGCTGTTCGGCGCATAAATCTCATCTCACAAGCTGTTAGTCTGCTTTCATCTCTCGTCCTTATAGTCCACGCTTCACTCCCATAACATAGGACTGGTCGAGCCATTATTTGATAAAGACGAGTACGAATTGATTGTTACACTAATGAAGGTTTTAAAACTCTATTAGTGATTCCCATTGATTTGTTGAATTTCACAATTTTCTCTGATAAATCCAAATTTTCAACAAAAGAGAGTTTATATCCCAAATAAGTAAACTCATTAGCTCAGTACATTATTATTATTCAACCGTTTGTATGTGAACACAATCAATTAAGATTGCAATTTGGATGAATTCAAATTCTACTCCCTAAAAATAAAACTTTATAAATAGGCCCTACAATAAAAGTTTACAGATCTCTAATACATTTTATAAACTTTATTCACTATGCCAAAGGAATATGACAGAAGTCTTACTTCTCATTATACTATTCAACAGTCTGTATGTGAAACCAAGTTAAAAAAGTCAGAAGTCTTATTTCAACAGTATATGAAACCGAAAAAAAAAATAGTCATAAGTCTTACTTCTCATAATACTATTCAACTGTTTATTTGTGAAACCAATACAAAAGACAGTCAGAAGTCTTATTTTTCATAATATTATTCAACTGTTTGTATGAGAAATTAAGATAAACGACAGTCAGAAGTCTTACTTCTCGTAATACTATTCAACTGTTTATTTGTGAAACCAATACAAAAGACAGTCAGAAGTCTTATTTTTCATAATATTATTCAACTGTTTGTATGAGAACTTAAGATAAACGACAGTTAGAAGTCTTACTTCTCATAACACTATTCAACTGTTTTTTATGTGAAACCAAGTTAAAAGACAGTCAGAAGTCTTACTTCTCATAATACTATTCAACTGTTTGTATATGAAAACGAAAAAATACAGAAGTCTTACCTCTCATAGGCCTAATACGATTCAACTGTTTGTATGTAAAACCAAGTTAAAAGACAGAAGTCTTACTTCTCATAATAGTATCCAACTGTTTGTATGTGAAATCAATATAAAATACATTCAGAAGCCTTAGTTTTCATAATATTATTCAACTGTTTGTATCTGAAACCAAAAGCCAGTCATAAGTATAACTTCTCGTTATCCCAAGTTGCAATCTTACCTTTCAGTACATACTGACTCTCCTTATAAGATAGGGTCACCAATTACATGCCCCAAGTCGGACGGGCTCTTGAAGTGGCACGAACTGTCGGGAGAGTATTCTTAAATTTCAGATGACACTCGTACTTTTTTGACCACACAATGGCAAAGGGAGTAAGCTACATGGCGACACTGGTTTCACCTTCTCCCTTCTCTTCATCACCATGCCTCATATAACACCCTTTGCACTACACAAACATAAACATATATTCATCTTACACTCGTCTCTGTAAACAATACAAGAATACAGCATCTACGTAAAGTTGTCTGCCGAAGAGGTGCGTAAATTTAAAATAGACCCACACTAAAGCCATCTATCCGCCTATCCCAGAACCCGAAGGATAAAAAGTACGGTGGGTAGCATTAGAATACACACACACGCACACACAAACAAACACAAAATAGATAACATTGGATAAAATAGGAGTTTTGGCACAGTTAAACTCTTTTAGTGCCATAATTTGTCATGATACTTCTACCTAAATCATTGGTTTATTCCTTCAGTGTGTGTGTGTGTACATATATATATATATATATATATGATATGAAAAGAAAAAAAGAATGCTTTTGTCGGGATTTGAACTCGAGTCTCTAAAGTCTGTACCTTTAGCGCTCTAACCAACTGATCTACCCAAGAATTCCAAGACAAACATACAATTTTCTTATACATGTAGTATTCTCAATTCACACAAGAGGTAGCGGAAATTTCTTTCAACTGCCATCCAGCGGCTAACATAACAGTTAAGCAAATTATTAAAGAGAATATTTACTTTATAGCAGTAACGCTTGTATATATAGATATTATAAATATATTTTTGACATTTGGCAATGAAGGCAAATATGATATGAAAAGAAAAAAGAATGCTTGAGTCGGGATTTGAACTCGAGTCTCTAAAGTCTGTACCTTTAGCGCTCTAACCAACTGAGCGACCCAAGAATTCCAAGACAAACATACAATTTTCTTATACATGTAGTATTCTCAATTCACACGAGAGGTAGCGGAAATTTCTTTCAACTGCCATCTAGCAAAAATATATTTATAATATCTATATATACAAGCGTTACTGCTATAAAGTAAATATTCTCTTTAATAATTTGCTTAACTGTTATGTTAGCCGCTAGATGGCAGTTGAAAGAAATTTCCGCTACCTCTTGTGTGAATTGAGAATACTACATGTATAAGAAAATTGTATGTTTGTCTTGGAATTCTTGGGTAGCTCAGTTGGTTAGAGCGCTAAAGGTACAGACTTTAGAGACTCAAGTTCAAATCCCGACTCAAGCATTCTTTTTTCTTTTCATATCATATTTGCCTTCATTGCCAAATGTCAAAAATATATTTATAATATCTATATATACAAGCGTTACTGCTATAAAGTAAATATTCTCTTTAATAATTTGCTTAACTGTTATGTTATCCGCTAGATGGCAGTTGAAAGAAATTTCCGCTACCTTTGTGTGAATTGAGAATACTACATGTATAAGAAAATTGTATGTTTGTCTTGGAATTCTTGGGTAGCTCAGTTAGTTAGAGCGCTAAAGGTACAGACTTTAGAGACTCGAGTTCAAATCCCGACTCAAGCATTCTTTTTTCTTTTCATATCATATATGCCTTCATTGCCAAATGTCAAAAATATATTTATAATATCTATATATACAAGCGTTACTGCTATAAAGTAAATATTCTCTTTAATAATTTGCTTAACTGTTATGTTATCCGCTAGATGGCAGTTGAAAGAAATTTCCGCTACCTCTTGTGTGAATTGAGAATACTACATGTATAAGAAAATTGTATGTTTGTCTTGGAATTCTTGGGTAGCTCAGTTGGTTAGAGCGCTAAAGGTACAGACTTTAGAGACTCGAGTTCAAATCCGGACTCAAGCATTCTTTTTTCTTTTCATATCATATTTGCCTTCATTGCCAAAAATATATTTATAATATCTATATATACAAGCGTTACTGCTATAAAGTAAATATTCTCTTTAATAATTTGCTTAACTGTTATGTTAGCCGCTAGATGGCAGTTGAAAGAAATTTCCGCTACCTCTTGTGTGAATTGAGAATACTACATGTATAAGAAAATTGTATATTTGTCTTGGAATTCTTGGGTAGCTCAGTTGGTTAGAGCGCTAGAGGTACAGACTTTAGAGACTCGAGTTCAAATCCCGACTCAAGCATTCTTTTCATATCATATTTGCCTTCATTGCCAAATGTCAAAAATATATTTATAATATCTATATATATATATATATATATATATATTCAGGGTGTAACATAACTCAAAGGCAAAATGTCAGGAATGAGTTCCTCATATGGAGAAAATAAAAAAAGTGTATTACAACATGGGTCTGGAAATTGATAATTACAGAGTTATTCGAACTTTTATGAATGTTAGGTTATTAAGGTTTACAGTAGTTATTGACAGTCTGATTTCTGTTGATTGTAGGCTGCTATCAGAAATGAGTTCCTCATATGGAGAGAATAAAAAAGTGCATTCAACATGGGTCCGGAAATTGATAATTACCGAGTCATTCGGGAACTTTTATGAATGTTAGAGGTTATTAAGGTATACAGTAATTATTGACAGTCTGTTTTCTGTTGACTGTAGGCTGCTGTGATGTACACAAATGAAGAATATGCCTGTATTGAGGCACAATGAGGTCACTTTGAACATTTCATCTGACAGAACAGAGCGCTCCAACAAGTCCCTTGCATTTTTGTCGTCATGTACTAACATTCATAAAAGTTCGAATAACTCTGTAATTATCAATTTCCGGACCCATGTTGTAATACACTTTTTTTACTCTCTCCATATGAGGAACTGATTCCTGAAATTTTGCCGTTCAGTTATGTTACACCCTGTATATATATGTTCAAGAGAGAAACACGTATTGTTTTATGTCAAAAAATGGGCATACCCATCCAAAATACACATGTATATTCATTAAATTTTGCAGATGACCAGGTAATAATAGCACAGGACCACGATGACATAGAATATATGGCTAAAAAACTAAAAGAAGAATATGAAAAATGGGGACTTTATATAAACATTGATAAAACTAAATACCTGTGTATAGGAGAAGAAATGGAAAATATAAATTTCAACAATGGAGAAGAACTAAAACCTACTATTGAACGCACTTATTTAGGAACAAAATTAGACCATTCAGGTGATAACACAGTGGAAATTAAAAATAGAATCGCACAAACAAAACAAGCAATAAATGTTTTAAACTCTGTTTGGTGGAGCAAAAATATTACAAAAAATAGAAAATTACAAATATATCAAACTATAATTCAGAGCATTTTAATTTATGGTGCTGAAGTCTGGCAAATTCCTACCAGGGAAATTAAAAGAATTTTAAGTACAGAAATGAATGTTTTAAGAAGATCAGCTGGAAAATCTAGAATGGATAGAATACGAAATAAAGAAATAAGGGAAATTATGGGTGTACAAGAGGAGCCGGACATCATAGGCATTATAGAAAAGAAAAGATTGCAATGGTATGGTCATGTCAAAAGAATGCCAGAGCAAAGATTGCCTAAAATTGTTATGGAATGGATACCAATGGAAAGGAGGAAGACCGAAGAAAACTTGGATAGAAGGGGTACAAGCAGCTATGAATATCAG
Organism: Diploptera punctata; assembly: GCA_030220185.1. Taxonomy (NCBI): domain Eukaryota; kingdom Metazoa; phylum Arthropoda; class Insecta; order Blattodea; family Blaberidae; genus Diploptera; species Diploptera punctata. The sequence continues at coordinate 400,079 of JASPKZ010009790.1, forward strand.
AGGAATGGAGGAAGATCAATGGATGGACAGAGAGGAATGGCGTTTGGTTTCCGGAAGACGGTGGCAGCTGCCATGATACCGGATGATGATGATGATGATTATATATGTATAAACACCTGAAAACCAAGGAACAGTAATAACGAAATGAAAAGTAGATTTATATTACGTTCCAGTGACGAAACAGCAGCATCGTTCATATAAATGCAAACAATAGTAAGCATTTTGCTTGATGTAATGTATTTAAATTATAGGTCATCTCTGCATAAATAATGCATACCAACAGTGAAATAGGGGAATGTTATATCTCTTCCGACATGTCGTGTCCCGGGTGACGTGGGGAAAATAAAGGTACCTAAAAAAGGGAGAGGTTAAACTGAAGTCAAGAAAGAAAGACAATTACATAAACATACAATTTTGGATTGTTTACACCATGTGAATGATTGTGATCCATGCTAGGTAAAAAGGATAGTAACTGGACAAATTGGGGATATGGTGTGTTTGGTATCGTTGAAATCATCTCACTGTTGTGCGTCTAAAAAAGCAGAATTTCTTAAAATTATAACGAAAAAAAGCAATCAAATTGCCACAAAAAAGAAGCAATACGTGTGTGTTGCAGTGTGCATAAATTCTGTATTATAAGTTCAATATTGAATCCATATTACAAATTCATCAATGAAAGAATGTTATAAATATAAACAACAATATAAGAAATCAAGACTAATCTGTTTATTTTTATTAAAGTACAAGGAAGAATAGAATCAGCAACATACAAAAAATTGCTGTAACTTCAATTTTCTGTTTTATAAGTCAAAGATTAAGTTCACACATAGTTCGTAAGAAACTGTCATAATTCAATAATTTGAAGAAAAAAATTGTGACGTCATAAATGTTTTGCTTATTTGGTAATTAAAACATTAAATTTTTGATGCCACAAGCATATATTTTTTTATTTTGTAATACAATTTTGAGGCGTAATTTTGCGGAAATTAACTGTGTATAAAATGAAGCAATTTACCTTAGTAGTAATTCAGTTTAAAGAGACAGCAAACAATCTGGGATGAAAATGTGTCCAATTAAATATACACTATATATAGTTTGAGGTTGAGGTCTTTTTAGTAGTGTTTTTCAGATCTACGGGACTTGTGCTGGTTCGGGTCTCCATGGGGGAACAAATTTTCTCATGGAATTTCGGTCAATATGGGACCGGTGCCCACCCGCATCGTGAGGCATTTGGGTAACGATATGTAGCGACTCCAGGTTGAGAAGACCAGCTAGAACGGCTGGGGGAACCGACAGGCTGCCCACATGTCACACCTACACTGGCTAGATGATCGTCTACCTCTGTGATTAACACATTTGGATGTGAGGCTAGCAGCCGGATGGTAGTCCAAGGACCTTCTAGGCCTGTCGCGCTTGGATTTTGGAGTGTTTTTACTTCTTAATTCAATTTATTGCAGGCCATGGAAAATTTGGAACTTTTTAAGAGATTTAATATTAACCCAGACAGTGATCGCAATTATTGAAAATGTCAACAATCTGTAAAACATGTTTTACTTGATTGTCCTATATTCGAAAGATAACGATTTTGGTTAAACTTACTTTTAAACGATGGTGAGGCATCTTCCTCAATGTGTGAAGTGATTTTAAAGAACCAAAATTATTATAAAAATTGTATGAAATACATAACACACATTCATAAAAATGTGTAATATTTTTGACAAGACTCTTGTAGACAATTTATGTAATTTATAACACTCATTCAAAACCATAATTTAATATGTCTGTTTTACACATACATACATAAGGACTTTATTAAACTAAAAGTAAGATACATGCAATGTTATTTACAAGTATGGATCGCACGGGAAGTAAGCCGTACGTGCTGTTGACATTCCGTTACAATAAGTTGATGTTTAAAAACAAAACAAAAAAAGAAAACACAATAATATTACAATTAGATATCAATACAATTACATTATACTTAACTTAGTTATGTAGAATTATTAAGAATTAATGGTATTGCAATTTGTTAACATTTATTTATTCCTGAATAAGTGTTGTTCTTATTTTCCGCGATTTTGTCCGTAAATCTACTCAAGTTTATCCAATTTTCTGGGTTTGCTAGTGACTCGTAGCATGCCAATCTTCCACGATTTGAATTTAGAAATCTTTCCGGTAATAGCTGACGCCTCCAATATGCTAAATCATCAAATTTTCCTAATATATGTATCTCGTCTTCAAAGCTTCCGCACTTTGGACATATTCGCATATCGTGATCGTTTTATAATATATGGTATAATATTGTTATAGTACGCTACAACCCTAACATGCCTTTGTGGCGTAATACGGTTTTAAAATATTTGGAGATACAATAACAATATTAGTGTTATACTTTGATGTGATCACCCTGATGGTAACCTGTTCAAGAGAGAAACACGTCTTGTTTTATCACTTTTACCGATATCTGTTATATTAATTGGATATATTTTCATCCCTGATTGATTGCTTACTACTGTTTTAGTGGAATTACTACTAAAGCAACATTTTTTATTTTACGTTTATTAGATAATCATGAAATAAATAAGAAAATTTATTTGTGCCACAGAAATTTAATTTTTATCCAATTTATTGAATTATGCCTTTCTTCAAAGCCTGTGCAGACTTAATATAATTATGTTAATTTTAACTTCATCCTAATTATAGAAAATAATCAAATTTGATTTTAAAGTTGAACTCATTTTTTTTTTCATGTTGTTGAAATTACTGCCTCCTTTCTTAACACGGAAGTGTAAATGGTTCAATTGCTAATCAGACTGCAAAACTTCTGCATTTACAATAGGCCTATGTTTATACCTAATTTTCACTGTGAATGGATCTTAACTTTGAAACAAATTTTTTATGTAATCTTTAAAATTGAGTATGATTTACATCCTTTCAAAAAACACTGATCCAAATAGGCTAGCTTACTTAGCAGACCTTAAGGGAGAATACACAGGTTTCAGTACTATAAATTATAACATATCCATTATTTTATATCTCATAAATAATAACTATTCAACTTGAGATTTCAAATCCACAAATAAAGATATTTTCAAAATTGTTTAAAAATTTTCAATTCTTCTTCTCCTTCTTCTTCTTCTTCCTCTCATGTGATAGACCTAGAGGTTTGTTACGGGTCTCAATCCAACGTTTGAAGTGTCTGCTCAATGATCTCTTGCCTGGTGGCTGGTAATTAAAGATTTGCTAATAAATAATCAAAGTGGTAGTTTTTGAGCATTGATGTGCAATTTTTATGATCCACAAGTGTCAATGTTATTGTTTCTTTTTTTTTATCTGTTCTTCTAGCACAAATTAACAATATTACCTGAAATTGTGGCTTTAGAATAACTAACTCAATAGCACTATCCAATCCATAGGTTGTACCGCGCGAACATTAGATCTCCATACTTCCCTATCCTGAGCTAATGTTTTTAATCATCTTCTGTATAATCGACTTCCCTCAATCATATTTAATGTTATTCTCCCACCTCACTCTTGGTCTACCAACTGGACGTTTTCCTTTTGGCTTTCCCATATTTTACATGCCCCTCTTTCATTCCAACTTGTGCTACATGTCCTGCCCATCGCAGCCTACGAGACGTAACTTTTGTTATATCTGGCTTCCTATAAAGAAGTAGCTTATTTCTCTACACACCTGTCTGTTCATCTCTCTTTGGTCCAAAAAGTTTCCTAACAACTTTATTCTCAAATGCTCATAATCTTTTCTACTCCGTTAAAGCCATAGATCGTTGCTTTCTATTTTTTTTAATTAAAACTATTTTTTTTCAATCCATTAAAATAAAATATTTACAATGAGATATTTCAAATATTAAAGTCATATTGTTCATATAAGTTTAAAGAACATATAAAAAAACAATCATTCAAAAAATTGATATTTGTGGACACTGTCACAAAAATTGCACATCATTACTAAAGTGACAAATAATGATAAAAATAACATTTTCTTTTCGTCTTCTCTTCTTCTCCTTCACGGTTTAGGCTTATTTTCTAGCCTGTTCCGGCTCCAAATTGCTGCTCTTTCCATCTTTTCCTTGGTCTTCCCAAACTTCTTCTTCCTCGTGGTGAATAGCTGTATGCTGCTTTTGGTATTCTATTCTCAGTCATCCTTGCCAAGTGTTCTTTCCAGTTTGTTCTGTATTTCTCTACTGTTGTGTTTAATTCCTCTACTTTTAGTTATTGTTTTATTTCTGTGTTATGTTTTTTGTCTGTTCTTTGATATCCCGCTATTGGTCTGAGGAATTTCATTTCAGCAGCTTGTATTCCGGCAGACTGTTGTGTTGTCACTGTCCATGTTTCGGATCCATAAGTAATAATAGGCACTGCCATTGTTTTGTATAATTTCATTATAGAGTCTTTTCTGGCTTTATTTTTAGTGTTCCTGTTATATAATTAAACTTATTTAGTTTGTTATTTATATCTGTTTCTGCTGTGTATGAAATTTCGAAACCTAGGAAGTTATATCTTACTACTTGTTCTATTGGTTTATTTTCTAATATTATCTTCGTCCGAACTGGATGAGCACCCTTGAAGGCCATTGTTTTTTATTTTTGTGAGGATATTTCCATGTTGTATCTTTTTGATATTTCATTTTTTTTGTAATTGTGAATAATAAAAATAGCAATCAGCAGAAATCTTCCGGCCTTGACTCTCAAGCTAATCCTAGAGGATGCCGGACGCAGTGTCTGGCGAAACATCGGCCTCATGATCAACGGCTAACGAGCCAGAAACATTTCTTCTGATCACGATACAAACTTCGGTCGTGAAAGCCTAAGTAAATATAAATGATAAAATGTATTTGACAACTCTGAAAATACTCTTTATTAGAGGAAGTAGTGAATATTCCTCATTTGAAATCTCAAAGTGAAAAAGAGAAAAATGTTGATTTTACCTTACCCAAGGTATTTTCCAAGTTCTACAGAATCATAGTGGGCATGCGCAAACGTTTAAAGAAACATCCGCTAGATCTATAGCGGAAGATTCTTTAAGCGTTCGTGTATGCGCACAACAATACAATGGGTGATAAATATAACATTTTGCGTACGTACATAAATAATAATTGTAAAAAAAATATGTGTATCGTTGCAAAACGTTTAAATATTATGAAATGTTAGTTAAGACAGAAGAAGTAATAGAGCAACAGTATTACAAAAATACAGTATGGAAAATAAAGGGAAAGATAATTTAAACTTGAGCCGAAAAAGTTATTAGTTCCTGAGATCTAAAATAATGTATATCACATATTTTATACAGGGTAATTCACAATACGTATGACAGACTTCTAGGGATTGTAGAGGGGACTTAGTAGAAAAAGTTTTGATAAGAAACCCATGTCCGAAAACATACCATTTTGATGTAAAATAAATTTGGTGATCGAAACACAATGGGCTGATATCGTGTGTCTTGTATTTTCAGAATAAGTCTTACAGACACCTGTCTTGTTGGAGGAAGATCATCTTGCAAGAATTCTGTCGGCAGCAGAAATTATTGAGCACACACCAGGTGTTGATTGGCGTGTGCATTAAAACATGCGTCGCAGGTACACTTTGTGCAACGTACAACAGGCTCCCTAGATTGAACCAACTTGTAGTACAGCCCATAGAAGTCTGTAAAACTTATTCTGAAACACAGGACACTCGATATCAGCCCATTCTTTTTCGATCTTGAAAGTTATTTTACATCAAATTGATACATATCCGGAATGGATTCCTTATCAAAACTTTATCTATTAAGCCCCCTCTACAACCCCTAGAAGTATGTAATACTTATTGTAAATCATCCTGTATAGTTAAATTTTTATATACCTCTTATTAAAAATCCGAAGTAAGAACTTCATGATTTTCCCTTGTGATACATCATAATGAGAAAATACATGTAAGAACAGAAAGTTGTCTATCATAGTATACATTTAATGACCTATAAGAAAATTCTTTGGGTAAAAGCAACATATAAATACCTGACTAACGACTAGTGAGAACAAAACTCGGCATCAATAATAAATACGAAAATAAGCTGGCGAAAACTTGTATCGTGAAGAAGATCCATTATCATGTACATTTTTTCTTCTTATTTAGATGGTGAAATTAGTGAAACCTTGGAGAGAGACAGAGAGAGAGAGAGAGAGAGCTGACAGATTATAATATATCTTTGATCTCTCCTCGCTTCAGCCAACTACGAATTCCTTTTCACTAGGTCACACAAATTCCAATTAAACTTGGTACTGATCAATTACAGGGGAGGTAAATAAAAAATAATCCGTAATCAAAAATATCTCTAATAATACTAATTACCTAACATTAATAAAAATGTAATACTGACTATTTAACTCATGCCCCAAATGGGAGTCAATGACCAATCACATTTCAATGATATTTTATTTACAACCAATCACAGTCGTTTTTCACCTCGATTTTATCAGTTTAATTTTATCAGTGTAAAATCAAGCACCTCGTTTTTAACATTCTGAATAGGTCATAGCATTATTTTGCAGTGACTGCATATGTTTACCATATTGTATATATAGTGCACGAATGTAACCTTGTCGTGGTTGCGGGAGATAATATAAAACATTTGTAGCAATTGATTATACCACAAAAAAACACTGTTTGCACTTTCTTAAACGTAGTTTTTCTCAGGTAACAACGTTCCAGAAAAATATAATTGACATATTTACATCATAGGACACAAGAAATTAATTAATATTCAGTTTGATATGTTTCATTTTTTCTCCACTAGGGTGCATTCTTACAATATTGCCATCCTTTGGTAATAAATAATATGATCTGGTTGTAGTGATGAACAAGTGAAAAGTAATGTTTCTCATTTGTTTTCAACATCGCTGTTTACATTAAATATATAAATATTTTAAAATAACTATATTTAAATAATGATTTGTGAGTAAACAGCTTAATTTTATTCGTTAAATAGTCCTAACAAATGCCCTTTTGACTTCCAAATTCTCTAGATAAATTGGAAATCACTCGTGGCATTACTTATGATAAAATTCATATTAAAATTTCGTGGAGGTAAATAATCACAGAGTGAAATATTAAAATAATCACCTTAAATAACACAATTTTTTATAGTAATGTTAGGTAATTAGAATCATTTTTTTATTATGATTCTTTACTCATCTTCGCAGTCAATATCCCTTGATCCTTAAAAGTCCACTGGTTTTTAGAGTCAACATGATTAAAAATTTAGTTTTTTTCTGATACGGTTCATCTCGGTGGTTTAGAAGTTACTACACTTGTCTCTGATCCCCAGGGTCGCGGGTTCAAACCCGGTTGGGTTCGATGAATTATTGGGATGGAAAAATCCAAAGTACACGTTCTCCAGGAAGGATACTAGTAAGTCCCGAGTCTGAAGATTTTCGATGCCATAAAAGAACCTCAAGCCTAAATTAATGCTTCTGAGCAAAATCTAACCAGACTTTCCCAACCAAATAATACCTTAGTTGTCTAATAGATATGCCATTGAGGCGATAAGAATGTCGCTCACTGGCGTCTGTAGGGAAATAAGAAAAACTAAAGTAGCCTGATCAATAAATTCCCGCTAGGGGAGTAATCCTGTCTTTAGATCGACGTATGGGGTATATACCTTATCCGCTCTTAGAGTGATCTTAGCATAAACAAACGCCAATCGTATCCTTCTACCATTCACGCCACATTGACAGGGAGCACGTGTGAAGTATATGAGATACGCGATCGTTGAATGGGGTAGATTACAAAAAAGCTGGTGAGATTCTTCACTGAACTTGTAAAATACATTTACAATAAGTGTTTGCCAGACTTGTGTTTTAAAATTTTAGGTGGCGACACAGCAACAGAAGACTCGATACGCTCAGTCATTTTGTTGCATCAGAATCTAGTGAAGCACGACTCAAAGCATCATCCATATGTAATAAACTATTTTAAGTCGTAATTATTGATTAGGTATAGTTTATAAGTCCACCGCTGTGGTCTCGAGGTAGCGTGCTGCCTTGTCACGCAGCGGGCCCGGGTTCGATGCCCGGTCGGGGCAGTTTTTCTGGGTTAGGTTTTTATTGGGTTTTTTCCTCTCCTGTAAGACAAATGTCAGAAAAAACTTTAAGGCCCAAACGGTCCCCGAAATCATATGGCCATCGTCATCATCCTTATGATCTCATCACCATCCTTCACCGATGTGGAAACCAACGGGAAGCTACCACACCTACAATTCCCTAGTAAAGCTGCAAAGCATGGCATGAAACTGCTATGATTGCTATGAAAGTCCTATATTCAGGCAGAATTACTATGGATGGATAGTTTATAATATTTTACATGTTTTGAATATAATTATTTTCATTCAGGAAGAATGAAAAAGTGTATTCAGAGGACATATTTCTAATTTAATGAAGGGAACTACTTTTTCGCGTACTTACTGCTTCTACATCGTACGTTGGTGACCATAACCAATGAAAAGCGAGCAGGTCACATGATTTTGTTTTGATGAGGATCTCTTTAAGAGCGGAGAGCCTTTATACATAAATACTTATTGTATATGAATTTACTGCTAGGCCTATGTTAATTTTTAAAAACACATTCACTTTCTGAAATTAACACCGTGACTTTTTGAATTTCATTCGTACGTAGGCTGATGACCCCTAACTGTCCAAAAAGCTCCATTTTTCTATTTTTATAGACCTGGAAAATAAATTCGGAAGAAACAAATTTGTATGTAAAGTGTAAATACATTTGTTTAAATAAATAATTTGGATCTAACTGTATTAAGTACTAGTAGTAGTAGTCCTGGTCACTCCATTATGAAGCATAGGGCCTTGATAAAAGCCCGCCAACGCACTCTGTTTTTGCCACTTTGCCAATAATTGAGCATTGCTTTCATCTTGGTTTCTTTGATAAGAGGTTTTAAGAAGTGCAGGTTATCAGCCTATAGCTTCCGATTCCGGTGATGGGGCTGCCATCCTGGAATCCGAACCTGCTGCCTCAGTTCTTGAGGAGAGTAGGGGTATTTCCTCCCCTAGTCACTAGCTACGGATATCTCGCCAATACTCGGTTAACTGTATTAAATGATAGGCAATTATTATTATCGTTTTATAGTCAAATGTCTGTCCCGATTATCTTGATTCCGAGATTTGCGAGTTGGGATTCGGTCTGTGTCGGTGGATTTTTAATGGTGTAAAATCCTTCGGAAGGGAAGTAAAGATCTGGATCCCGATTCGAAGATGTATGGCCTCACCCCTAAATAAGAGTCCTCTGGGAAAAATTTGACGGTTCTTGATTTGAGTTAAGTGATACATTTTTCAACTGTTTATCTTTAAGTACGCCTATTAACTACAATATCAAAATGTTGCCTGGTGTTAAAAGTGCAAAACGGAATCTTAATGTTCAATATAGGCTACTTCATTTTAGAATATGTCGCAAATATTGACGAAATAAATAAATTAAAAACTCAAAATACTGGGAAATATGTAAGAAAAGTAAATGTCTGTCTATATTCGTACAACCTCGTGTGTGTTAAGGATGCTCCCTTGCTGGAGTTACTTGACGAAGCAAATTTAGTTCCTATTCACCAAGCGACAAAGCTCATCTCCTTAAACAGATATCTAGTAGTCAACTATGGTACTATTTGGTTGGAAAGGACAATTAAATTGTTAGCCAAGGCTCTAATGTAAGCTTGAATTTCTTTTACGGGCCCGAAAATGTTCAGACACGGGACCCAAGGCCTAGAGTCCTTCCCAGAGGACTTGTCCCTCGTATTTTTAATTTCTAACCGTCCATACATGGAAATTGAAAGAAGGAGCAGAAAAGGAAGACCAAGAACCACCTGGAAGAATATCATTCAACATTCAATGGGGAAATTTGTTGTAACGGACCAAGATACAGAGGTCAGAGCCCGATGGAGAACTTTAATTAAAGGAACATTACGAATGTATAGTCCACCGCTGTGGTCTCGAGGTAGCGTGCTGCCTTGTCACGCAGCGGACCCGGGTTCGATCCCCGGTCGGGGCAGATTTTCTGGATGAGGTTTTTATCGGGGTTTTTCCTCACCTGTAAGACAAATGTCAGGAAAACTTTAAGGCCCAAACGGTCCTCGAAATCATATGACCATCATCATCATCCTTATCATTACCATCGTCATCCTTCACCGGCGTGGAAAGCAACGGGAAGCTATCACACCTACCATTCCCTAGTAAAGCTGTAAAGCATAGCATGAACATGCTATGAATGTAGTGAAAGACCTGCCATCGGGCAGAATTACTATGGATGAATGGATGAATGTATATTACAAAATGATAATCTATATGACCGTAGTCATTTATATACTTTTTAAATATCATTTTAATTATTAAGATTGATTGGAGAAAAAACTAAATGATAAGGAAAACTATCATAATAAGAAAATAATTAATTGACCCTGGCCGGGCTTGAACCCGCAACATTCGGTACGAGAGACAAGGAACCGAACCACTTGACCACCGAGGCCGTTTGAAAGTAAAATTAAACCAACAATATGTATATTTTGTCCGTCACGAAATCAGTATACTCTACGTTCATGTAATCCATCCCAGTACCAAATTCCATTGCTATTTATTCTAGTCCCAGACAGTTACAAAAGACCACAATTAAACAGCCCAGTAACCGTCACTAGCCTAGGACGTCAATCAAGAGTTGCGACACTAGAAGGGAGGGCTTACCTCCAACAAATGTACAGTATATTCTACTCTCTCCCCATCGCATATGAGCAAACATACATATTAAAACCCTTCTATAGAGGAATTAACCGATATTTGAAATTCTGACAGCTAAAACTGGAGGAGCACAATGTTGCCGCTCATCTATAGAGCGATGGCGGTAGAGAACCAAAGCTCCATAATTTGAAGTTCAGATGTGGGAACGTATCTCTATGAATAGTAAAAAATAGGCATAACCATTAATAATAACAGACGCACTTACTAATTAACTGAATACTAATATTTACAGTATAATGAAAACAGAGAACAAAATCTGAACTAAAACCACGTGGTTGTATTTTGAAGGATTTGTAAAGTTTCATAATTTTTGCGGGAAATGTTTGAGTTTGTGAACAAATAAGCTATTGTCAAAATTTAATTTATTGCTATTGCAACACATGTACAATTAAATGGCTGCCCTCTTTTCTTTTCGCCTAAATTAAGTTTTAAGTGGGAAATGGTTCATTATGGCACGTGGGACTTTTTCCTGAAAATATAAATAGAAAATGATGATTACAACCTTATTTTGGGTGGCTGTTCAACTATTAATTATAAATTGTCAGAAGTCAAAATATTATGTTAATTCCACTCTAGACGAATACAAAACGGGCTATGTAACCTCATTAGGTCAATGGATCTTCAATTATTACACCCTGTTCAGGATGTCTATAGAGTGGAGATAAACAAATGCAACAGTAGATGCTCTAATATTAAAGTTTGATTTCAGTTGTTCTTTATTGTTAAAATATTAGTAAATAATTGTTGCATTTGTTTATCTCCACTCTATAAACATCCGGAAAAGGATTTAGTATCTGTACAGACACCGAGTTTCCTTTCAGAAAGATCCTACTTTCATCAGACATGGTTTTAAGAAAAGTGTAAAATAATTTAATTACGCAGCTAAATATGTGAGGAAAATGTATCACGTGAACGGAAGAAAATATTAATATTTGTCTAGAATAACATTGTCATTAGCAGACAAGATTATTAATTTTGGTCCAACATTATAGGATATATATGGGGCAGATCGACAATTAATTTTCTCCATTCTTCTCAAAACCAGATCAAATGAAGTATGACCTTTGTGGAATAAGGTAATCAATTAAGTTTACCCTTACGTTTTCAAACGGTAAATTGTCAGTGCGAAGATGTAATTCTGTGCTACCTTCCCCAATATCGTCTCACCATATCTGCGCCCTTCTCAGCAATTAAGAATGTTGGAGCAGCTATGTGTGCTGTGGGGATAGTTGGCATTACGGAAGCATCAATGACTCGAAGATTTCTAACACCATACACTCTGAGCGCTGGATCAACAACAGCATTAGGATCGTAGTAAGGACCCATTTTACAAGTTCCAGATGGATGATAAAATGTGAATGTCATATGTCTAATACAACATTCCCAATAAGCGTCTGAACCAAATGGAAGATGTCTACAAGGAATGATGGGTCTTCTATAAACTTGAGCACCATATTTGCGAAAGGCCTCTGTTTCTGAAAGACGTATCGCCCTTTTAATACCTTCTATCATGAAGTATACATCTTCATAGTGAGTTAAATAATTGTGAAAAATTAGAGGTTTTGCAAATGGATCTTTACTTCGAAGTTTTAATCTACCAATGCTCCTAGGATGCATTAAAATTGGGAAGATTGCAAATACATCTAAGAAGGGAAATTTTGTATAAGAATCGAAGTATATATCTAGATTTCCACCCCAAGTTACCCAAGAACCAGGAAATGACGCTAAAGTAAGGGAGGTAAATATTAACTCCATATCTGGGACACCGTCTCCATTTATATCTTCAAATCCTAAAGCTTCAACTCCACCAGTAATTGAAAATTTTCCGTCATTTAAAGTAAATAACTGGGCAATTGACAAAGTATCTTCAATAAGATTATCTACTCTAGTAGTTATTGAATCATTTACAGTGAAGAACAAGTTCCCAAGAGCTATATGGTCCTGAAGATTATAACCCACATTGGAATCTTGAAGAACTGGTATTCCTAGTTCATGCAAATGTTCTCTTGGACCTATTCCAGAGAGCATAAGAAGTTGGGGTGAGTTTATAGCCCCTGCACTGAGAATAACTTCCTTTCTTGCAAGAACATTGGAAGTACTGTAAGACAACAAGCTCTGATATTCAACACCATATGCAGTTCGTGACACTGGATCTATTAAAACTTTGGTAACTTGGCATCGGATCAATACATCCAAATTATTTCTCAACCTAATAGGTTTTAAAAATGCTGTATTACTGCTAACTCTGAAACCGTCTTTCACTGTGGATTGAACGAAAGAATAACCCACTTGGTCCTGACCATTGTAATCTACAATATTCTTCCCCAGTTCTTGTGCTGCAGAAAGGAAAGCTCTTGCTGCTACAGTTCTATATGGAGCACGGCTAATCGGAAGATCTCCTTCAGTAGAATGGTAAAAAGTATCATTAACCAGCTCTGGTATTAACATTCTCTCGAACTTAAGAAAATAATGCAGGACTTCTTCATAACTCCAACCTAGATTACCCAAAGCAGCCCACAGATCATAATCTCTTGGATTACCTCTGATGAACACCATGTAATTTAGAACAGTACTTCCACCTAGAACTTTGCCCCTCGGCCAATTACACCTTTCTCCTTTCAAGCCGAGACAAGCAGTATTTGATTTTTCAGTTTTATAAAACCAATTTGCAGGTGTAAGCTGTAGCTGAGATGCTAATAGCGGTATATCTTGGAGAATGGATTCTTCTCCACCAGCTTCTATTAGGAGCACTGACCATTCTGGCACCGCTGACAGACGATTTGCCAGAAGACATCCAGCAGCTCCACCTCCTACGATTATGAAGTCGTATTCCTTAGCACTCCAAACTCTCCATTTGTCAGATAACAGAAGCATAACTAATAACTTTATATGAATGAAACAGCCATTTCGTGAAGTTAGCCAACTCTGAAAACAGTTGATTAATAAAATGTTATTGTTTCAAAACACGTGATTATCAGAAAGTCATCTTAAGAACTCGTAACACTTTGCATAATTAATTAAACAAACTTCAAGAAAATGGTTTTCGGAATACGATATCATTGTGATTTCTACAAAAATATCAACTTCCATCGAAAGACAAAGTTTATCTAAAATATGTTTAAATGTCAAATAGAACACACAAAATACATATATTTAATTAATGTTTGCACCTGGAGCCTGAATGGCGAAGAGAGTATCGAACTAACGTATAAAGTTAGATGTATCGGGTTATTAAACAAATTTTCAAGCATACATTGCTTACCTATTTTCATAAAAATGAAAACGAATTTAAAGAGCGCAATCGAAGTTTTACAGCTCCAGACAAAATACTACTTCATTGCTACATGTTCCAAAATGTTATACAACTTCTGGATCTAAACATAGTAGAATCTACGACCCAAATTATATTATGAATTAATTAGATCCAATCCAGAACTAAGTAAACTAAACACAGCTACTTTTAAAAAGCAATTAATTGAATCAATTAATTGAATAAAATTAATAATTTGAATATTTAAAAATAATAAATATAAAGCATCTATTTTGCTTATATTATTATAAATCAATATATTACTAACTACTTTCTTCTGTATTATTGGTCATAATTCATCACATTATATGGTTTATATTATTTTATGTATATCATTCTCCATTGCATTAATTATTTTGTTAGAATGCGCCTTATTCGCAATACGTTATTAGTTTTTATTTCTATGTCATAATTTATGTAAAAATGAAACTTGCACCAAACTTTAAACGCATATATTCTATTTGTATTATTCGTGTAACCGAACTGCACCCATGCACGAGCACTTACTCATTCGGGTGTCAATACTGTACATAACATTTGTGAATAAAAAAAAAATCCCGGTTCAAGCGTTGTTATATATATATATATATATATAAATATATATAAAATCGAGGAATATAAAAAATATAGATTACAAATTAATATAAATAAAACCCAATGTTGATTAACAATACATAACAGGAATGAATGGCAATAAATATGTTGAGAAATGTACATATCTTGGATCAATCTTAGAAGAAGAAGGTTCATTACAATTAGAAATAGAAAAAAAAATAAATGGACGAAAAGTAATTGGCAAGGTAACTCAGTATTATGGAGTAAAGACATTCTTTACATAACAAAGAAACCTATTTATAAGGCTATTGTAGGAAATATGTTATATGAATCGGAAACATGGATAATTAAAAGGTGCAAGTTAACAAGTTACTAGTAACAGATGGATTACTGGAGAACATCATTGCGGAGCTCCAGATTAGAAAAAAAATAGAAACATTGGAATTAAAAAAATTATGAAAGTTGAAAGAAATGTATTAGAGGAAGTTGAAGAGAGACGATTAAGATGGTATGGACATCTCAAAAGGATGGCATCTGATACAATCCTTAACCCTTAAATTGGCAAAACACAAACTTATTCTGTTAGTTATTTGAATGTGGCGGACCGCAGTGAAAACGAAATATTGTATAACTGTTATTATTATGCACATTGTATAATTAGACACACATTTAAGTGGTTTATTTTTGTGTGTTTTCTTCTGATTTATTTAAAATTTTAATTAATTAAAACAATTGATGTATCCAAAAGGACACATTACGAATTTAAGAGTTAAAAATATCTTGGAATGGAAAATAGATAGGAAAAGAAGAAACGGAAGACTTAAAGAAGGTGTGAGAAGAAGTATGAGTGAACTGGAATTAACAGATGAGGATATTCAAGACTGCTACAGCTGAAGAAGACGAATTTATTGAGGATGGCGGAAAACCACTGCATGTGGATAAATTCAGAAAAAAATTAAATGCATATATTCGTAACTATCATTGTTTTCTAGGATGAGCTCATGTGCCAACGATTTTTTATTTCCATGCATTCCGACGATTGTATATTTGTCATATGTCATTATACCGTCCAGGAATACTTATTTTCTTTCATTTCAAGAAACAACTACAGTAAAACTTGCTTAATTCGGAACGTGAATAATGCTGAAATCTGTCCAACGTGAACAAATTTATTGGTCACGGCAAAATAATAGGAATTTTACGTTATTTATTTTGTATAAAACGGAATCTGTCCAATGCGGAAGGTTATTTCTACACAATTCATGAAAAAATGTTTATAAGGCGGAATGATAGAGAGAAATAAATTAGTTTCCACTTCATTGAATTCCCGTTAGGCGAATTAACAATAAGTGATTATTCCTGCCGCCGGGAAAAGTATAATTTCTACCTGTATTTGGAATTTTCTTTCGGCCTCATTGCACACCCGTTTTGCGAAATACAGGTTCGTTTAACAAATATTTGGCGTGTGACATCTGTCTTACAAATAACCAGTGCACTGTAAAATCTTAAATTAGTTTACAATCTGAGAATTGTGTAGTATCTTTCACAGGTAACGTTCTGAATTTACGGAATAAAGATGGCTAAATGGTATGTATCATTGTCATTAAACGAAAAAGTGAATGTGATTGAAGATAAAGAAAAATCAAAAGCTCAGTACGCGAAAGAATGACTAAATTTAAATTTATGAGATTTTAAAACATAAAGAGAAAGTAATGAATGAATGGATACAAGGAAATGGTCAAATGAAGAGGAAAGAAGAAAAACAACGAATTGTGGGAGTGTTTTATAAGTCCGCTATCAAAAAATCTCCAAATTTCCGGACCATAGTTAATGAGTGGAAACAGAAACTGCATAATTTAATTTCAGCATACGCACCTAAGAGACATTTTTAACGCTGACGAAACTGGACTGTTTTTTTTTTTCGCACGTTACCGTCGAAGTCGATCGTACATACCATACTTCACTTTCCAACGACAGCGGAACTACAATATTAATCCAAAGTACATAAAAAGACATACGGTGCTCTATAATCTAAGATTGGTTAATAAGTTTTGTTTTTTTATAATGCGGAAAGTTGTCAAATGTGGAAAAAATAATTGGTCCAATGCGATTCCGCTTTGAACAAGTTTTACTGTATATTCAAATTGACGTCATTAATTAGTAATTATTTATTTTACTACCTTTGCGACCTTCAAGTGTAATATTATGTGAGGTAACATCCGCTATAAAACGAGTGCAAATCGGAAGTTAATAACGCTAGGGCTACAAGTGTCTGGTTCATACAATTTCACGCACCAGTACACGTCTCTAACTTTCCTCTGGGAATACTGTCACCGAAACAAATAACTTAGATAACCACAAAGTGTAACAGTTGCTTACATTCCTTTACAGCGAGCCAAGTACTAATAAATGTTGTACACAAAAGTGCTCTCTAAGAGAAAGGAAGACATATTTTAAAAATACAGGAAGCAACTTTTGTTTTTCAATTTCCGAGATTCTGTCTATAGCTTATCCGCTCTTAGAGTCATCCTAACATCAACAAACGCCAATTGTATCCTTCCGCCATTTACGACACAATTATTGTCACTTTTGACAGGGAGATGACGACAGAGCAACAGAAGACTCGACACTTTCAGCCATTTTGTTTCATGAGAATCGACTGAAGCATGACTCAAATGCGTCACCCATATGTAATAAACTAATTTAAGTTTTAATTATTGATTAGGTATATTTTAGGATATTTTCTATGTTTTGAATATTATTATTTTCATTCGCGAAGAATAACAAAGTATATTCAGAGGACATATTTTTAATTTAACGAAGCGAACCACTTTTTTCGCGTACTTCTTGCTTCTAAAACATACGTCGGAGTCCATAACCAATGAAAATCGAGCAGGTCACATGGTTTTGCTTTGATGAGGATCACTTTAAGAGCGGACAGCCTTTAGCTCTTAACGCATGAATACGTATTTCAGGGAGTACGGATTTGATCATTAGGGCTAGGATTTTTATGACCTGAAAATCATCGAAATATACAAAAATATATATGCAGTTACAGAAATATTAACTGTAATATAAAAAGAAGTCCTAATAATATTATGATTATATAATAATTTCAGTTGTAAAATAAATCAGTAAGTCAGTTTATGACAATTGACTATTTATTTAAGAATAAAATGCAAATGAGAAGCCAAATAAAGTATGCTTTTAATTGTATTAAAATTATTAGTAGTTACCTGTTGTCGCGAGACAATAAATAAGTATTCGCTCAGGAATATACATAAGGAAAAAATGTCCATACTATGAATTGAAATTAAATAGGAGAGGAAGATAGATTTTACAAGAAACAAAATTCTCAGATGCTTAACAACTCAAATGAAAGCTGGTAGTCCGAGATCCGGCTGCAAGATTACTACGTTAATCTAGTATATGAACAAAATCAATTTTTTCATAAAATTGTGAATTACTGAATACATTTTTGCTGAGTTGACTATTAAAATTCAACCGCCAGTATGTTTAATTAAAATATAATTTATTTATTTTAAATAATTTGATTCACTTGTTATTAATATAAATTATAATCCAGTTCGCAGAAATCGATGTATAGAGCTTGAAAAGTTTAGGTTGTCATTGCACACTTGGCCGTAAACCTCCTCGCGGCTAAAGCAGCCTGTGACACCAATCAGTAATAAAATGGTTGTTAGTACGTATTTATTGTTTTATATTGTTCCCTCGCAGCGGGAAGTAAAACCACTGCCCTTTATGTAGACTACGTACAATGTATATACAAAAATTTAACCAAAAGGCAATGTTAATATACATTACACGAAACAAACCACAGCATTTTAAATTAACTGAACTTTATTTGAAATAATATAAAACAATAAATACGTACTTACCACCATTTTATTACTGATCGGTGTCACAGCCAGCTGTTGCCGCGAGAAGGTTTACGGCCAAGTGTGCAATAGCAACCAAAACTTTTCAATCTCTATACATCGATTTCTGAGAACTGGATTATAATTTATTTTAATAACAAGTGTATCAAATTATTTCGAATAAATGAATAAATTATATTTTTTAATTAAACATACTGGCGGCCGAATTTTAATAGGCAACTCGGCAAAAATGTATTCAGTAATTCACAATTTTATGAAAAAAAATTGATTTTGTTCATATATTCGTTGAACGTAGCAATCTTGCAGCCGGATCTTGGACTATGAAGAAAAAAATTGTACAATACAAGTTATTTACTCCTTAAAAGTGTGAAAATATTACGAATATGACCAATAAATTATTATAATATGCTCTGTCACACATAAATGGCCAATTATACATAAATATGACTTAACAAAGTACACTAATTCTTTTAGTTTTTGTATAAAAAACCATTTATGTAAATATATAAAGTAATGTAATCCCACTACAGGCCTCAGGAGGCCCTTGGGGTAGTAGGAGGTTAAGGCTCCCACTTTTCTGGACAATCGGCACTTAATGTCAGCCGGGTTGTCAGCCCTGCGTGACGGCAACCTTTACCCCAGAACAAGCGGCTGGTACTCATTTTCGTTAGAGGCTGTGTCGATCCTAGGGCCATAGTGCCGCCAGAGAGTTTGGGTCAGTTTTAAAATCCTGACCCCACTGGGACTCGAACCCTAGAACTTCTAGTTTGTAGCACAGTGCCTTAACCACTATACTACGGCGTAGAAACATATCACTCTGAGAAAAAAAATAAGCTATATCATAAAAATCCTAACCTTATTGATCATAATCTAAGTATTGAATATTGGTCAATCCAATTTTTCGTCCGTGTAAATTTTAATAAACCACGGTCGACTATCACTGAAATATTATCGAAATTAAATTATCAGACCTGATGTGTAATTGTTAGGAAATTGTCGAACGTGACTAGCGAATGATTCTCATTTGTAAGCTACAAAAACACAGAGCGTAGGTAAATTGGTCCCCGGTCTACTTCCAATACTTATGTGATCTAGGTGAACTGGGTCCTGGGTCCACTAGCATACTCTAATTTTCTTACCTGTGTTTGTATTAATTTTGTATGCGGTACTATTAATTCGATACAAATAGAAATGCGTCTATATATTTTCAACATCTGAAGATTGTTAACTAAACTATTTTTTCCTAACATGAGATGAGGCTAAGAGGTGATATTAAATGAACGAGAAATGAAATGGCATGAAGGGGTGGCAAGTGGGATGGAGAGTGTTGGTGGGATGAAATTCGGGAAACGGGAGAACCCTGAAAAAAAAAACCGAAAATCCTGGTATGGCCTACCACCAATACCTCTCTGGAACCAGCAGGATTCGAACCTGAGGTCCCAGTCGGGGCAATCGCGCGCACTAGCCACGCTTATAAGAACCCTGAAAAAAAACCGAAAATCCTGGTATGACCTACCACCAATACCTCTCTGGAACCAGCAGGAGTCGAACCTGAGGTCCCAGTCGGGGCAGTCGCGCGCACTAGCCACGCTTATACCGAGACGGCAATCGATGTGGTAGACCAATGATTACTTCTATTCTATAGTTTTCTACGGCAGGTCTTTCACTTTTCATGCAATGCTTTGCAGTTTTACTAGGGAATTATAAGTGTGGTAGCTTCCCGTTGTTTTTCACGCCGGCAAAAGAAAGTGATGATAATGATGATGATGATAGTCGGATGATTTTCGGGGACAGTTTTGGGCATAAGCTTCCTGACATTTGTCCTACAGGTGAGGAAAAAACCCGAAGAAAAAATCACTCAGTAACCTGTCTCGAACGGGAATCGAACACGGGCTCGCTGCGTGACAAGGCTACACGCTACATCGAGATCACAGCGGTGGACTAATAAATTCTTGGTGGAATAATAAGAATATTCTTTCCATTCAACATTATGGTCTAACAGAGAACATACTCATTTTGGAGAAATAAGTTAATTTAAATTTAGTTCCATTAACTATCGCATGCAGATGGCAAGATTGATTAGGGAAATGTCAACCATTGCATACCAAAACCTAGCTTGTAACTTCTCCCAGAGAAGCGTTGTGATGTACCAAGGCAAGTGTCCACAACAAACTGCCATTTTTAACTGCAAGGCACAGGAATCGAAGCCAAAATGCAGCAATGGCAACCCGCTGTGCGGAACAGTTGGACCTCCCTGCTAGACGTAGAGCAATATGGAATGAGGCGGGTGCGGCGCGGACGCCAATACATCATATCAGAAGATGTATTAGTGCCCTTTAGTTTAAATGAGAGATTTAGCACTGAATTTTAGTGTTTTGCAGTTAAGAGCAGCATATATATATATGAAAGTTTTCTTGGGGTTTCCGCGTCTTGGATTCAAGTTCAGCCTCTGGCCACTGATTCCGACGTTTCGGCATGATCCCACATGTCATTATCAAGGAATGATAAGTTCGAGTCACATGTTTAGGTCGTATATAATAAAATACATAGAGTTTTCGCTGTGGTCCGTTTCCGAAGACGGATGGGTGTACGTCTTCGGAAACGGACCACAGCGAAAACTCTATATATTTTATTATATAAGACCTAAAAACTAAAATTATGGCATTTCATGGGAAGGACCCCATACAAAGTAAAATCTGTCTCCAGAATAAAATTTTAGAGAGATCTAATCAATTTAAATATATTGGATATTATCTCTCTATCTGGGATGAAAAGGATATCCCTGAAAAAGTTACTAGTTATAATAAAAGTTTAGGAATTATTAAAGTTATGAAACCATCCCTTGTACAAAAAAAACACCAGATTACGTTTATATAACACTTTGCCTAGACCAGTGTTGACCTATGGTAGTGAAGCATGGACACTAAAAAAACAAGATGAAAGCAGAATAACGGCTTGTGAAATGAGATTCATGCGCAGAACAGCGGGTTACACCAGATGGGATCGGAAAAGGAACACCGATATCTTAAAAGAATTGAAGACTACGCCAATTTTTGAATATATTAAACAGTACCAACTAAATTGGAAACACCATCTTGAAAGAATGAGTTCAAATCGGATCCCCAAAGCTGTTTATAATTATATACCAAGAGGACGAAGATCACTGGGCCGTCCTATGAAACGCTGGAGGGAAAATTTTCTATAGGATCGTAACAGGCCTTGGCCTAATACTTGGAAGGAAGAAGAAGACATGTGACTCAAACTTATCATTCCTTGATAATGACATGTGGGATAATGCCGAAACGTCGGAATCAGTGGCCAGAGGCCGAACTTGAATCCAAGACGCGGAAAACCCACAAAAAAAAAACTTTCATATTCATACTTATATCCGCGAAAATCTGCAATATAACACACACACACACATATATATATATATATACAGGGTGTACATAAACGAATATAGCTATTTTAAAGGTGTTGAATTATACTTTAACTAACAATGACAAAAAACAAAACTCGTGTTAAATGAAAGAGTAACATCTCCAGTTTACATTATAAGTACATAGGTGTTCAATGTGAGCCCTGTTTGTTACATGACACATCCAACCCGTAGATTAATTCTTCCCATACATTAATAAGCGTGTCTGGATTGATGGCAGCAACAGCTTCTCGAATCCTGTCTCTCAACTCGTTCAGATTAACAGGCAATGTAGACACGTAGATTCTGTCCTTTACAAAACCCCAAAGGAAAAAATCGCATGAGGTGAGATCCTGTGATCTAGGAGGCCACTGGGGATAAGACCTGTCAACTTAACCATGACGACTAATCTAATAATGACAGTGTGGAAGGTCTTACGAAAACGGTTACATATGCGTCCCTACCGCTTACAATTCTTATAGGCTCTAAAGCCAGCTGATTACGCTGACTTTGCGCTTGAAATGTTGCAGGAGCAACATTCTCCTCGGACATTCTTGGTCATCCCACTTTTGCCTTTACACAGACAACCGATCGTTGCGAACTAATTATTAGAGACCGGATGTTAGGGACAATGCCTATAGTTATTTATTATAGATATTGTAAAAGTAACTTCATATAAGTTGATACCGACAGCCCTAGAGTTGTTTTCCATTAAGTTAATTTCGCCTATAAATGCCTATTTCAGCTTACAATGCCTATAAATACCTATTTGCTATTTTTTCTCGAAATTAACTTAGTATTTCAATGAAATGGACAAACTTCATGACACATATCATTGCATAGTAACCTTTAAGTGACTGCAATATTATTTTTGATGTTGGTAACACTGAAATCAGTCTGTAGTCCTCGTTCACAGACAGATGCTTCAAAGACAAAGTGGTGCGACAAGTGTATGTGGATTTTTTTTTCACCTTTCGAACAGTTGTTTTACGATGCCTAAAGAACGGACAACAGTAAACAGTGAGACAAACTGACCAATTTCGTGAAAGAATTTGGTGCGGAAATATTCTCAAGTAATGGTTCAATATTGTTTTGCAAAGTGTGTAAAATTTCAGTGAATCGCGCAAAAAAAGTGTCATGTTTCGCAGCACGTTCACACTGCAAAACATACATATGCTCTTTGTAAAAAGGCAAAACAAGTTCCAGAATCATCTCTGATATCTTCGTATGCTATTGATGGCATATGTTTATATTCTCTACGTAAGGCTGTAAAAATTTATGTTGCGTTCCATTTTTTGTAAGAGCCCATTTTGAATTTTTAGTGACTATATTAATGATTTGTAGTGCCTTTTTGCCTGCCTATTTCAATATTTTTAAGTGCCTAACATCCGGACTCTACTAATTATGCCATCGACGGATGTTGTTGGCATTGGGGGGGATCTTGATTAACTGCCTATGAAACGCATGTTGAACTGTCACAACTGATTCACAATTCTCAAAATGCAAAACACACAAAATGTTTTCTGTTGAGGAGTTGCCATATCTATTATTAATGTTGCCATAGAAACAAAACAAAAGAAAGCTATCCGCTCACTCACATAATTGAAACTATCTTCTTTCCTGTTACACACAACTTTCTACGCCTCATCTGAGTGATAATATTATTACTTGAAACTAATATATTATTTTATGTACACCGATGTATATACTCGTATATATATATATATATATATTGAACACGAGCTTGGAACATTCTCTAGGAGAAATTTCAAGAGATTTTTACATGCAATGGTTGAGACAGTTCCTTTGTGTGTACATTTTTATAATAGGCCTACTACATTCATAATTTTCTGATATGGCACTGAATAAAATAAACTCCCATTATAATGTCTTCTTGGTGGAAGCAGCCCTTATTGTAATGTGAATAGCATTTACTACGAAGAGTGCACGTGATTTTGAAGTGACTATTTAACTCATGCCCCAAATGGCAGTCAATGACCAATCACTTTCAAAGAATTTTTATTTACAACAAATCACAGTCGTTTTTCACCTCGATTTTATCAATTTCATTTTATCAAATGCCTCCCTGATTGTATATATAGTGCACGAATGTAACCAGAATCTGCTTGCGAGATATAATAGAAAAACATTCGTAGCAATTGATTCTACCATTAAAAAAATAACCGCTGTTTGTATTTCCTTAAACTATTATTTCCCAGGTATTAAAGTTGCAGAAAATATGATTGACATATTTACATCATAGGACATCAGAAATTAATTAATAACCTGTAATGATTTGTTTAATTTTTTCTCCACTAGAGTGCATTCTTACAATATTGCGATTCTATTTGGCAATAAATATGATCTGGTTGCAGTGATGAACAAATGAAACATAACGTTTCTCATTTGTTTTAAAACATTGCCGTTTACATTAAATATATAAATATTTTAAAATAACTATATTTAAATAATGGTTTGTGAGTAAACAGTTTAATTTTATTCGTTAAATAGTCCTAACAAATGCAACTCCTGATTTCCAAATTCTCTACATAAATTCACTCCTCACTTCGTGATAATTTGCAAATCACTCGTGGCATTACTTATGAGAAAAATGTTTGTCATGACTGCCTGGGTAGCTCCAATGTATTCTTAATATTACTTATCGTTAAAATAAATCACCATAAGCTACATTTTGGTTTTTATTTTGACATTAGTGCTGTGTTAAAAGTTTGAGAACTGTAATAGTTTATTTTCCACACTAATTTCAATAAATTTAGAAGTAACAATTTCATTATAGTATGGAATAAAAATTACTTAATCTTATGTTGAATTAGAATGCTGTTATGCATTACATCCCCATCCCTTTACTCTTGCCGTCCCAACTTCTCTAAAAAAAAAGTCAAACTGAAAATATATACAACTGTTATTCTCCCAATTAGGGTTTTATGTGGATGCGAAACTTGGACTCTTACTTTAAGGGAGGACAAAATATTACGAGTATTTGAGCACAAAGTTCTTAGGAATATTTTTGGACCAAAGAGAGACGAACAGACAGGCGAATGGAGAGGACTACTTAACAGTGAGCTACATGGTATTTATAGGAAACAAGATATAATAAGAACAGTTAAGTCTTGTAGATTATGGCACAAATGGGAATGAAAGAGGGGCATGGAAGCTTCTTGTAGGAAAATCAGAGGCAAAACGCCGAACTGGTAGACCACGATTGAGGTGGAAGAATAACATTAACCATGATTTGATGGAAATAAATTATACAGCGGATAATTGGAAAACAACATAGAATAGGGATGTGTGGAAAGCTTATGTCCGCGCGGACATGAACCCACGGATTCGATAGTGCCAGTGAGTTAGTTAGTTATGTTTAATTACACAACCGAAAGTAATAACGTGATTTTGTTTTCACTGCGGTCCGACACATTCAAATAACTGGCCAATTTAAATGTATGTGTATATAACCCGTTCTGCCCCGTGCATGGATTAGGGTATTCCTTAGTGCGAGTGTTTTTAACCAATTAATTTAATTACGCTTACTTACCCATAGATGTCATCGAGTGATATGGGGTAGACATATTGCTTCAGTGTGACATCTAGTGGATAACTAAGGTATTGATTTCTGTTTGGTTTGTCTTTCGGGCTAAATAGTGTGTTCTAGCTTTCTTAAAACTCAACGTTTCGTCTACAACTGCGGTAGGCATCCTCAGGAGATTCTGCGTACTGTATGAACTCCTAATTCTTCAACTGTCGGCTGCAGTAGTAGACGAAACGTTGAGTTTTAAGAAAGCTAAACCAGGGCCATTTAGCCCGAAAGACAAACCCAACAGAAATCAAGACACCTGTCGAGAAGCCTACAATTTTACATAAACTAAGGTATTACTTGGATAGGTAACGGTCGGTAAATTTTACACAGAGGACGCTTTATTCAGGCTTGCGGTTCTTTTACGATCCTGAAAATCTTCAGATTTGGAACCCACGGCTTTAAGTCCTTCCGGAAAACTTGTCCCTTGGATTTTTTTCATCCTAAACATCCATCGACCCCCGGTCGGGTTTGAACCTGCACCCCTCGGAACAAGAGGCAAGGAACATAGCCACTAGCCCACCCCTTCCGATCCAATTTCAATATTATTTGATTTCAAGTACTGAATCCGGCTTATTTCGTGAATGTTTCTATGAGTAATGGAAAATTTTACATCTTGGAAGTGAGTTACTAGCCCTTCTTCTTCGATGGATATCTCTTTTAGCCTGGACCTTCTTCCATGATCTGTATAGCTCATGGAATCATTAGGACTCACAAGCCCCACCACCACGCCAAGGTAGAGCTGCCGACGGTGGGGAGGAAAATCGCTGAGAGAGAAAATTCGCAGCTCTATTATTAGAGAAGAATGTGAAACTGAACCTGTAAACCTCTGGATAAGTGATAGAAGACTAAACTGGAACGATCACATAGATATAATGGAGAACAGTAGATTAGCGAAGAAAGTACGTGACTGGACACCTCAGCAGAAAAGGCCTTTAGGACGATCACAACTACGATGGAAGGACGTCACCATACCCCGGACCTGTAGTGAATGAACACGCAACAAGCTGCCAGTTTTCATGCGTAGAGGAAGAAGAAGTACTGAAGTACAACTTTACGAGTAAGTGATGCAAAAATGTGTTTTTGCACGACAGTGCGTGCTGTCGTACTTACACTAATGACAACCATGATTGAATGTTCGATTTCCTAAATTTCGGGGTTGCCAACCTATAAATAACTAAATAACTATACTGTATTATTGCAAATTACCTACCTCGTGCGGAAGTAAAACCACATCCCTTTATGTATACTATGTACAATGTATATACAAAAATATATACATTATACGAAACAAATCACTGCATTTTAAATAAACTTAACTTCATTTGAAACAATATAAAATAATAAATTCGTACTTGCCGCAATGTTAACCCTGATTGATGTCGCGGCCTGATGTCAACTAAATTATTTTCGGCATTTACCGGCCAGGCTGTTAACGTTAGTCAGTTGTTTATATTTCCAACATAGATGTTATAATTTGACTATTATTTATTTGTTTGAAAACACTATCGTGCAAAAAAATAATGTACAACGCACATTTGTGAAGTGTTTTACAGAACCTCGGAAAATAAAACCCTGGCTAATCACTCGATTTTTAATCATTTCCTCACTTCTGTAAAAACCATTTCCCAACCTCGCATCGTAATAAACTACAGTGCGTCTCACAGAAGACGGGCCTGGCAGACAACATGCACGCTCCCGCTATATATAATCGATTACAGACCTCTCTACGTGACTCTGTTTTGACGTATGTGTCGTACAAAAACACTCTTTTTTCAAGCGTATTTTTTTTGCCATTTCAACGGTACAACAAGCCACACAAGCAAACAAGTCTTCACTCGACTAGCAAACTCCTTTGACTACGCGTGACTATGCAGTGAGTGAGTCACAAATACAACAGCGCGCTGTTGTCTGCCAAGCCCAGTCTTATGTGGGACGCGCGGTATAACGCAGATCTAATGTTTTATTTATTTTTTTTTTTTTTTGTATTGTAAGCCTATATTTTTTTCCCTTTGCAGAGATTTAGGCGCTCTCCCACTACAGGGAAGAATTTGAATCATAAAAATTTAGTTACACTTGTTTTCATATAGATGTCATTTTGAGTGGTCCGTTGTCAGCATTCCGCCTCATACTGACATCTAGGAAACCAAGGCAGTACTAGGACAGGAATATTCGGTAAATTTTGCTTAGGGACCTTTTATTCAGGCTTAAGGATTTTTTACGAGCTTGAAAAAATCTTCAGACTCGGGACCCACGGCTTAAAATCCCTCCCGGAGGACTTGTTCCTTGGATTTTTCCGTCCTAAAAAATCCATCGACCACGGCCGGGTTTGAATCCGCGACCCTCGGGCCCAGAGGCAAGGAGCATAACCACTAGTCCACCGCGGCCATTACTAAATGATTTAGTACGACACGCGTGACAAATAATGATTACTAGAAGTTAATTTTAAAACTTTATACTACGTATTATATGGTACTACTAGATCATTTCAGCAACAATATTAATGGATGACATTAATGACTCAGATTTATGATTCATTCACTAGTGTGAACTTATCTACAATACAAACGTGTTTATTCTATAATAGATTCAATAAAAACTAGACGTAATATTTTATTTAAAACAAATATTACTCCATTATTTTCATTTATTCAGAATCACACGAGTGATCAATTAAAATTATATCAAATCGCACAATTAATATTATGTTATGAGTCCACCGCTTTGGTCTCGGGGTAGCGTGCTGCCTTGTCACGCAGCGGGCCCGGGTTCGATCCCCGGTCGGGGCAGTTTTTCTGAGTGAGGTTTTTATCGGGGTTTTTCCTCACCTGTAAGACAAATGTCAGGAAAACGTTAAGGCCCAAACGGTCCCCGAAATCATATGGCCATCGCAATCATCATCATTCATATTCATCTTAGGTTAGGGACTCTCCTGGTGCACCATTATCACCCATCATATCATCGGGGCAACGTAACCCCGCCTTCCAGGCGCCCCAACCTCAGAAGTGGGTTACAAGTACGCCATTCCAGGAGAGAAACCAGGAATGTCGAAAGACAAACCAGGGGCATTTGAAAAAAAAAAAATATATATATATATATATATATATATATATATATATATATATATATATATGTTATGATAATTTTAAAATATAGATATTAACTGCAATATACCTGTTCGGAATTACTTCCAGTTCACTTTTCCCCGGGAAAAACCAGATAAGTAAATGTTTCTTATTTTATTTTCTTAATGTATATAGGCCCTACTGTTCTTTGTGCCGCTTCATATGGTAATAACTAGGGCTAGAATTTGTATGATATAGCATATAGGCCTATATTTTGATAAGTGTGATATGTTTCTCAAATATATATATATATATATATATATATATATATATATATATAAATGCTTCTTATACAAAAACTAATTTAATTAAAGTACTTTGTTAAGTCATATTTATGTATGTTTGGCCATTTATGTATAACAGAGCATATTACAGCAATGTATTGGTCATATTCGTCATATTTTCATTGTTTTAAGAATTAAAGAAATTTCATCATACAATTTATTTCTTCTGCGTTCATTTCAGTTATTAAATTTCTAAGAATTTTGTTTCTTGTAAAATCTATCTTCCTCTCCTATTTAATTTTAAATCACAGTATGGACTTTTCCTTTAAAGTATAAAGATAATACCAATTAGATAGTATAACTGTCACAGGATTAATGATCGAGGCAAGAGGTACTATACCAGGATTCTTAACTAAATTTTGGTATTTCTTATATTTGGACAGAGTGTATCTTTCTAAAATTGCCATCTCTGCCATTAAAAGATCAATTTCAATTCTAAGAAACCATCTTTACAAAATTTCTACTTTATAGTATGTATACTTCAATTACAATTTCAAATGTAATGTATTTACAAAATGTATTTCATCAGTTTCGAAAATTAATTGTCTATATCACTTTGTCCTTGAGGCAATCCTCTAATGAGGAAAGTTGTAAATAATAAAAAATACATGTAAATAAAACCTAAGCAAATATTTGTGTATTGTCTCGCAAAAGCAGGTCAAAAGTAAAGTGATCCCACTACAGGCCATAGGAGGGTACTAGGCGGTTTAGGCTCCCACCTTTTCTAGACAATCGGCACTTCATGTCAGTCGGGTTGTGAGCCCTGTGTGACAGCCACCTTTACCCCAGAACAAGCTTCTGATACTCATTTCCGTTAAAGGCTCAGTCGACCCCAGGACCATGGTGCCACCAAAAGGTTTGGGTCAGTTTAAAAACCCTGACCCCACCGGGACTCGAACCCTCGACCTTTCAGTTTGTAGCGCACTGCTTTAACCACTACGCTATGGTGTGCCCACCCTCATTCGAGTTTGTAGAGTACAACTGGAACGTAACTCGGAATTAGTAGCCTATAGTATCAGGTCAAGCACTACTAAATATAATCTATATTATATAATAACCAAATCACTGTTCTATAGCGAATTCCGAAGGAGTAAACTTATTGAGGTTGTTCTCGTGAAAATATTTCTGAAAATGTTTACAGATTTTCACTGACCCTATGTAAAAATGGGCATGACCAAAATCTGTGTGTGTGTGTGTGTGTGTGTGTGTGTGTGTGTGTGTGTGTGTGTGTGTGTGTGTGTGTGTGTGTGTGTGTGTGTGTGTGTGTGTGTGTGTGTGTGTGTGTGTGTGTGTTAGCGCTCTAGCGGCCGCAATTTTTATTTGATCAAAACCAAGATTTGCATATATATGGCAATTAAATTAAAAAAATAAGGTCGAGTTCGTTAACCATAAAATTGGAACATTAGGTGTAGGAGTTCGCCTGAAACGAAAATTGAAAAATCGCTCTAGCGATAGAAATTTTCTATTTTTCAGTTTACTGTATTGCAATAAACCGAGGAAGATATTCTGCGAATACCAAAGAAATCCGAACATTAGAAATGGAGGTCTACCAGAAGCCTCAAATTAAAAAATTAACTCTAGCAACCGACATATTCAGTTCATCGCAATGCATATTAAATAATTTCATTAGTCCTTAAATTGTCAATGTATCCATTAAGATATATTAAATTAATTTAATTAATATTGTTTTAATGAAGTGAAAGGCGAAAAAAAATAATTTAACTCATTGCTGGAACTAAATGTTCATTGGAAGTACATGTGACGACTTTCCTCTGTAACGAAATTGTGCGTGTGGTGACTTTCACTTGGGAGAACATTAATGTGGTTAATAGTGGCGGGACTTTTTCTTGGAACGACTTGTCGTAACTTCTTTTCATCTCTCATTCTGCCCAAAATCAGATGAGAACTCTTTGGTAATTTAACTAACTCACTGGGACTATCGAACCCATAAGTTCATGGCCGCGTGAGCATAAGGTCTCCATACATTCCTATCATGAGCTAATGTTTTCCAATCATCCCCTGTATAATCTATTTCCCACAAATAATGGTTAATTTTAAAAGACTGGTAAATGAAACTCCATTCCATTAACATAGTTTATTACCTCGCCTTATTGGCACTTTCAAATTCCACAGTCCACCCGGTCCTTACAGACACACCGCTTGTCGGGAGAGGGATTTTAAAATACGAATCATACACATACTTTTTTTACCACATAAGGACATAAAAGCTGTCCGCTCTTAAAGTAATCCTCGTCAAAACAAAAATGTAACCCGCTCGCTTTTGATTGGTTATGGACACCGACATAAGATGTATTGCTCGGGACCCAGCTCCGTGTGTCTGAAAAGAATTTGCTGTCTCAGCTGTTAGTACTATGAGAAGCAGAGAAGTGTACCTCCTCCCACTCCCCACACTTCCCCCCGCAAACACACAGAGCTTGGACTTGAGCTTGTAGAAGCAGTAAGTACGCGAAGTAGTAGTTCCCTTCATTAAATTAAAAATATGTCCTCTGAATACACTTCGTGAATGAAAATAATAATATTCAAAACAAAGAAAATATTCTAAAATAAACCTAATCAATAATTACAACTAGTTTACTACATATGGATTATGCATTTGAGGCATGCTTCAGTCGATTCTGATGCAAAACAAAATGGCTAAATATGTCGGTCTTCCATTGCTGTGTCGCCATCTAAATTTTTAAAAACAAATCTGGCAAACTTTTGACTAGTGGTCAAAGACAGTTATTTTCAAATATATTTCACAAGTTCAGCCAAAAATCTCACCAGCTTTCTTGTAACCTGTCCCTTCAACGATCACATGGCTTTACATACTTCACACATGCTCCCTGTCAATGTGACAGTGATTGTGCCGCAAGGATACAATTGGCATTTGTTTATGTTAGCATATTCCAAGAGCGGATAAGGTATAGAGGCCGTCCACGAATTAGTGATTAACTCAATGGTACAGCCTCTTCCGAGACAACACAACATTCACACACACACGTTAATACTAAACATGCTAATATGATGGTTATTTAAATATCAATCTATTTATTTTTCTTGTTAATTTATTTTTAATATGTTCGCATATTCTAAGAGTTGATAAGGTATAGAGGCCGTTCAAGAGTGAGTGATTAACTCAATGGTACAGTCTCTTCCGAGACAACACAACATTCACACACACGCTAATTTTAAACATGCTAATATGATGCTTATTTAAATATTAATCTATTTATTTTTCTTGTTATTTTATTTTTAATATGTTAGCATATTCTAAGAGTTGATAAGGTATAGAGGCCGTCCACGAATTAGTGATTAACTCAATGGTACAGCCTCTTCCGAGACAACACAACATTCACACACACGTTAATACTAAACATGCTAATATGATGGTTATTTAAATATCAATCTATTTATTTTTCTTGTTAATTTATTTGTAATATGTTAGCATATTCTAAGAGTTGATAAGGTATAGAGGCCGTCCACGAATGAGTGATTAACTCAATGGTACAATCTCTTCCGAGACAACACAACATTCACACACACGTTAATTCTAAACATGCTAATATGATGGTTATTTAAATATTAATCTATTTATTTTTCTTGTTATTTTATTTGTAATATGTTAGCATATTCTAAGAGTTGATAAGGTATAGAGGCCGTCCACGAATGAGTGATTAACTCAATGGTATAGTCTCTTCCGAGACAACACAACATTCACACACACGTTAATTCTAAACATGCTAATATGATGGTTATTTAAATATTAATCTATTAATTTTTCTTGTTATTTTATTTGTAATATGTTAGCATATTCTAAGAGTTGATAAGGTATAGAGGCCATCCACGAATGAGTGATTAACTGAATGGTATAGTCTCTTCCGAGACAACACAACATTCACACACACGTTAATTCTAAACATGCTAATATGATGCTTATTTAAATATCAATCTATTTATTTTTCTTGTTATTTTATTTGTAATATGTTAGCATATTCTAAGAGTTGATAAGGTATAGAGGCCGTCCACGAATGAGTGATTAACTCAATGGTATAATCTCTTTCCGAGACAACACAACATTCACACACACGTTAATTCTAAACATGCTAATATGATGCTTATTTAAATATCAATCTATTTATTTTTCTTGTTATTTTATTTGTAATATGTTAGCATATTCTAAGAGTTGATAAGGTATAGAGGCCGTCCACGAATGAGTGATTAACTCAATGGTATAATCTCTTCCGAGACAACACAACATTCACACACACGTTAATTCTAAACATGCTAATATGATGCTTATTTAAATATCAATCTATTTATTTTTCTTGTTATTTTATTTGTAATATGTTAGCATATTCTAAGAGTTGATAAGGTATAGAGGCCGTCCACGAATGAGTGATTAACTCAATGGTACAGTCTCTTCCGAAACAACACAACATTCACACACACGTTAATTCTAAACATGCTAATATGATGGTTATTTAAGTATTAATCTATTTATTTTTCTTGTTATTTTATTTGTAATATGTTAGCATATTCTAAGAGTTGATAAGGTATAGAGGCCGTCCACGAATGAGGGATTAACTCAATGGTACAGCCTCTTCCGAAACAACACAACATTCACACACACGTTAATTCTAAACATGCTAATATGATGCTTATTTAAATATCAATCTATTTATTTTTCTTGTTATTTTATTTGTAATATGTTAGCATATTCTAAGAGTTGATAAGGTATAGAGGCCGTCCACGAATGAGGGATTAACTCAATGGTACAGCCTCTTCCGAGACAACACAACATTCACACACACGTTAATATTAAACATGCTAATATGATGGTTATTTAAATATTAATCTATTTATTTTTCTTGTTAATTTATTTGTAATATGTTAGCATATTCTAAGAGTTGATAAGGTATAGAGGCCGTCCACGAATGAGTGATTAACTCAATGGTATAATCTCTTCCGAGACAACACAACATTCACACACAAGTTAATTCTAAACATGCTAATATGACGGTTATTTTAATATTAATCTATTTATGTTATTTTATTTGTAATCTCTACAATGTTTTTAGTTATGAATGGTGATTATGATGACCAGATAATGTTCGGGGATCATTTGGATCTTAAAGTTACATGACATTTGTCTTACAGATGAGAAAAAAGCAAGGAAAAAATCACCCATGAAACTTGTCCCGACCGAAGATCGAACCAGAGGCAGCGACGCTACCCTGAGAGTGGTGGACACAGTTAGTAAAATAAACAATATTAATAAAATCTAAATAAATTACATACCGGTATTTCATATATTATTGTTTAATTGAATCTACTGTATAACAATGTTATGGTACTCGGCCTTCTCGGTAACTTACAAATCAGAAAAAAAATTGTGAGTCAGGTTTGACAATTTTCCGATCAATTCCGCATCGGGCTGACAATTTTATTTCCACTATTTTTCAGTGATAGACAACCGTGATTGGTTTAAACTGACACAGACTGTAAATTGGATTGATCAATATTCAATCATTAGTGTATGAAAAATAGTCACATAAATAAATCACCCGTTAGCGTAAAGTTAGAAATCAAGTCCCACAAGCATGAAGGAATCCACTGCTGTGGTCTCGGGATAAGATCGTTACTCGTATGCAGCGGACCCGAGTTCGATTCCCTGTCGGAACAAGTTTCCTTAGTGTGGTTATTTCGAGATTTTTCCTCATCTGTACTTATGACAAATGCCAGGAAACTTTAAGGCCCAAATAGTCCCCCGGATACAATTTTCCGATCATAATCACTATATGATATTCGCCTTGATTAGTAGAGGAACTTCGGGTAATATGAACCCCTGTTTTGAATTTATTGTTTTTCTTCTTATAATTAAGGGATTTGAATTTTGTTTAATTACAGTGATTATCATCAGTGTTGTAACTATGAAATGGCATTGTTATTTTATTCAAATGTGAAAACATATTCATAATTTATAAACTTTTACATTACAAGAAAGGTCCACTTTAACCTTCGTATTCGGGTTAAGTGGACTCCAGGGTCCATCCTAGCCTTTAGACTATTTTAAGTTTATTTACTCTATTAATTTATAAAGATAGGCATAAATTAATCTAAAAATATGCATGGCTGATAGTAATTAAAAAGCGTGATATTAATTTAATGTTTTGAAAAATTATCGTTGATTATAACATTCACACGTCATTCACCTGCAGACGGCGACGGTCTTTGGGTTTAGGCAAAATTATAAAGATACTAAATAAAATTAGTTTAAGTGCAAGGTTTTTACATATAGCACCCTTATTGATAAAATATACGTATTCGTGTAAAGTGGTCCAAGGCCCACTTTAACCGCCTCGACGTGGATGTGCATTAACTGAATTCCTTTGTTATGTTTAATTATGTTATATAGTAGTCATGTCACATAATATCAAACCAAACTCGCCAGTATATTAAATCAGCATCTACATAACATAATATATTTAGGAGCTTTTTCAACATTTATAATATTAAATAGCAGAAATTAAGAATTAATTAATAATCAATTGAGTTGGTGTTTACTTGATGAAAATCCATATTTATTAATTAATCAATAGCTTGAAAAACTTTTAAAACGGTTGTTTTCATAAATATCACAAATAACATCCTCTTCGCACAAAGAATAAAAGAAACTGACCTTGAACACGTCAAAGTTGATGAGGGGAAGAAGTTAAAATATTTTCTGTTCGAGGGCAGCACCAATTAAAGAAGATATTAACAGGATCCACTCAAACCGAAAGGTCCAAATTACCCGAACTTCCTATATAAATAAATGAGTGATTGGTGTGTGTTTTGTCTCAAATATTTATGTTGTGTCGGAGATAATCCAGCATTAAGCGAATCCCTTATTCGGGGAGGCACTCCGTGTCGCTGTGGTCAGAAATATGTATGTGTTCCAAAGTTTATACATCCTCTCACGACAGGTCCACTATGGGGCCGGGTGGCGTGAGGCACCACTTACAAACGAAGGAGGTACTTAGATGTAAACCAACAAGATACCTAAAACACGTCTGGGGAAAAGGATCGTATATACTCAACCTAGGATTTAAGGAGAGATCAGGGCTTGCTTGGTTTAGGCTAGGGGCATGGAAATTTCTAAAAATTAGCGACGATCACGATATGCGAATATGTCCAATGTGCGGGAACTTTGAAGATGAGATACATATATTAGGAAAATGTAATGATTTAGAATATTGGAGACATCAGTTATTACCGGAAAGATTTCTAAATTCATATCGGGAAAGATTGGCATGCTACGAGTTATTGGTAAATCCAGAAAATTGGATAAACCTCGGTAAATTTCTGGACAAAACGCGAAAAATAAGGACAACACTCATTCATGAATAAATATATGTTATCAAAATGCAATACCACTAATTATTAACAATTATATATAAATTAATTAGTGTATAATGCTGTTGTGTTATTATTTAATTGTAATATTAATGTGTTTTCTTTATGTAATTGTAATGTTTTTTTAGTGTATAATGCTATTGTGTTATTACCTAATTGTAATATTATTGTGTTTTCTTTATGTAATTGTAATGTTAATGTTTTTAGTGTATAATGCTATTGTGTTATTATTTAATTGTAATATTATTATTGTGTTTTCTTTATGTAGTTGTAATGTTATTGCTATTGTGTTATTACTTAATTGTAATATTATTGTGTTTTCTTTATGTAATTGTAATGTTAATGTTTTTAGTGTATAATGCTATTGTGTTATTATTTAATTGTAATATTTTTATTGTGTTTTCTTTATGTAATTGTAATGTTATTGCTGTTTTGTTTATTTTTCTTTACACTAGTACCAATTATTACTTTATTGTAACGGACTGTCAACAGCACGTACGGCTTACTGCCCGTGCGACCCATATTTGTAAATAATATTGTAAATATCTTACTTTTTTGTCTAATAAAGTCCTACTACTACTACTACTACTACTACTACAAACGAAGGTCAACCATTGCATACCGAAACTTACCTTGAAATTTCTCCCAGAGAAGTATTGTGATGTACCAAGGGCGTGATCAAAACATTATCATCCGTTTTTAACTGTAAGCCACTAAAATCGAGCACCAAATCTCCCGTTTAGACTACAGTTAAATAATAAACACTTTTAAAATCCATGTTAAAGCACCGTTAAGGTTATTTAATAAGGTACTGAATACAAAGTTTTGCAAAGTATTGGCAGTTTCATCTCTTATCTATGGATGTGAAACCTGGACATGGACATTGACAAAGGCAGATAGTAAACAAATATAGGCTGCAGAAATGAAGATGTTGAGAGCAATAGCAGGATACCAAAGGACCGATAAAAAGAAAAACGAAGATATAAGAAGAGAACTTAATATATTTAATCTCTGTGAAACAATAAAATATTATCAAAATGCTTATCTTCAGCACGTATTAAGAATGAATGAATGAACAGAGCATACCAAGAAGAATGTATTATTATAAACCAAAGGGAGAAGAGTGTTGGGAAGACCATTGAAGAGATGGAAGGACCAATTCGACCTATAATGAGATCGGAACAGGCCATTGGGCTTAATCCTTGTTGATGATGATGATGATGATTGAATATAAAATTGGTACCTGGTAAGTCAGTCGTCCTCAACTAGATTATTAAACTTCATCAAGTAGTTCCAATATGGAGGCCTTTCAAAAAACAATGTTTCATCTTCTGCTTTAATTGGTAAGTCATTCGTCCTCAACTAAATTATTGAACTTCATCAAGTAATTCCAATATAGAGGCCTTTCAAAAATAATGTTTGATCTTCTGCATTTTAATTAGTAAGTTATTCGTCAACTAGTAAGTCAAGTAGTTCCAATATGGAGGCCTTTCAAAAACAATGTTTCATCTTCTACATTTTAACTGGTACCATAACTGATAACTCCAAATTTGAACTACTTGATGAAGTTTAATAATTTAGTTGAAGACGACTGACTTACCAGGTACCAATGTTATATTTAATATCTTATTATAGTGAAAAAATACAACTAGTGATTTAATATAACGAATAACCCTCACTACGCGGTCATCTGCGCAGCGTTCCGCCTCACTCCATTTCGCTCTTACTCAAGTAGGGAGTCCACCGTCTTCGTACAGTGGGTTGCCATTGGTGGATCCTGGCTTCGATGTATGTGCCTTGCAGTTCAAAGCGGCAGATGTTTTGGACACAGCTTTTTTAGATCACAATGCTTCTCTGGGAGAAATTTCGAGGTAGGTTTCGGCATGTAATGGTTGACAGTTCCCTTGTTAGAAGGGAGAAGTCACACTTAGAATAAGAAATGGGCTCTATGGAAATAAGAAAGATAGAAAGGCACTTAAGTAATTATTGTCTGATTGATTACTTTATCCTAGTTTTTCCCTAGTGGAAAGCTTCTTAATCAGACTAATTTAGTTACCTTTATTTCCCTAAGTCCACCGCTGTGGTATCGAGGTAGCGTGCTGCCTTGTCACTCATAGAGCCCGGGTTCGATTCCCGGTTCCTGGGCGAGGTTTTTTTTTTCGGTGTTTTTCCTCATCTGTAAGACAAATGTCAGGAAGCTTAGGGCCCAACGGTCTCCGAAAATCATCCGGTCATCATTATCATCCTTATCATTATCATCATACGGGGATAATTAACAGTATAATGAAACCATCTTTAGTACAGAAGAACATAAGATTACGGCTTTATAAGGTTCTCGCAAAGATCAGTATTAAGAAATGGTAGTGAAACATGGACGATACGAAGAAGAGATGAAAGCAGAAAAACAGCAAATGAGATGCGATTTATGCGCCGTACAGCAGGCTACACAAAGTGGGACCATAAAAGAAATGAGGAAATTATGGAAGAGTTGGATGTAGAACCCATTCTTCACCATATACAAAACTACCAGAACAACTGGAAAGCCCATCTTCAACGAATGCCGTCTCATAGAATTCCAAAAGTCATACTTCGCTACTGCCCCCAAGGCAAAAGATCGCTGGGACGTCCAAAAAAGTGCTGGATGGAAAATTCCTCTTTGAGACCGTAACAGGCCACACGGCCTAATACTTGCATGGATGATGATCATTATCATGATCGTACTTCACGGGTGTGGAAAAGCAACGGGAAGCTACCACACCTATAATTCCCTAGTAAAGATGCAAAGCATAACATGAAAATGCTATGACTGCAGTAAAAGACCTGCCCTCGGACAGAATTACTATGGATGGATGGATATTTTCCTACAGATGGCAGGGAGGGGCATGTGGTTAGTACATCAGATAGAGAAGACAATCTTCAGATTCAGAATCCATTGCTTAAAGTCCCTCCCGGAAGACTTGTCTCTTGGATTCTATCCCGTCTAGGTTTGAACCCACAACTTTCGGGACTAGAGGCAAAGAACATCACTAGAAACCGCGGCCAACAATAATAATAATAATAATAATAATCACAAATATGTTAACAATGTTTTATCAAACCAACCATTGAGGATG
Source organism: Diploptera punctata (assembly GCA_030220185.1). Lineage (NCBI taxonomy): Eukaryota > Metazoa > Arthropoda > Insecta > Blattodea > Blaberidae > Diploptera > Diploptera punctata. Next base: position 439,559 of record JASPKZ010009790.1, read on the forward strand.
TCAGACGCAGATTCTGAATAAACGTAGGAGAGTTATAGGCCTCATCACTATGATCAAAACCCCAAAAGATGTCTATAGATTGAGAATGTATTATTTTATCTTCCTGTAACCAATGTTCTACAGTCTTATTCTTTTCCTACAAATCTCTCTACGCCTCCAGACCTCGTCATCAATCCTTTTTCATTCATCTCTTTCCTCCCAGGTGCTTTTGGTCTACCTCTACGCATCCTTCCCTCTTGGTTCCAATCCAAAATAAAACTAAGGTATTACCCGGATGGATGAAGGTCGGTCATATTTTGCCATGAGGCATTTTAGTCAGATTTAAGGTTATTTTACGAGCCCGAAAAATTTGAAAATCGGGACCCGCGGCTTAAAGTCCCTCCCGGAGGACTTGTCCCTTGCATTTTTCCATACTAAAAAATCCATCGACACCGGCAGGGTTTGAAACCGTGACCCTCGAAAAGGAACATAACCACGGTGGTGTAGCCACACTACAAATAAAACAGTCACATTTTAAGGCAATTACAACCATTAATTCACACACTGATATTAACAAATTGGAAGCTGGTAAATTTGTAGAAATCACTATAAATATTGGTATCCTAATTGCACTTATCACTTCAAGTCACTTTAGTCATTAATTACCTGAACGACTGATCTTCCCATTGCACATATGAAATGGATGGATGAGCTGCATGAACTAGACTGACCACGTGTAGTGAAAATTGAAGGTTGTGATACTAACAAGAAAGAGAAATGGTGACGTAATTATGGCATTTATGGAACTGGGAGAAAGCTTTATCAATCTGCGAGAAGTACACAAGGCGGAGTTGCGCAACTTGTTTCATTACTTTCCTTCCGTTTTTGTGTTATTCTGCCATTTCTCTTGTTACAATCTGTAACAGGTTCTATACAGCATGCCCACTATGTGTATCACAACAAAACATGTCTCTAAGTCATACTTTTTTTTCATTAACAAGTACTTAGAACTTGACAGCGAGCCTTTCCAATCACTGTGAGAAATCAGTGCAATAACTTAAAATAATTTACAATCAATGAATGATCCTAAAAGCTTGTAACATGTGTATCAAGACATACGATGTGGCTCAATATCAACTTCCGGGGCCGATTATACTCAAGTATATGTTTCCTAGGTCACTATGATAAAATGTTAGGTTGGGTTTTAATTGTCAGTATCTTTATTTAGTAAGGAAATAAGATATTAAATATAAAATTGGTACCTGGTAAGTCAGTTGTCCTCTACTAAATTATTAAACTTCATCAAGTAGTTCTAACATGGAGGCCTTTCAAAAAACAATGTTTCATCTTCTGCATTTTAACTGGTACTGATATTGATGTATAAGTTGTACAACGGGTTTATGTCTGCGGGTATGTTCTCATTGAGTAGATCTGTATTCTTTGCTTCTTTTAAAATCTCTATATATTCAATGATGCTGACCCTATTGTTGGTTTACTTTCTGTGTAGTACTGACATAGTGTTATCGATTTTATCGAACTGATGACCCGTTTCTACCGTAGTATGTGTTTGGCGAAACTTGATTTTTCTTCTCTATTAATAAAATGTTTGAAATGTTCAGAATATCTTGTGCTGAAATTTCTTGTTGTTTTGCCTATGTATAACTTTTTTCTCAATTATTGCAAATAGGCAAAACAACAAGAAATTTCAACACAAGATATTCTGAATATTTAAAAAATGTTATTAATAACGAAGACAAATAAAATGCTGAAGATGAAACGCCTCCATATTATAACTACTTGATGAAGTTTAATAATTTAGTTGAGGTACCAAATATATATTTAATATCTTAATACATAACCTCAACGATGCTTTAATATGAAAAGTGTTCATTAGTAAACAAATATTAAAAGCCAACATACGCACTCTATTAAATAATAATAATAAAGAACAGAGACTGGAAACTTTTTTATACCACCAGGTTATCTTATATGACTTTCTGACTTTATCACCTGGCTTACTTACTTACTCACTCACTGGCACTATCGAACCCGTAGGTTCATGGCCGCTCGGACATAAGCTCTCCATACATCCATATCCTGAGCTATTGCTTTCTAATCATTCCCCGTATAATCTACTTCCCTCAAATCATAGTTAATGTTATTCTCTCACCTCATTCTTGGTCTTCATCACCTGGCATTGGCGAAATTGTAACCCATTTCTTAGAATGGGGCACCTGAAAGCTGGAGTTACTTCATACTGATGATATGATGGGTGATAAATGATAATGAAGAGCCAAGAGATCTATTCATTAACCTAAACTTAACCTAAATTCCAGACAATAGGCTACCACAGGAATAATTCCGTTTAAAGAAAAATGTCTATGGTCTAACCGGAAATCGCACCCGGGACCTCATTAACTGAGTTAGAAATACTGACTAACTAGCCTATGACACTGGAGGCTAAACATAAATAAAACTAAATATATCGGTGGTAGGCAATGAAAACCTCATAACTCCATCAGTCATTGAAAACCACATACAGTAACTGCAGTAGCCAGCACAGAAATATGCGATGCATAACCTGTTGAGAACACGGACTTCAAATGTATTAATAACTTGACTTGTATTCTATAGCAAAATATGTGGGAACTATTGCTGTATCAATTTTCATGATTATTTAAAACAGTTATTTGTTTCTCCTGTAAAATTTACCAAAATGGAGTTACGAGGTTTTCATTGCCCACCATCGATATTTTCACATATATAAATCACATAATGGAAATTGACAGTTAATGACAAATGAGGTAAATTTTGAAGAAATTGCTGAATTCAAATATTCCATCCCATCCCGTTACCTCAGTTTAACCTCTCACCTTATAGGACTTTAACGTGCCACACGGCACCCGGGCACGACATGTCGAGAGATGTATTTTAACTATGGATCACACCCATACTTTTCTTTACCACACATGGACATGGAGGGCCATCCCGAATGACTGATCAGCTAAATGACAAGACAACACAGGATTAAAACGAAAAACACCATTCACATACACAACACACACACATTCATATTAAACATGGCGAATATGATAATGATGATTGTGATGGCAAGATGCTGTTCGAGGACCGTTGGTCTTAACGTTTTCTGACATTTGTCTTACATATGAGGAAAACCCCGGAAAAAAAACATTATCCATGAAAGTTGTCCCGACCGAGTATCGAACCCAAGCCCGATGCGTATACAACACAGTGAAGTTATTCCGGTGGTTGAATTAAAATATGTAGGAACAATAATTAAAAATACGAATCAGGTGCAGACTCAACTCTGGAAACGAATGTTATTATTCATTATAGGGGCTCTTGTCATCCCAATTTCTCTCAAAAAATTTAATATGACTATTTAACTCATGCTCCAAATGGGAGTCAATGACCAATCACGTTACAATGATTTTTTATTTACAACTAAACACAGTAGTGTTTCGCCTAGAATTTACCAACTAAAGTTTAGCATAATAAAGAAAGTGTCTTCTTTTTCTAACATTCTGAATAGGTCATAGCATTATTTTGCAGTGTCTGACTCACTAAGAAATACGGCTACCAGATTGTATATATAGTGCATGAATGTCAACACATAGCGCATGCGGGAGTTAATATAAAAACATTTGTAGCAATTGATTATACCACCAAAAAAAGGAACCACTGTTTGCACTTTCTTAAATGTATTTTTTTCCAGAAAAATATAATTGTTTCATATTTACATCATAGGACATCAGAAATGAATTAATATACAGTTTGATGTGTTTCATTTTTTCTCCAATAGAGTGCATTCTTACAATATTGTGTTCCTTTGGCAATAAATAATATGATCTGGTTGCAGTGACGAACAAAAGAAGCAAATGAAGCGTACCAATCGTTTCTCCTTTGTTTTCAAACATCGCCGTTTACATTAAATGTATAAATATTTTAAAATAACTATATTTAAATAATGATTTGTGAGTAAACAGCTTAATTGTATTCGTTAAAAAGTCCTAACAAATGCCACTCTTGATTTCCAATTTCGGTAGATAAATTCACTCCTCACTTCGTGAGTCGTGAATTTATCGATCATTTGGAAATCACTCGTGGCATTGCTTATGAAAAATATATAAAACGATTATTCTTCTAGATATTTGGGTGTGAAATATGGTCTCTTACATTAATGGAGTGAGAAAATATTAGGAGTATAATAAAGTCATTAAGATAATTGTTGGACCAAAAAGAGACAAACAGACAGGTGAATCGAGATAATTACATAACAGCGAGATTTTTTGGGAATACAGATGTAGTAAGAAGAGTTAAGTCTCGTAGACTGCAATGTGGAGGACATGGGGCACGTATGGGGAATGAAGGAAACTCCCTGTAAGAAAACCAGATGGATAGCGACCAGAATAGACCAAGAACGAGGTAAAAACTATTATCAGCCACGATTCGAGGGAGGTGAATTATACAGAGGAAGTTTAGAAAATATCAGCTCAGGATAGGAGAGTTTATGTCCGCGTGACCTTGATTGTCCGGGTTCGATAGTGTCATTGAGTTAGTTATACGTAGCTCAGTGTTTACCGTTTATAATCTGGACACACTTGCATCCTCTTCAATGGCCGGAGATTAATGTCAGAAGCTACTACACTCCATTTCAAACGTCTACGCAGCAAGAGTGCATACAGTTGTCTAGCCTTGAGGCTGGCGTTGGACTCTCATTGGCTGTTTGATGAGATAATGAGGGAAACAGTCAATGAGAGTCCAACGCCAGCCTCAAAGGCTAAACAACCGCGTGCACTATTGCTGCGTAGACGTTTGAAATAGAGTGTAGTTCATAATGCAATTGTATCACATTACTAAATAGGACTCTGGTGGGAAGGATGTGCAAAAATAAGACCGAAAGATATATAATCGCAACCAAAAATATAACTTAGACCTCCTCAGCAATAATAATAAGGGTATAAAAATATAAATATAAAAATAATAATAAAAATTATCGACTGAACAAATCAATAATTTATTATAAAACACAAGGGGATTAAAAAAATTAAAGGGAAAATTATTATTACCATCTACTTTGCAACGGAATATTATAATTCTGGGTTTTATAAAATCTCACCAGAGTTTCATTTAAAGATAGTACAGTGTTAACAACAACCCGTTGTTTACAAAGAAATTAAATATCCAGGCGGAAGTATTCATACTTTCTAGAGTAAATTAGCATTCATTAGAGGGAATGTATTTAAATTGATAAATAAACATACTCTCGATTTTTAAAGAACTGTTTTAAAATGGTTCCTGTTCATTTCAATGCGATTTTCAACTATTTTCTGCATGTTATCGAGAACAATTGGACAATGTTGTTATGCTTAAAAGTAATTAAATTGACTATTTAACTCATTCCCCAAATGGGAGTCAATGTCCAATCACATTTCAATGAATTTCGATTATAACCAATCACAGTCGTTTTTCACCTCGATTTTATCAGTTTAATGGTATCACATTAAAATCAAGCTCCTCGTTTTTAACATTCTGAATAGACCATAGCATTTATTTTGCAGTGAATCTCTAAAGAAGTGCGTTGAATATAGAGTAATTCCATATGTGACTGACTGACATTTACAATACACTTTTGCAGCAATATGGTTGCATAAATATTACAATTGATTGAAATTAGGGGTGTTATCTACGTGATAACTCTGCCAGGTAAAATAAAGCTATTATTATTATTATTATTATTATTATTATTATTATTATTATTATTATTATGATAGGAATAGTGTGTGGTTAAGACTGTACTTAAATATACAAGTTTTGAAGAAAAACAGTGCTATTTATTATCTATCAAAGTATGTGTGACTGACTGACATAAATGTCAACTCATCATGCAGCTTAACATGTTCATCTGCATCATGCTCTGAAGTGTGATTCCTAATTCAATTTTCCAAAATACCGTTTGGAGGACAAATTTCAAGTTACATTCTCAATAAAAAACGAAACAAAAATCGCAATTAAGACCAGAGTTATAACCTAATATATGATGTGTGACTGACTGACTACATTCTGTGTCTGACTGACATATCTGAATTTTATTTTGACTTTAATATTCTGGAGCTGTAAATATTATAGAAATATTAAAAATAATATGAAATTATAATAGATAAGTCCACCGCTGTGGTCTCGACGTAGCGTGCTGCCTTGTCACGCAGCGGGCCCGGGTTCGATCCCCGGTCGGGACAGTTTTTCTGGGTGAGGTTTTTATCGGATTTTTTCCTCACCTGTAAGATAAATGCCAAGAAAACTTTAAAGCCCAAACGGTCCCCGAAACCATATGACCATCATCATCCTTATCATCATCATCATCATCATCCTTAACCGGTGTGGAAAGCAACGGGAAGCTACCACATCTACAGTTCCCTAGTAAAGCTGCAAGCATAGCGTGAAAATGCTATGATTGCAGTGAAAGACCTGCCCTCGGACAGAATTACTATGGATGGATAACATATAAAAAAGCGATAATATGGAGATGAATAAAGAACTTCACTCCTTTTATCATGTATAGGAAATGTACATTTTGATAGCTGTAAAAAATATTAAATAAATAGTGTAATTTATTTAACTTGGTTACCAAGTATCATTTTAAATTTCACAAAATAAAGAAAATATTAACTTTTTAACAACGTAGGGTCTTCTCTATAGTTAAATGTGCCTAATATGGGTATATTTTATTACAACCATATTAACTCATTAAAATTTATCTGATACTTTTAATGGATTGGACCATTAAAATAAATAAAAATGCCGATATGGAATTTGCATTGTTCATTCCAGATCACTAAAATTAACTTTCACGCGTCCCAACTATAAAGACAAAAAAAAACGAAAAAGTACAGTATACAAATTATTGAAATTTTGTATTTAAATATGGAAAATTCTGTTATAATTATTTCAAAACAACTGATTACAAAGTATTTTGTTGGCATGAGTTCTATTTTTAAACTAAACAATCGAAAGAAATCTCTTACAACGCGCGAAATCTTACTTCATGTTTGTCTGTTTGCAGCAGGTGCACATAGTGCAGTGTTGTCATACGTATTTTCACTGTTGGTTTCCAATAATAATTTTATTTTACACTACAGGTTATACATACTTAATCACATACACTCCACGCCAATTGTATTTTTTTATACAAGAAACTTCATATGATTAAAACTGTTTTTGCAATTAACAAGCATGACTCTGTTTCAATGTGGCAACATCACACCGTGAATCCCCGATACACATGTCATGTCAAAGGTCAAACTAATGCGTGAACCTTTCAGGTTCAAGGCCTTCCACACACACATTTTCTAAACACATATGAACCGCGCACCTGCTTCTGATTCCACTGACTTAATAACATACATATTGAAGAATCGCATAATGAAAAATTATTTAAATGCCATTAATACAAATATAAAAATGTAATTAATATAATTAACGTAATTACTTTACAAGACAATGTCGTTAATACTTTTTTGTTAGTTATGTGCCGATAACGTAGAATCCCAGAGGAAATTTGGATCCATCAATTATCGTATTGTGTAAAATAATTTTTGTATGTTTTATGTGACTGACTGTAGCTTACCCTTAATAATTATAGGGCGCATTTTAATTATCTAGAATATTATAATACAATTATTAGTATACATTTATGATCAGGAAGGACCGAATATGGTATAACAAAAGAGTCGGTGAAACAAAACAAATTTATACAGTGAAATCGTAAAACAAAATTTCGTTTAATTTTGCTTGTGTTTTCAGGTTTCGGAATATATCATGTTCTACTACACTGCTCAAACAAATTAGGGGATATTGTGGAATAACCTATTAAGACTATGTTTTTAGGAACAGTATTAGATGCAATCACTTTCTATTACTCCAAAAGAACGTCAACAAGAGTTTGAAGTCATTACGTAACCTCTGTACCACACCAGATGTCAAAGAGATCCTGATTAGGAATATGGCAAACAAACAAAGCAACATTAACATGGGTGAAAATGTTTCTTTAGTATGGTGTATGGTCTCCTCGAACGGCCAGCACTGCCTCACACCTGTATGGCATTGATGCAATGAGGTTAGCAATGAGTTCTTGGGGGATACGTGGCCACTCTTCCATAAGAGCAATGTGCAGCTCTGGAACAGTTGTGGGAGGTGCTGGTCTGCCTGCAATACACCTGCCTAATGCATCCGACACATGCTCAATCGGATTTAAGTCCGGAGAGGAAGCTGGCCATTGCATACGCTCGATACCCTCCACGTCCAGCATGCCGTCCACCAAGCCAGCTCTGTGGGGTCGTGCATTATCGTCCATAAAAAGAAAAGAATCACCTATGGCATCAGCAAAAGGCACGACAAAAGGTCGGAGAATCTCATCTCTATACTTTACCGCAGTCAAAGTACCACCTTGCATAACGTAGAGGTCCGTACATCCACCACTATTGACTCCTGCCTACACCATCAATCCACCGCCACCATGTGGGGATCTTTCACGTACAAAAGCTGGATTGTTTCGTGTCCCTTTTTCTCTCCAGATGAATACACGCCGACTATCACATTCCATGTTGAATCGCGACTCATCAGAAAAAAAGAACTGATCTCCATTCAGCATGCCTCCACCCACGATGTTCCTCCGCCCAGTTTCTGCGATCTCTACGGTGTTGTGGAGTTAACCTGGTACACACCATGGGCCTACGGGCATAGAGACCACTTCCATGCAGTCGATTAGGCACAGTTTGAGTTGACACCCTGCGTCCTGTTGCTGTTTGAAGTGTATTTCGCAGTTGAGTTGTATTCTGCTGTCTATTCCGACGGGTTGTTAACAAGAGGTAACGGTCATCCCTTGCTGTTGTTGCCCTTGGTCGACCTTGTCCGTGTCTTCTGTGAACAGTATCTTATTTGAAAATGATTCCAAAGACTGGAAATCACGCTTTGAGACACCCCAATGGCTTGTGCCACCTCTTGTTGTGTCTGTCCAGCTTCCATCCTTCCTATGGCCCTCCAAGCCATTGGTTCAGGTAAATCACGTTGTCGAGGCATCACTGTCCCTAAGGCAACTCATTCACTAACTGAAAACTGGACTGGATTTAAAAACAGCAACAAAACATTCACCCCCACACCACCCTTTCACATCAACAGTACAGACACTGTCCTCTGGTGTGGTACCGAGGTTACGTAACAACTTCAAACTCTTATTTACATTATCTTGGAGTAATAGAAAGTGATTGCATCTAATACTATTCCAAAAAACATAGTCTTAATAGGTTATTCTACAATATGCCCTAATTTTTTTGAGCAGTGTATTAATTTAGATAAGGGAGGAAAGGAGATTACAAGTATTTGAGAACAAAGTACCTACTTAGGAACATTTTTGGACCAAAGAGAGATGGACAGGTGAATGGAGAAGACTACATAACAATGAACTACATGGTCTTTATAGGAAGCCAGATATAATAATAACAGTTAAGTCTCGTAGACTGCGATGGGCAGGACATGTTGCACGTATGGGGATTGAAAGGCTTTCATGGAGGCTTCTTGTAGGAAAGCCAGAGGGAAAATGCCCAGTTGGTAGACCAAGAATGAGGTGGGAGAATAACATTAACTATGATTTGAGGGAAGTAGATTATACAGGGCATGATTGGAAAGCATTAGCTCAGGATAGGGATGTATGGAGAGCTTATGTCCGCGCGGCCATGAACCTACGGGTTCGATAGTGCCAGTGAGTAAGTGAGTAAGTATAATCCGTATTTCAAACATTAACTTCTATAATCGGAAAATTTCATCTGCAAAAAAATATCTCATCGAAAAAAATACTCCAGCGCCAATTTCAAAATTTTCACATCGGTATGACATTTTCATGTTATTACTCTACATTTAAATCCTTCCGCTGGCTGCCTTCTAGCTCAAATTGTCACAGAAGAAGGGCCAGTAATTATTTAACGAAACAGCTGAGCCGAACAGTCTACCAGATTTCCTAAACCATGTTTATGTTAATACACAGCGGAGTCCAGCAAGCAACTGACTGCGTTATGCGTATTAGCAATATAAGTGAGGGGACAAAAAGTCAGTCAGTCACGGGACTCCAGCGGGAAAAATAGTGACTTTACAAGAAAATGTCATCTATACTTTTTTGTTAGTTGTGTACCGATAACGTAGAGTCCAAGAGGAAATTTTAATCCATCATTTATTATGTTGTGTACAGTAATTTTTATCCGTTTTCTGTGACTGTCTGACCATAACTTACAGTTAACAACTATAGGACACATTTAAGGTATATAGAATATTAGAATCCAATTAATATTGTTTAATTTACAACCAAGGAGGACCAAAGTATGGTTTAACAAAAGATTTTGTGAAATAAAACGAATTCTTACGACCAAATCATTAAACAAGAAATTGGTAAAATGTTGCGTATTTTTTCAGGTTTGAAATATGACAAGTTCTACCGCTATTATTAGATTAAAATAATGCACATTTGAAACATTTTCTTATAGAATTATAAAATTTGATATTTACAGATATATATTACATCAACAGATTTATTCCTGCGTCAGTTTCAAAATTTTCACCTCGGTATGACATTTTCGTTGAATCGCTCTATAGCAATTTATACATTAAGATATAAGAAACCTATAACGCAAATGGCTCCCAAATTATATATATATATATATATATATATATATATATATATATATATATAGTGCACGAATGTATGCAGATACTGCTAGCGGGTTATAATATAAAAATATTTATAGCAATTGATTACACCACAATAAAAAGGAACCACTGTTTGCACTTCCTTAAATGTATTATTTTCCAGGAATTGACGTTCCAGGAAATATAATTGACATATTTAAATCCTAGGACATCATAAATTAATTATTAAACAGTGTGATGTGTTTCATTTTTTCTCCACTAGGGTGCATTCTTACAATATTGCGATCCTTTGGCAATAAATAATATGATCTGGTTGCAGTGATTAATAAATGAAACAGCAAACGTTTCTCACTTGTTTACAAACATCACGTTTACATTAAATATATAAATATTTTAAAATAACTATATTTAAATAATGATTTGTGAGTAAACAGCTTAAATTTATTCGTTAAATAGTCCTAACAAATGCCACTATTGATTTCCAAATTCTCTAGATAAATTGAAAATCACTCGTGGTATTACTTATGATAAAATGGGCAAGTTAGTGTTTGATGGGCAAGTTAGTGTTAGATGGATAACTTAGTATTAACGTTATTTCCATCCAAAGTTAATAATGTCGTTAATGACCGGCCTTTTACGACATTTCCCGTATTTACTTCATTGTCTGTAACTTATACAATTATCCCATTGTGTTTACTAAGACTTCAAAACGACTAGCAATGCACTTACAACCTTCATGTAGAGGACGGTTCATGTTCACTAATACATAGAAAGGTTGGAAGTAAAGTATATTCGAAACCAACTAACTCACTGACACTAACGAACCATTAGGTTCATGGCCGCGCGAACATAATTTCTCCATACATCCCTATCCTGAGCTATGTTTTCCAATATCCCTGTACAATCTAGTCTCCTCGATTCATGGTTAATGTTATTCTCCCACATAACTTGTGGTCTATCAACTGGCGTTTTCCCACTTATTTTCCTACAAGAAATCCGTGCCCTTCTTTCATTTCTACATTCGTGCCCCATATCCTGTCCATTGCAGTCTACAAGCCTTAAACTGTTCTTATTATGACTGGTTTCATATAAATACCATATAGTTTACTAATATAGAGGGTGAGTTTTAATTACACCGACAAATTGCAGGGACTGATTCCTGACTGGAAATGGAGAAAAAAATGTCCTATGAATAAGTGACCATAAATTCATCGTTGCCACGGTAGATGGCACTGACGAATGGCATTATTCTCTCGGCCCTGTTGCATGGCCTGCTAGATCACCGGACTTACACGCCCTGGATTTTTACCTCTGGGAGCATCTGAAAAGTATTTTGTATGCTGAACCAGTTCCTGATTTGCATACCCTTCAACAGCGTGTCCACGTCGCCTGTGACGCTATTCGGAGAGAGAGTGGAACATGCGAAATAGTGAGGCAATCCATGATACGACGTGTGAACGCGTGCATTGCATCCCATGGAGGCCATGTTGAACATCTGTTGTGACGGGGATGCGATTCTTCTATGTATTGTGTGCCGAGACGATTTGTTTTCGTTGCACGCACATCTTTCTTTTCCGGACACATATTTATAGGACATTTTTTCCTTCATTTCCAGTCAGGAAGTTTGTCCCTGAACTTTGTCTGTGTAATTACCGGTCACCCTGTTATAGTCTTCTCCATTCGCTTGAATGTTCATTTCTGTTTATCTATCTATCTATCTTCGGATTTTTACAGCTGCTGCCATCTTCCCGTGCCAAACCTCCAAAGCCTACGATCTTGGGTATCTTCAATGTTTAGCCCTCTTGCTTGCATTACTATCCTCATGTTTTCCCACCATGTTAACTTTGGTCTCCCACTTTTCTTCTCTCTGGTTGGTTGCCATTGATATAGTAGTTTCGGCCATCGCTCATCTTCCATTCTTAATATATATATATATATATATATATATATATATATATATATAGTCCACCGCTGTGGTCTCGAGGTAGCGTGCTGCCTTGTCACGCAGCGGGCCCGGGTTCGATCCCCGGTCGGGGCAGTTTTTCTGGTTGAGGTTTTTATCGGGGTTTTTCCTCACCTGTAAGACAAATGTCAGGAAAACTTTAAGGCCCAAACGGTCCCCGAAATCATATGGCCATCATCCTTATCATTATCATCCTTACCATTATCATTATCATCATCATCCTTCACCGGTGTGGAAAGCAACGGGAAGCTACCACACCTACACACTTCCCTAGTAAAGCTGCAAGCATAGCATGAAAATGCTATGATTGCAGTGAAGGACCTGCCTTCGGGCAGAATTACTAATATATATATAATAATAATAATAATAATAATAATAATAATACTTTATTTATTCTGGCAGAGTTAAGGCCATAAGGCCCTCTCTTCCACTCAACCAGCACAAATACAAATAAATATTCGACAAATATAGATATACACTATACTAATTATAAACAGTTAAAGATACAATAAATGTAGCAATGTAAATGTCATGTACAAACAACATTTTATAGGGTAATAACAATAATGATACGATAATAATAATAATAATAATAATAATAATAATAATAATAATAATAATATAATATGATACATTATACGGGAAACACCAATTAATATATATATATATATATATATATATCTTACACTGGATAATAATGAAGTCGAGTTTAGAGCAAATATAAATTTAGATTTCTTTTAAAAGATGCCAATGTCCGGCAGCCCCTTATTTCTTGTGGTAGGGAATTCCAGTTGCGAGAAGTGAAGATGGTATATGACATGGAGTGATGTGATGTCCTATGTTGCGGTATATTAAGTAAGAGACTATGTTGTGATCTTGTGTTTAAGTTATGGTTTGAGGATAGATACTGGAAACGGGATGATAAATAATTGGGAATCGAGGTATGTAGGATCTTAAATAGGAGAATTAGACAGTGCGATTTTCTTCTCTCTTTTAGATGTAGCCATGACAATTCGTGGAATAATGGAGAAATGTGATCGTATTTTCGAACATTAAATATGAATCTGATACACATATTATGGAATATATATATATATATATATATATATATATTCAGTTTAATTTTTTTGAGAGAAGTTGGGACGACAAGAATCCTTGTAACGCATAATAGTATACAAATCCAGAATTGAGTCTAAGTTTCATTTCTTTCTGCACCTCATTCCTGTTTGTAATTATTGTTTCTAGGTATTTGAATTTAGCTACTTTCCCTCATTTGCCATTAACTGTCTATTTCCATTATATAATGCATTTGTGTGTGTGACCATATTTTCAGTTATATTGCTGTTTACTTCCAACCCCAATTTCTTACTGTTATTTCATAGAATTTGCGTGTTGGCTCCTATTATTTCCTCGCTATTGCCTAATACGACGTAATACCATAATACTACGGTAATTTGGATGGTCATATAAATTAAATACCGGAGTCAAATTTCCTTTCCGTCTAACATGATAATACCTTTTATTGCATGTTACTATAATATGATAACATTGAACTCAGCACGTGTCTTGGAAAAACTACTCTGAAATCAAATACTCTACTTATTTCATGGTCAATGGCATATAATCTCAATAAGGAGAAGAGGTTAAAAAAGAAAGTGAACATGTTTCATGTTCCAAGGCTAGTATAATATATGAGGTCAACGCACTTTGGCTTTTGAATTAGCTGCTAGAATTTAACATGAATGAAGACACGCAAATATGTTTTCGATTCTCTTTAAACATCGTCAAAGAGTAACGAGAATTTTCGAACTCGAAATATTAAAAAAAAAAAAAATACATGACTAAACGAAACAATAGAAATGCATGGCCTACTGGTCTGTGTTGTCAGATGAAGAGAAATTTCCCTCCATGCAGAGAAAAATGACTGATAAAATATAGCAGCAGAAACAGGGATATTTTCATAAAATATGTTTACATGTATGGAGGTTGAAAGAGGGGTATGGAAGCTTCTTGTAGGGAAATCAGAGGGAAAACGCCCAGTTGGTAGACCAAGAGTGAGGTGGGAGAATAACATTAACCATGATGAGGGAAGAAGATAATACAGGGGATGTTTGGAAAATATTAGCACAGGATAGGGATGTACAGAGAGCATATGTCCGCATGGCCATGAACCTACGGAATCGATAATGCCAATGAGTTAGTTAATAATGGAAGTTTCGACTAAATGACGGGATATTTCCTACAAGACAGTAATGAAGCAGACACCGAGCGAGTTTACTAAAACGGTAGCGTTATGGACGCCAATTCAAATGTTCCGGATTCGAATTCCGGTTCCTGGATTAGAATTCCATTATCAAGACCAATTTATCATATTCACCATTTCATAATATCATTAAATATAATTAAAATACTTTATCTGCACCTTCTTCTTTAGTTTAGTCACACGCCCCCCCCCCCGAGCCATACAGTGGCATGACCTGTCGGAA
Source organism: Diploptera punctata (assembly GCA_030220185.1). Classification (NCBI taxonomy): domain Eukaryota; kingdom Metazoa; phylum Arthropoda; class Insecta; order Blattodea; family Blaberidae; genus Diploptera; species Diploptera punctata. The sequence goes on from JASPKZ010009790.1 coordinate 454,703, forward strand.
GAGGGATTTTAACTATAGAACACACACATTCTTTTTTAACCACAGGAGGTCATGGAGGACCTCCCTGAATGAGTGATCAGCTCAATTCAGGGCCTCCTCCCAGACAACACAACATTAAGACGAAATACACCATTTACACACCACATTCGTACTGAACATGATAATGATGATTATGATGGCCAGATGATGTTCGGAAACGGTTTGGGCCTTAAAGTTCCCTGACATTTGTCTGACAGGTAAGGAAAATCCTCGAAGAAAACCTCACCTAGGAAACTTGTCCCAACCGGAGATTGAACCCGGGCCCGCTGCGTGACAAGACAGCACTCTACCTCGAGACCACAGCGGTGGTAAAATAAATAAATAGACGCTATATAACCTAGATTTTAAAGGCGTCTTTAAATACAAAAAGACAAGGCCAAAGATAATTAGAATAGTGAGCATACTGTATTTAAAAAGTGTCAGAAAGACGATTTCTGACCTGTAAGTGGCCAAGAGGTCGAATTCATAAAATGCATGATGATCACGTTGATAATGATGATAATAAGGAAATATCTAAAATAAAAATTATTATTATTATTATATTATTATTATTATTATTATTATTATTATTATTATTATTATTATTTATATACAGAATTTTAATGTTTACACATCTTTCTGTGCCTAAAGTTTTATTTTTCTTCTCTACTCGTCTCTATCCATCCACTCTATGTCCTCCAGTCCTCTTGTTCTCATTCCAGTTCTTATTTCTTGCATCCAAGAGTTTCGAGGTCTTCCTTTCCTTCTTCTTCCAGGTGGATACCATTCCATTGTTTTCCTGGGTACTTTTCTTCTTGCATTCGTCGTACGTGCCCATACAAATTTAATTGCTAATAACAATAATAATAATAATAATAATAATATGAATATATAAATCCGAGACTTAATCTAATAATACTCAGTGATTTTTCAAACTGTATAGCATGTGAAGAAAGTTAGTTTAATAAGGTTTTATTTGCATTATGAAAGTATTTCTTCTCCGCCACTGGAGATAACATCTTAGTATAACAAAATCACTTCCTACATTGTCCATTGTTAACCACGGAATGGTGGGGATGTGCTTTGTTAGACAAGTCATTGCTTATCTCAAATGACATTCAGTATCTATTGTAATCCAGAAGAAAGTAATAATATATTAATACACATTAATGCACGCAAGCGTATGATTTTTCCTGAAAACAATTTTATACCCAAAAGATTTTCCCAAGAATTTCAAAATAAAGTGATCCCTCTATAGACCTTAAGAACCCTCCAGATCCGCTGCGGGGACATAGGTGCTTCCCTAGCAGGAAGTTTCTTAACCAGATTAATTTAGTTACGCTTATTTCCCTACAGGTGTCAGCGAGGGTCATGTGTTAGTATACAACCTCAATTATACGTATAGTAGGAAATGAAGAAGATGGAGATCCACTAAACGTTGTCCAGGTGTATTTTATTCAGGCTTGAGGTTCTTTTACGAGCTTGAAAATCTTTAGATTATATGAAAGCTTTTCATAACGTGTCTAGACCAAAATTATAGAACATACCAAATGAAAAAGGAATTCCAATACATCTGATAGTAGTAATTAAAGAAATGTATGAAAAAAACAAAAATAAAAATAAATCAAAGATAGCCAATAAATATAACAGGAGGAGTTAGACAAGGTTGTCCATTATAAACCACTCCCTTTAACATTTATTTTGACAACATGACAAGATCATAACACCGGGGGATATTAGCTTAGGAAATCTAACTAGAAAAACATTATCTTTTGCAGATGACCAGATTTTAATAGAAAAATCAGAAGACGAATTACAAAGGATGCTATATAAACTAAACGAAATAATATGGAAATATCATCAGAAAAATCAAAAACATAATATTTCAAGGGCGCTCAACCAGTTCGGACAATGATAATATTAGAAAATAAACCAATAGAACAAGTGACAAAATATAACTTCATAGGTTGTGAAATATCATACACAATGAAAACAGATATAAGTAACAAACTAAATTAAGTTTAATTATATAACAGGAACACTAAAAAGAACTTCGAAAAATAAAGCCAGAAAAAACTCTGTAATGAAATTATACAAGACAATGGCAGTTCCTATTATTACTTACGGATCCGAACCGCGACCCTCGGGACTAGAGGCATTAATCACTGCAGCCGACACATTTCTAGTTAACTACATAAAACTATGATCTAAAAAATTCATAACATAGCTGTTAATACAACAACAATAAATATTTAGTTTTAGGCTCCAGATGTCACCCGGGTTCTCAGTCTTCACTGAAACCTGTCTTTACACCCAGAGCATGCGTCTGGTCAAATATTTGCACCGAGATTGATTTTACAAAACTTTTATGGATTCAATTTACCTTTACACCAATTTTATATCGATTTTAAGCAAGCTTTTGACATAATTCATAGGCTCATATTTTAATACGTCTGCCGCTATGGTGTCGCAGCGTGCCCGATTCGATCTCCGATTGGGAAAAGTTTACTGGGTGACTTTTCTTTGGGGTTTTTCCTCGCCTATAAGACAAATATCAGAAAACATTAAGGACCAATCGGTCCCCGAACATAATCTGCCATCATAATCATCATTATCATCCATCCATCCATAGTAATTCTGCCCGAAGGCAGGTCTTTCACTGCAATCATAGCATTTTCATGCTATGCTTTGCAGCTTTACTAGGGAATTTTAGGTGTGGTAGCTTCCCGTTGCTTTCCACACCGATGAAGGATGATGATGATAAGATGAATATGAATGATGATGATTGCGATGGCCATATGATTTCGGGGACCGCTTGGGCCTTAAAGTTTTCCTGACATTTGTCTTACAGGTGAGGAAAAATCCCGAAAAAACCTCACCCAGAAAAACTGTCCCGAGCGGGGATCGAACCCGGGCCCGCTGCGTGACAAGGCAGTACGCTACCTCGAGACCACAGCGGTGGACTCATTATCATATCTATCATGTTTACTATGAATGTTGCCTCTAGTCCCGAGGGTCGCGGGTTCAAACCCAGTTGCGTTCGATGGCTTTTTTTTAGGATGGAAAAATCCAAGGAGCAAAAGTTCTCCGGGAGGGACTTTAAGCCGTGAGTCCCGAGTCTGAAGATTTTCAGGCTCGTAAAAGATCCTTATGCCTGAATAAAAAGGCCTCTAAGCAAAATTTACCGATCTCAAACATCCTAGTAATACCTTAGTAGTCTGTTAGATGTATCATTGAGTCGGTGTATTGACCGCATGGAACTCATGACATCTATGGACAAATAAGGTAACTAAAATTAACTTGGTCTAGTAACTCCTAACAAAGGAGAGGTAATGCCTCAATCTTGGGATACGCCATTATAGACAGATATAGTGTTGTGCCCTGATGGTCTCGATTTTTCTTCTATGTTATTTTGCCATAATAAGCGCAATGAATATATTCAAAATTTCACTAAATATTTTATTAAATTCTCCAATTATCAACAAACTTCTACTCACAATTACAAATCACTAAGAGTCCTATTTTAATTGTTATCTCAGTTAGAACACTTTTCCACTCACTGATAAATCAATTCTCGGCAACTTACCGTCACACTGTTCACCACAGACTCGCTACCCCAAAAATAACTGCTATCGCCGGCGTCAAACACAAAAACTGACTCGCTGGCCTGCCTCCGTTCTTTTATAAGGCGGGAGGAAAGCTCCAGAAACAGCTTCGAGGAACTTCGAAGCCCAGAAGCCTCTGGCTTCCGATCTTTCTCCAAGGAGAAGAGAGAGACCGGTACAACCGTCTGGCAACACACTCCAGACAATTCTGCGGCTTGCGAGTAATCTAACTCGACAGGGGCGACTCGCCCGCGCCAATTCAAACGTCGCTATGCGCGACACGTAACAGTATGAATGCGTGTGTGAATGGTGTGCTTAGTTTTAATGTTGTGTTGTCTCGGAGGAGGCCTTGACATTTAGCTGATCACTCATTCTGGGCAATATATTTGATGTTAACCTACTAGTTAGATAGGGGAATGAGATAGATAGTTAGTTAATTATTATATGTCGAGTTTGAAGATTGAAAAAGAAAAAAAGAAAACCTTAATGGCTATATTCATTTCGGTTTCTCCAAACTTATTAAACACGGCAAAAGTGTTTGTATAAAATGTATGCATTCACTTTCATTATAAATACAAGCCATAGGACCCTTCTTACAGACATTTTGCTGCACTTTCATTTTGGGTGGTAAGTATTTTGGCAATTAGAGAGTTGGTCAAATCACGAAATATCTCTCCAGGCACATATAATTGGTAAGAGAGAGGCAGACGAACTTCAACTTCAAATAAATTTTGTTTGAATTAATTGCAGCCATCGGCTTGTTTTCTAGACGGTCTAATATAATGAATATTCAAATGTTGTTAATGAAATCTTGACATACATTTATAGCGGGCAGGGCAGTAGAATATCAGACACGTACGTTGAAGAACTCGGATTCATATCCTAGTGCCGACAAATCTGATACTTTTTTCTTGATTTTCCCCGCTCCCCAAGGCAAAATCTGGGTTGGAATTTAATTTACAGTATACATTTCATCAAATGATTAAAAGTTAGAATCAGTGAACATCATAAAACATTAAAAACACAATAGAAACACAAAGATTACAGACCATACCTAAGTATTCTAGAAGCGATATAATAATAATAATAATAATAATAATAATAATAATAATAATAATAATAATAATAATAATAATAATAATGTTTTAATTACTGTGGCAGAGTTAAGGCCATAAGGTCTTCTCTCCGCCTCAACCAGCACAATTTACATGTTTACAGTATAGATTATCTATACACTATACTAATTATAAAAGGTTTGAAGGTATTAAAAGTTGTAATGCAAATTTAATGCACACTTCGCTACAAAAACAATGAGCCGCTTCAAAAAGCAGAGTCCCTGTTATGGCCCACTGCGCATGCTCGAAAAGCTAAAGCTGTGATTCACGAGGTAACGCACTGTTAAATGTTTTAAATACGCTGTATTTGGTTTTAATCGTCTTAAATAGTTAAAGAACAGTGAAAGAGACATGTTCCTAGATATTTACCAGTGTTCAACAAATGCAATAGGCCTATTACTCAAATTACATTTAAAATAAAGTTCAACTCTCGTTCATAGTGCAAATGTACAAGACAAATAGTATTTAGACAACTATTATCCGACGTTCGAGTAGCGTAAATCGATAAACCACTTACAAAAAGATGAAATATATACGAAAGCCAGGGTTCGAATCCTTCAACAATGTGTTTTTTATTCATTTGTATTTTCGCAAAATGTATCCTATAAGTCTGTAACATTTAATTCCTGCCACGTAATCTACGTCCACTTTACACAATATTAAGTAATATTGCTGCCTTCGTAAACTCTATAACACTATTTAGCTACCGGTATAAATTTTTAATTGTGTTTTAATAATAATGCTATAAATTTATGTAATAAAAGTTAATATAGCTTCATATATTTATGTGTTTATTTATTTATTACGTATTAGTGAGGAAAAAGTTTCACCCTTCAATTAAAATATTTAGTTTATACGTGTCAAGTCCAGCATAATATTAGTCCATAGATGATGGACAATAATAAAAAAATATATTATTATTATTGTTATTATTATCATTATTATTGTTGTTGTTGTTGTTGCTGGTGGTGTTGTTGTTGTCCATCGTCCATAATAATAATAATAATAATAATAATAATAATAATAATAATAATAATAATAATAATAATAATAATGGGATATATCAAAGGATGTGAAGAGTGTAATTAACTGGGGATCGAAATGAACTCAAAATGAACCCAAGAAAATGGCATAAATTATAGAATTCAAAAAGGCAGATCAGTAATAACAATGTTAAACGGCGTTTGTGGGATAAGAACATATGAATGGATACCAAATTAGAAATATATAAATTCATAATTAGAAAGCACGCTAATATTTAGTGCAAAAACTTGGCAGTTGAATAAAAATTTGACTTTAAAGCTTATGTCTACTGAAATGGATTGTTCTAGACGCTCAACTAGACTTCCTAAATTGGAAAAAATCAGAAATACAATCATCACACAACAAATGAAAGTCCAAAATTCAATCTTAGATTTTGTGAGATACCGACAATATAATGGTATAGTCATACACGTAGGATGCCAAAGAAAAAGTTACCCAGACAAGCTTTGAAATGGATTCCACCTGGGAAAGGAAAGAGAGGTCCACCTAGATTTAAATGGATGGATGATGTAAGAAGAGGTATGAGGGAGCTAGATCTGGAAGAATTTGAATGTGGAGATAGAAAAGAATGGAGAAAGAAGATAAAAATAATTTAAAAAGCTTTGGGCACAGGAAGATGTTTTATTACATTGTAAACCTGTTTATAAATAAATAATTATTAAAATAGTAATACTTCCAAATAGTTAGTAAGTTTTCTCTTTAAGAATGAACAGACAGAATAAAATAGAAAGCATTTTAACAATTAAGAAATTTAACCTGTGACCTTCAGCATACGAATCAAGAGTCGGTCCATTATGATGATCTTGTAGAAGATTTCCGGGCTGTTGGCCATGGTCTTGAGGCTTGTAGTTCCCCGACGTTTCGCCAGAGGCTGCGTCCAGCATTCCATCTTGAGACAACCCTTGAGGATGCCGGACGCAGTCTCTGGCGAAGCGTCGGGGAACTACAAGCCTCAAGACCACGGCCAACAGCCCGGAAATCTTCTACAAGATCATCATAGTAACTGCGGTCGTGAAAGCCTAAGTCAATATATTAGTCGGTTCATTATTTTTGCCGCTAAGTGTACATGCTAGTTGTCCACAAAGTTCTGCTACCAAAACAATGTAACTTAGCTCGTAAACCATTTGAGAAAGAGACATGTGGTTTTTTACAACGTATTCTACATCTCTCAAAGTTTTGTTTACATTTATTGCAGATTATGATTTAAACGATAATAACAATGACGATACCACAGAAAAAGGCCGAATGTGTAAAAATGATCGTATGCTGAGCCTGGTAAATCACTAGTAATTGTTCAGCGAAATTTTCGGCGGCAATATGGAATAGATCTTCCATCCAAACCATCCATAATTACATGGGCCGAGAAATTTCTAGCGACTGGCAGTGTAATGGACTTGCCACGGAGTGGACGACCAGGTGTGAGCCAAGAATGGGCAACTTGCATTTCAACACAGACCCCAAAAATCGGTTCGTCATGCTTCACGGGAACTGCATTTACCAAAATCAACCATTCATAAAGTCCTCCATAAGCGGTTACAAATTACGCAAGCGTCGCTGCCAACTGACTTCCTTCGGCGTGTGGAATTTGCTGATTCCATGGTGAATGCAATTTACGAAGACAATGAGTACCTGCAGAGGGCGATGTTCTCTGATGAAGCGAATTTCTTTGTGTCTAGACATGTTAATCGTCATAACATTCGGATATGGGGGTACTGGTGATCTACCAGACTCAGCATACCACCATACACATTGGGTATTTTCCTGTGGTGTCGTCATTGCCGTTTAAATCACAATCTGCAACAAATGTAAACAAAACTCTGAGAGATGTAGAATACGTTGCAAAAAATCGCATGTCTCTGCTTCAAACAGTTTATGAGCTAAGTTACATTGTTTTGTTAGCAGGACTTTGTGGACACACTGTACAATATTTCATACGACTATTTAACTTAAGCCCCAAATGGGAGTCAACGACCAATCACGTTTCAATGAATTTTGTTTTACAGCCAATGACAGTCGTGTTTCAACTCGACCTTTACAGATTTCTCATTATCAGCTCCTGCTTTTTGTGATAAAGAAATCTCTTCCTTTTTTATTATTCTGAACAGGTCAGAGCATTATTTTAGAGTGACTGACTCTCCAACAAATACAGTGAATATAGCAAATAATGAACAGATTACTTGATTTACTGAGTTGTTTACTAAAAAATAAATTAATAACCTATAATGTTAGTTATAATGTACAGTTTCATGTGTTTCATTAATTCTCCACTAGGGTGCATTCTTACAATATCCATCCATAGTAATTCTGCCCGAGGGCAGGTCTTTCACTGCAATCATAGCATTTTCATGCTATACTTTGCAGCTTTACTAGGGAATTTTAGGTGTGGAAGCTTCCCGTTGTTTCCCACACCGGTGAAGGATGATAATGATAAGGATGATGATGATGACCATATGATTTCGGGGACCGTTTGGGCCTTAAAGTTTTCCTGACATTTGTCTTACAGGTGAGGAAAAACTCCGATAAAAACCTCACCCAGAAAAACTGCCCCGACCGGGGATCGAACCCGGGCCCGCTGCGTGACAAGGCAGCAAGCTACGTCGAGACCACAGCGGTGGACATCTTACAATATTGCGATCCTATTTGGCAATAAATAATATGATCCAAGTTGCAGTAAATAAATAAATGAAACATAACCACACATTCTGATTTGTTTTCAAACATCGCCGTTTACATTAAATATATGAATATTTTAAAATAGCGGTAAATATATCTAAATAGCTAATGATGTTTGAGTAAATCGCTTAATTTTATTCCATAAATAGTCCTAACAAATGTCATTCTTGATTTCCAAATCCTCTAGATAAATTTACGAGTCACGATGATTTGGAAATCACTCGTGACATTACATATGGTAAACATGACAATAATAATAATAAATGTTTTCTAATGCCACCTACTGTACTTTACGTGCTTCAGGTTCCGCGCTAGGCGGATACATAGCGCCAATGTGGTCTATTTTCAATTTACGCACCATTTTGGCACTTTACGCAGATGATGTATTCTTGTATTGTGTACAGAGAGAAGTGTAGGATAAAGTGTGTTGTATGAGATATGATAATGAAGAGAAGAGAGAAATTGAAACCCGGTGCCGACAGTTAGCCTACTTCTATCGAAAAGCACCAAGGGGGGACCCCAGACTTATCGTCCTTATCCGACGGACGAATCACTATCAACAGAACCACATGCCTTCTCAATATATTTACTGCGGAGAAGTTTACGATTTAATGCAAGAATATGGTGAACAATATAACTAACTCACTCACTAGCATGATCGAACCCGTAGGTTCATGCCCGCGCGAACATAAGCTCTCCATACATCCCTATCATGAGCTAATGTTTTCCAATTATTCCCTTTATAAACTACTTCTCTCAAATAATAGTTAATGTTAATCTCCCACCTCATTCTTGGTCTACCAAATGGGCGTTTTCCCTCTGGTGTTCCTACAAGAAGCTTCCATGCAAGTCTTTCATTTCCCATTCGTGCCACATGTCCTGCCCATCGCAGTCTACGAGACTTAACTGTTCTTACTATATCTGGCTTCCTATAAAGACCATGAAGTTCACTTTTATGCATTCTTCTCCATTCACCTATCTGTTTATCTCTCTTTGGTCCAAAAATTTACTTTAGAACTTTATTCTCAAATAGGCCTACTCGTAATCCATCTTTCCTCCCTTAAAGTAAGAGTTAATGTTTCGTATCCATACAATATAACTGGTAGAATAACAGTTTTATAGATTTTTAGTTTAACTTTTTTTTGGACCACAGGAGTCCCTGCAATGCATAATAGCACGCATTTCCAGAATTGAGCCTATGTTTAATTTCTTTGTGCATCTCATTCCTACTTGTGATTAATGTTCCTAGGTATTTGAATTCAGCCACTTCAGTATAGCAATTAAAATTTGTACACATCTTCCCTAGCTCTAGATTGAAAATTTTGCAATTAATTTAATTAACTTAGAATTTAAAATCTTCAACCCCGCCGCGTATCGAACCCGGGCATGTTAGTCAGGAAGTAGGCATGACAAACTTTATAACCTAAATGTTAAAACACATAATTGCGAAGTAAAAAAAGTATGTTTATCGACTATTTCTCTCAGATTGTATCATTTATGATTTATAGGCCGATTCTAAATAACTCAGAGTCGACCAATCTGAGTTTGAAACCATGATTGTAATTTTGGCGAATTCCGAAGGAATGTACCTTTTGAGGTGATTTTCATATATATATATATATATATATATATATATATATATATAGAGAGAGGAGAGAGAGGGAGAGAGAGAGAAGAGAGAAAAAGAGAGAGAGAAAGAAAGAAAGAAGAGAAAGAGAGAGAGAGAAAGAAAGAGAGAGAAAGAGAGAGTGAGAGAGAGAGAGTTTGTGAATCTCCATCGATTCTACTAAATTTTCACCGAAAATGGCTCACATTCGGAGGTTCATGGGCGCGCGGAAATAAA